>JAQJVK010000002.1:5881052-6462201 GCA_035578135.1 Flexamia atlantica | reverse complement strand
ATATCTTATTGGGTGTAGGCACAGGATCGTCCGAAAGGGACCTATGTCAAGGATTTTGTGAGTACTTGAGGTTTTATTTGTTTATATCAAAACACATGGTTTAATTTGAAAAGGTAACCGTGGTTAAAGTGGTTGCCAACAGAATGCAGCACCTACAATTGTTTTTGTACAACAGGTGAATACAGTCTTATTTAGAAAATGTGTTTTATTTACGTTTTAAATTATTTAGTAAATTTTTACTGTTAGGTTATGTTATTAAAAAACATGAAGTGCACTAAACTGTAGGGTTACATATTTTTTGTTTTTAAATTCAAAGATAGTAGTTAATAAGAAGAAAAAATGTCAAAACGTAGGAGAAAATGTTTGAAATTCCGTATCTTATCACGTAAATGAACGATTGCAAGAAAAAATGAAACAACGAAAAGAAAGAAACACATCTAAGGGTATCACGGGGAAATTCACAGCGACATAAAGAAACACTGTCGTAGCAGATTTGGAACAGAAAGGGAGGCAGACGCACAAGGTGATGAAAGAAATAAACAGAACAGAGATATAACGGTGAATCTTCGAAAAAGGGATTAAACAGAAGAAGCTGAATTAAATTAAACAGTTTAAAAGCTATTTACAAAAGGACAAGGAACTATGATTTTGGCTGTAAAGTACACATTATTCCAATAAAATGTATTGAACACCCGAATGTAGTAATTTGCAAGATGGACAAAATTTTTTGTTATTGCATAGCACAAAGATTAATTAAAAAAGAAAACGCATATTATGTGCTGTTTCAAAGGGAAAATAAGACTGCTATTACCACATATGCCACCGCCGGCTTTATCAAATATAACATGTATGGAGAAACATCATAATATATTGAATTTTAGATTACATTAGACGTTATAATTCTTGCTTCCAAATTACATCTTTTGGGCTACTATTTAGGCCTTCATAAGATTTTTCAACCCAGCGAAGCGGGTTAACAACAGCTAGTTTTTAATAACTGTGTTCTTGTTATAGTATATAAATGTCAACAAACATAATAATCTCACTAATCACTTAATTAATTAATCACTTAATTAATCACTTAATCTCATAAAAAATTAAATTCAATCATATGGTCAGTTTTACAGTAATTAAAACATCCCTGTTGCAACAGACCTACATCTCCAGCAAATTTCAATAAAACATATTATCAATCCTCATAATTGTAAACATACCATATATTATGACACATTTTCAGGCAGTATAGACCAAGACATCCCCCCTCCAAATGCTCATACTTTCTTTATTAAATTTTAAAAAAATTGTATTTTTTGATATAGTATATATTTTCTGCAAAATCTTGATCAATGAACACTAACTATTCAAAATAAACACAAATAAAATATTCATCATCTGAAAATTTAATCATATCTTCAGAATTGTATTTTTTTAAATATCTTAAATCAGGGTGACTATACTTTTTGGAGGGAAAAATTAAAAATAATATTGGACAACGTACTGTGTTTAGCACATCCCATATTATCCAATATCTAAGCAACGGATTGACGTAGAATAATAATTCAAAATCCTAAACTGTTTGTTTTTTAAAGCTGAATTCAATTTTGACAATTAAGTTTAAAAATAATTAGTAAAAAGGTGTTAAATCTTGAAAACAAATTTTATTTTGTGAAAAAACCTTCTTAGAGTAAACCAATCTTGATGGTTTTCGAACTCGAAGTCATGAATGACGCTTTACACGTTTGTTCCAAATTTCATCAAGATCGGACCTTTTTTTACAAAAGTTAACGCGACTACGAACAGGTATATATATATATATATATATATAAATGAACGAACGGTGTTTTTGGGGTCTAGGGACCTCAAAATGAAAAAATAACATGGCCCCGGGCTTAAGTCTCACCGTGCCTCCTACGGTAATAGCTATTCTTTGGGCCCAGTGCGGTGGATGCGCGGTAGAAAAAACGGCTAGTGCGCATGCGAGACAACGCCTCGCTAGAGCGCAGCACTGTCATTCTGCTCTCAGCCGTCAACAATAGCGTGTCACTACATGTCGTCCTAAAAACATTGACCGACGGAACTCTTACTGGCAATTAATGATCTGTTTTAATTCTATTCAATAATATAAAATTTTTCATTAGTATTTATTGAAGCGTCTTGTTACTCTGAACAACGATTGACAGAGAAGCAGTAACAATATGCGAGCTGCCGAATGTACGCAACCAGGCTAGTACAATGTCGGCCGCCGCTGCCGCTACTACTCCCCTCTCCTCCCAGCCTACCCACTCCCCGCCCCATGCGCGGACTGGGCCCCAAGAATTGGCGCCAGCTATACTTCCCTATAGGGGAAATTCGCTAAAACATAAGTATCAGATTTACTTTTTATCGGTTTGACACAGTGAATGATGTACTTCATAATACTTTTCCGCCTTTAAATATCATGTAATTTACGATAAAACTGCATTTGATTGTTTATCTGATATCCGGGGCATATTTCGTTTACATAAAACGTGCTAAAATTTGTAGTCATACTGGAAACATTAGTGAGTCGGTGGCGCAGTTGGTAGCGCGCTAGGCCTCGGAACTGTGGCCTCAAAGCGTCACAGGTTCGAGACTCGGGCTTGTCTCATACTTTTAGCAGTACTGTTCACTCTTATACTATACCGGCTCACTCCTTGACTTGCCTTGATAACGCTCACGCACAAATCAATAGTCTATGAGGGCGGGGCAAAGGCAAGGTAAAAAGAGTCCGCCTCCCTCTTAAAAAAAAATTAGTAGCAAACATTGAAATACTACAAAAATTGCCCCATCAGGGTAACCGGTTAGGAATAATTTTAGAAAAAAAGACCCCGACAACCCCCTCTTACGCCAACAAAGATGATCATTGTAAAGCCTCTCATGACTACAAAGACAAGCATTACAAAGGCTCAATGCGGGAAAGCGAAACGGTTAATTTTCCTAAGCAAACAAATAGCAAATTAATTTCTCCAGTTTTCTGTTTCTCTAATGTTTTCTTAGCGAGCCGAGTCCAATTACTTGAGCCCCTGTTTGAACAGTTGGTCTTTGCATTGAACATTGTCGTATTGTCCCAGAGTAAAATCCGCTAACTTTTTAAAATACGTTTAAACTATTTTTTATACCCACATCCACGACCCACATCTAAGACACCTAATCTAATCATAAAACATCGTGCATATGTTAAGTTTAGGTTGGATTTCTGCTTTTAGAGGAGGGATAAATGCCAAACTTAATAAATTCATTAAAAAAACATTAATAGTGGTGGTACTCCAGAAAGAAATACAAATTTTATCACTGTGTTTCAACAATTAATACAAGTTTTACTAAATCATGGACACTAAGTATTCTGTAATGAAATTAAAAAATCTAACTGTGGGGAATACTTGATAAAGTCTTACGAAACATTTATAAGCCCAATTACAAGTATCGTACCATAAAACTTAATAAGTTATAGTACCTATATAAAAATTATAAAAAGGAGTTAACTACACTATACGATACAACTATATTAAGAATAAAGGTATTAAGTTTTCATCTTTAGACTTGGAAAACGTTAAAATCAAAAGTGATCTTACATAGGAATTTCTTAATTTAATAATCTCAAAGGCCACATTATGTTTGAACTACAGCTTCTGAATCCTATTTACTCCCTGAGGTGGTTTCGGGTGATACAGTACGTACTCGCTTCTCCAATTCCTCCCAGAGAAAATAATAGTCTAATAAATCACTGAAGGTGATTCTTTGCCACGTTAGCGGTGGCGATGCAAAATAGACCATTTTTATTCAGTTGAGGTGCTCCATAACTCGAGGCTCGTTTTAACGTTCTTTCTGTGCAGTCATATATCACGTCAAATTGACATTGAACGATCATCAGTTTTTAATTTGGTTTCAAATAATTTTACAAATAAAATTTTAACTAGTTGAAGCAGTCACTACAGGCAAAGAAACGCGGCTTCAAAAATATATAAGTTTAAGAAGAAAGAAAGTCTAAGCTATAAGACAAAGATTAATTCTGATATATTTTAGGAAATTTATTCTGAGAAGGTTTAAGTGTTTTGTGTAATTGTTCAATAATAAAAAGCAGATTCCTAGTAAGACGCGCGTTTGCCTCTTTCCTGAAGAATGAAAGACAGTATAAAGGTATACTTTTAAGTTCTACCGTGACTATTTTTAAATTTTCAGTTTGGAACACTTTGTTAACTCTTAATAAGGTCGATTTAAAAGAAACCGATACAATATACAATGATACAACCGAGTTTCATGATACAATATCAGACTAAATCATCATACAATATTTTCATTTACAAATACGCAGCCATGTGGCCAATAATATATATCAACCGGATTACTTGTTGGTTATAATCATAGCAAATTTAGAGTAAATGATTTATGGTAATAATAAGTAATCTTTCAGCCAATAAATATAATACAAAAATTTTTGCCGATTAAATTATGTGGAAGTTATGTGAAAGAGAAAAATAAAGTAAAAATAGTCACATTTTAAGCCTTTAACCACGTTGGAATCTCTTAACAATCGGTACTGACGAGCTGGCGAAATAAGCTGATTGAAGCAGCCATCGAAACCACATCTGACTCGTTTGAGCAAGGAATCAGAGTGTAAATTGATTAATTCTTGAAATGGCAATTTAAGAAACTTTACAACCTTATTTTTCATTAAATCTCACATTTTATCAGAATAATCATTAAAAGCCTTAGACAAAGGAGGGGAAAAGTTGGAAACCACGTCATATAAAATTGTATAATATTTAATAAAAAAAACGTTTGACAGATAGCCTTTTATATGCCATTCATTCAGTAAAAGTTATTGCCATCCTTATTCCTCTGTTGTAGATGAAAAATTAAAACTTTTTCCCTACCAAAGTAGTGTATGGATTGCAACAACTCAATAAAAATGTTATGACTTAAGTTCTAATTAAGTTATAAAGAGTTTAAAATGTAAATTTATTTCTAAAATAAATTACAAACCTTATCGCCTTTTGTTCAGAAAAGTTCTAATATGAATCTGCCAAAATCCATAACACGGCAGTGGTAATATAATCCAATTTTTGTTATTTTCTTGAATATAACCTACTAATTTATTTTTCACCACACTACGACGAAATCACCTGTTTTACAAACGTCAAACGCGGACCCGAAACACACTGTTTGCTGCCACAGGACCGAAAACGTTGGGGGCCCTAGGGCTGAAAGTCAGCTGATCGTTAATTTGCTTGAAACAACTTCAGAACATCACATAATTATACGGCATTCAGTAGGTTCCAAAGACAGGATAGTTGCGGTCATATGATTTTCATAGCTGTGTTTGTTAATTTGAATCATGATAAAGAAGTTGTATCGTCGTTTATAACCTTAAAGCTTTGTTTTTAAGTGAGTTAAATAATAATCATTTTTTAAATCATTTAGGGTACGTTTCATTGTGTAGTGTAGTGAAAAATAGCGTTCGCAACTCGGCCGAAAGGGTTTTGCAGCTCTCGATCGTTTCAAATTCTCGACTTCGTCTCGAATTTGAAACACGATCTCGAGCCTGCAAAACCTCATTTTCGGCCCTTGTTGCGAAATATACTATTTTGGACCTCTCGTAAAAAAATAAACGAGGTACTTATGTTTTTTTTATAGGGGACACAAAAATATTGAATTTATTTTAAATTAAAGTGTATTTAAATGAAACAAATTATAAATTGGTTATAAATGTATGAAATTTAATCGGTGGGACAAATAAGAGCAAAATTGGTTCAGTGGAGCGTGTATATTTTACTCGATGTACATAAAAAATGTATAAAGAAAGTATGAATAATTACAGGTTATGGTCCCCCATAACCATTTTCTGTATTTTTTTTCAAATACCAATCCTACAGCACCACAAAACGTTTTCGGGTAGTTAATACTTCATTTTCGGCGTCCTCAATTCCGGCCGCCATCTTGGAACCGCCATATTGGATTCAAAGTAAATTTCCAGAAGTAGACGAAGTGTTGTAATAATTTCAAACTTTTTATTAATTTTATTTTAAACCAATTTTAACATTGCAGATTTATGAAATAGTTCCATGACCACAAAAAAATTCTATATAATGACGATGAACTACCACCAGTCATTGTTAAGCTATTTCCACTTCATCTTTCACTAATGTAAATTTTTCAGCCGCCATCATGGATCCGCCATTTTGAAATGAAATGAATTATTTCAAATAAGGAGATGGTATTGTGACCCATAATTTCAAAATAACTTTTTAATTAAATGCCGTTGACTGTTTTTAGTTGCATGTATTTAGTGCTCAAGATATCGACATTTTTCTAATAAAAATCTCAATAAAATACAAATTAAAAAAACTACGGGTTATAAATTGGTTAATTGGGTCACGAATTAATAAATACGGGTTTGACATTGGATTCAGTGGAACAATTTCTTTTTAAATGATGGGCCACAATAACATCTCCTATTCCTAGTCTATTTAAAAATGGCGTTTCAAATAAGGCGGCTGAAAGTTTTACCTCTTTGAAAATAAAGTGGAAACAGCTCAACAATGACTGGTGGTGGCTAATCGCCACTGTCTAGTTCTATTTTGTGGTTATGGAACCGTTTAATTTATATGTAGTTTTAAAATTGGATGAAAATAAATTAATAAAAGTTTTCATATTTAGATAACTAATTAGAATATTTAAAAATGGATCGCGGCATTGTAATTAATCAATGGAAAAAATTAATTTGAAATGATGGATCATAAAACCACTTTTACATTTTAAAAATGATTTTGTATTCGCTATGGCGGATCCAAGATAGCTGCCAAAATTTATTATACACTGAAAATCAAGAATTAACTAGCCAACAATGTTTGGGGGTCGTGTGGGATTAGTATGTCTAAAAATATAGAAAAACATTTAGAGGAGACTATAATGGGACACCCGGCATGTTTGAATATATATTATGTTTAATAGCTGTGTAAGTATTTTTTATAGAATTTATTACGTGCAACGATATAAGGGCAGGGATGATTTGCGATTATTGGACATCGACGAAGGCGCCCGAGGTGATAGTTCGGGACGGATAATAAAGCGAGTTCTTTATGAAGTATTGAGAGCGTGATGTAAAGTAGGCCGTTATTATTCAGGGGAGGTGTGGGCTTCACGCCCTAACTGCATTTCATGGCTGTAAAAGGAATATTGTTGATTTACAGAACTTCACCTGCCTACGGACTCGGAATATAAAGCTATATTATATCAATTGTTATAGGTCTCAAAATAAAAGTAGAATATTCCAGAATCACCTGACGTCCTAGTGGGGACGATCAGTCATATGCAATAAGAAATGTTTTCATATGTAAATGAAAATTAAAATAATGAGTCATATTAATCGTTTTGGATGAAATACCATAAATTTAGGCAACAACTTACAAAACATCATAAATCGAAGCAGAAATTTAAACACTATGCAGCCAATAGGATGTTTACATTTAAACATAGTAAGTTCCAACCACCAATACAAGTTCCACTTAGATTACAATACAAAATTTACGATAGCATGTTCAATTTCAAAGATGGAACTGTTTTGGCATTTCATTTCTAAAAGAAAAATTCCAAAAATTACAGAAATTAAAAATGTGAAATCCGTTGGCGTAGAGTGTTTAAATAAATCGAAAAGAGATAATAATTATTTATTTTTGCAATTATTTAATTCAGCTACATCTAGTATAAAGATCTAAAATCTGATGACAGTTTATTCGTTTGATAGGCCTAGTACGAAGAAATTTTAACGATGAGTCTGAATGACGTGGATGACGATGATCGGATGTGATATGAACGACTTGGTAAAAGTCTCCCATAATTTTAACAACCATGCAAACGAGAATCATTTGACTACTAAGGCGGCAGGAACAGTTTCCTTTGGCTTGTAATGTCGCTGCAATGGGCCCGTTTAATCTGCAAACGTGTGTCTGAATTAATCAGTAGTAGTATATTCAAACAATCCAGGGTCCACCGGTCTCAAGCTCTGCAGTCGCCCCTATTGTCGAGAGTTCAATTAAGTTGGCCGTGTTGTAACTGCGATCTAAGAACAATGAACTCCGGCAATGTCACTGTTCCACCTCTTAATTTGGATAGTTTTCTTGGAGGAGTAATTTAAAAGAATGTAACTGTTGTTTGCAGTGTTCAGATTTTTGCTAGGAAAGCTGAACAATAGGTGTTAAAAACAACAAAAAAATTATGTTACAGTTTGCGCATTATATCTCTGGCTATGGCAGATTCAGCTGTCAGCTGGTTGCAAGGCATGGGGGAAGAGGAGGTACTTTTCTGAAAACATCGTTCAAAAGCCCCATTTGTCAAACGTTGTGTTTACCAATATCGTATAATATATTGAAAATGTCACATGATACGGTAAGTAGCATAGTGGCCATAGCCGGATATATAATGGGCGAACTGTACTTGGAGGATTTCACCGTAGGTTTGCTTGGGATTCGCAAATGTTTTTAATAAAATATTTTTTTGGTTCGCAACTTTAGATCTGTTAGAATTAACGAATATAAATTTTGGGTCAGTCAAAATAATCCTAAAATTTCAGTTATATCATTGTTATACATTCGGGAATTACTGTAAAAATATTGGATTATGAAAATTAAGTATCTTTGAGTAATCAGAGTCAGGGTCTACCTGAAAAACCGTGAACAACGACAAAAACAAGCTTGTGGAGGTACGAGGAAATCAAAACGTTAGTATTTTATTTTAAATGCTCTTTGAAAATGTATTATCATATATCATATTTAAAAAAACCTGACAGAGTAAAACCAATATAGGTATGAATTTATTATCTTATTAATTTAGAAACTACCAAAGCTAGTTAAAGAAACCCATTTTACAGCCTACCTTCATTTTATTCCATCTTACATACGCAGGAAATTCTGCGTACTGGCTGTGCCTTGGTTGGTCGTGCAATACCTTCTTCAGGACTTGAACTGAGGGCCCTTAATTATTTTGCGAAGATATAATTTAATCGACCTGCTTAATTGTTTTCCACCCAAAAGTGGAACCTAATTCGGCAGGAATCTTACCGGACTTCTGTTCCAAACCTCCTGCCTTAATCAGCAATTCGTTTGACAAACCTTCACACCATCTACATCAAACCTTCAATCAATTCAAACATAAAAGCAGGAATTGGTTATAAATGTGAAATTTAATCAGAGGGACAAAGAAGAGCAAATTGGCGCGGGGAGGGCGGCACCACCGTCAGCTCGCGTTGATGACGGGATAATGAGGACAATCCACTTATTGATTTGTCACAAGCAAATCTTTTGTTTTACATTTGATAAATTGCTAAAATTACTTGTCATTCGAATTTTTGATTCGCTCAGTAAATGGCTCTAACTAATGTTTACTTTCAAAACTCTTTGCTGATAATTCTGTACCTATAAAAATACAGCGTACGAATGAATTCATCTGAACAAAAAGCATGTTTTAGTTTTAACGGAAAATATCAGGTATTCTTATACAAGCTTATGTTATATTATTGAGTTTCGTCAATTTAATCTTATTTCCCCACAGAAATTCTGTTTTAACTGTGAGTTTGTTAATATATTAAAACAAAAATCTGTTAATTTGATAATCTATAGATTTGAGATAGCAAAAATTAATAATTTTTGTAACCTATTGGGATATATTATTCAACTTTTAGAGCAACACAGGGTAATAAAACCCAGCCAATGCGAAAATAAGAACGATTTGTACTTATTTGTATTTGTTGCCTACATAGTTTAAAGTGTGAAAAATCAGTATATAAATCATTACTGGATCAACAAGAACTGTTTTGCCGGGCAAACATGATAGTTCCTGCAAGAATAATAATAATTAATTGCCGGGCGAATCTATTTACAAAAGGCATACTTAACAAAAAGTAACACTCAAAACTAACCTTTAATGAACAGTACCTGGTGGACCGAGCCTTGCTCGGTGTTATTTCATGTTTACGAGTTCATCCAGTTACTATAAAATATTTCAATGTCATAAAATTGATAAATGGAAACATTTTTTATTGCTCCATGGACTCTTCATCCCAATTGCTGTATTTTCCCTTGATGGCTGTAGATTCCAAACAGCTGTTATGATTACTTCATTTGTTTACACTTTCCTTGTTTATTTTCGTTGCCATCTCGGCAACTCATAAGGCCAATGTTAAAATTTTACAACTTTAAAATTCGATTTATTACGTTAATAGATTTTCTCTGGCCAAGTAATCTGCATAAAAGACGTTTTTGAGTCATAAATAGCTTATTTCCAGACTTAGAAGGAAATCCTCGGAGCCGTTTTTGAGATCTTTGTGCAAGCATACAAGCAAGCATACAAGCAAGCATACAAGCAAGCATACAAGCAAGCACGCACGGCCGGACGATAACATTGCTCATATAAGAGTATAGGATAAATTAAACGTGGTTATAATCGGTTGTATAGACAACCGACAACAATTATCAACGCAAGATAATAGTATCTTGCGTTTATAATCAGTTATTAGGCAGTAAATTTGTATAGGCCTATTACACAGCAAAGAGTAACTACCGTACTTGCCTATGTACGTAGGGCACAAAAACAGCAGTCTCTGTCTCTTTGTAGTACGATGAGAGAATGATTAGCTAGTGCTAAAAAAACTAGTGAAAATAAGTGTTTTCATTACGTAATACTAATGGAACATCCACATTTCGAGTCTGACTAAGGAATAATTATTTTGCATTTAGAGCTGATTATAAATATTACTATTTTTATATTCTTCCACTTTTACAAGAATAAAAAACTGGTTGATTCTACGTAAAGAGTTAAGAAGCATGCCAGGAATATTTTTATTACGAAACATTTGTCTTGACCGTTCCCTTTAATACATTTTCCTGGGCATTCTTCATGGCAATAGCGCCCTCTGTCAAGGTTTTAACAGCGTAGAAATAATGTAACGTTGCATAAATCACTGAAGGTCTTCGCTAGGTTTGGGAGTGAGACTGAGTAGAGTATTACCATACCACTGAGGTGCTGTGGCACTGCTGTCAGATAGGATGTTTACTGTATGTTTGTTTTTCTTTTTGACGCTGTTAATATTGAATATTATCGAATTTGAACATTAAGAATTGTATGTAATGTTGTTGTTGCTGTTTTTTTGTAATGTTAACAACAACAAAAACTGTTTTTTGTAGGTGAAATGGCATGTGTTAATTAAAGATGCCAGCATAGCTGGCGAAAGGCCAAACACAGTAAAATGATTTAAATATTGGGAATATATGTTTTGTTTGATTTTATTTCGATGATTTACAAAACGAGCTTCCTTACTAAAAAATGCATACGTTTCCGACATAACCACTAATTATTTACTGGTATTTACCGTCAGTTTGTTTTGAAATGTATTATGGCACTTTAGCCAACAGATAAATACGACTTGTTAGTTACTCATTTATGGCCTTCCTATGAGTCCTAGTTTTTGGAATGTAATCTTGAATTTAAATGTTAATATCAATGATAACTTTGTCAATGTGTTACATAGTATATTTGGAATTTATTAATTTTCAAATATATGCGTTAATTCACGGAGATTACATATTACCCTAGAGATTACATATTTCACGGAGATTACATATAGCCTACTCTAGGCTTTACTAAAGAAAGACGTTGTAGCCTTTTTTCTCATTTTAGGCCCACCGTTAGTTTTTTTGGTCCTGCTGATGGTTTTTTCGTGATTTTTAACTATTTATTGCTCCGAATAGCAATTTATCCTTAACCGTCAAGGACTACTCGATTTTATTTTACTCACAGGAAATACGCTTGTTTCAGCTTCTAGTTTGCGTCAAAACACTTATTCACTACATTTGAATGGAGGTTGTTAACAAAGGGGGCTAATAGGGTCAGTTAGATAATGAGGACCGGGAGTCTTGCCAAGCCCACCGCCGCGCTGTTTGTGCAAAAGACACCCTTACGTCGCTCCGCGTGTAATCATTGACTTTGTATAATCAATACCCGACATAAATGTCAGACTTATGATTACTGATGCATTAATCATACATAAATTTCTAATTTCTTTTCCATTTTGATGTTGCAAGTCTAAATATGATGATTTTTAAAGTTAGCCCCGATGACTAAGTTCAGCCTCTAGTAATTGTATTTCATTACAATGAATTTGACTCGAAAATTTAATAAAAATCACAATAATACACGAACTAAGGAGTTTTTGCTGTGGAACCCCATAAATAATCAACATGAAACCGATTTTATCATGTTGATTTTTATTTAAGTCAAGAAGTGACGCAGGCTGCTAATTAAAAAAAATTACTGTTATTCAATGTTACAGATTTGTACAAAGCTGCAAACACAGTCAACACGGATACGGCGCTCTGTGCCTACGCAACTGCAATAACTTCGGCGGAAGAAAACGGTGCTTCGGATTCCGACATATTGACACTAAAGAGACTCCAGGAAAATGTTTTAAAACTTTCCTTTAATGCAAAGAAGCAGAAAAGCATTACAAACTATTTTGCTGTTGTTTAAGTAGGCCCTAAATGTAAAGTGTACTGTACAGTAATTTTCATTTTGTACACGTACAGTATTTAGTGATTATCTTTGTTCATTGATTGAAATAGTGCTGTACTGTAGTTTGCTGTTTCATATCACTGTTTATTTTTCATAATAATACAGTAAATACAATTTCATTAGGCCTATACTGTACAGAAATTCAAACGATTGTTATCGTAGTTTTTGTAATCAATAAAAATGTTGTTTATTGTAAAACTACTTCATTTTCTAATGCATTTCCACTAATCCGGCATTTTCGATAATCCGGCCCTACTAATCCCCATATAGGCCGGATTAACGAGACTCTACTGTATTTCAAATCGCTTTCACTCTTCAACTTCATACATAATTATAAAATTATTTGTTATCGACATTTTCCTCTTTAACATTTAACCTTAAACTTATGAACTATCTATATACACAAACGACAGTATTACTAGACTTATTAATGTTCTCTGTAGACTAGACTACGTGACTAGAACCAACGTTATTTCTAAATTTATAACGTTGGTGACAAAAATATTTGTGGAAGGCATATATCGAAAAGAAATTAAATTAACTGGCAAAATGGCTTTGAAAAGGGCGTGAAGAGCAGATCAAGACAAAGAAGTAGAAAGCAAAAGAACAGCCGATTTAAAATTCAAGACGATCAAATCGTTGAAGAATATAGAAAGCTTCGGGTAAAACTTAACGGCTATAAATATTCGATTACCAGTATCGCCACTCAGTATGGAAATCGGAGTTGTTTTATCTTCGCCTGCAATCATCTGCAGAGCTGTAAGGAGTTGGAATGTCTTACAAAGTTAGCCCTGCGATTTCCGCTGTGAATTTTGACTCCTAAAAAGGAAAGTAAAGTTTAATGTATGATTTATTCATTATTGTTTGTAAAAAATTGTTTTATGAGTTTTTCCCTCTTCCGCATTAAAAATTGAAAATTTTCAATTTAGTTGCACATTCTAAATACATTGAAAAACGTACAAAGAATATGGCCATAAAATAGTTCTAACCCATTTTAAACGTACTCAAGATAAATACTTTAATAAACCTCTCTTTCGTTAACATAATTCCTATGTAATTTGGAATATTTAATTTGTCCGTCAACTAATTATACTTTTAAAACTCAAAGTTTCCTGAGGATTCAGCATGAGAAGGATTCCTGTCAAATTTAAAGAGAGCCAAATTTTTATTTTTTACTGTAAATATTTAATACAGAAACAATTTATATTATCTTGTTGAAGTTTAATTGGTTCGACACATAATCATACATTTGAATGTTACAAACGTAGAGAGGGCATCGATAAGATCAACTGTTTAATGGGAATTGGAATCTACCCAAGTCACCGGCCTCAGTCTGTTTGGGAGGACATAAGCTAATTCTCCTTGTTCTTCCCTTTACTTATTCAGTAATTGAGATTAAATTATATCAGCGATAAACTAAATAGTCTATAGAGAGTTATTAATGCACTCAAATACAGTTGTGCACTAACTTGATTAACATTTTGATTTTCATTAAATTAACAAATGTACTAGCTTGGGTGTTGGGAGGTCAAACATTACGTCATATGATGTACATGTAAAAAAGCTATTGCATTTTAAGAGGCATCCTGGGGGGTTTCAAAAATGGGAGCCCTCAATTCTCCACGGTCGAAATCTTGAATGTGAATTTGTTGTATTCTCCATAAGAATTTTTTTCCAGAGGGCCATGGCTTCTCCTGACCATGGTAATGCATCGCAGCTAAATTAGCTTATTGTGCACCCTCATTAACAGGTCCTCACTCTCCGTCAAATCCCAGGTCCTTAACGAATCCTGAGATCTTCTTGACGATGTTTACCTGTTCCCCTCCTAGGTCACCTATTGGTAGGCCCAGGAATCTCGTGCGCAGACCTTGCAGGGCTGGGCACTCAAAAATCACGTGGAAGGCTGTTTCCTTCTCCTCACCACATTTCCTGCACATTAAGCTATCCACAAGGATTCCCATCTTGTGCATGCGATGAATTCCCAGTGGCCACTTATAAAGCCGACCACTTTCCGCAGGGTCCTCCTATTCAGTCTTAGGGCCTCCCCTGATATCGCACCAAATGGTGCTCGCAGTAACCTCTTAGACTGAATGTTTCCTTCTACCCGTTCCCAGCTCCTTCGATGTTCGTTTCCCATCCACTGGCGAACGGTTCTACGTACTAAGCTATAAGCAACTCCGCACGTAGGTTCTGGGCCTATGAGCGGGCTGTCAGCTCCTCTGTTTGCCCACATGTCAGCCCCCTCATTACCAGCAACTCCTTTGTTCCAAAAATGGATTTGTTAGCCCTCAATTCTCCAAGGTCGAAATCTTGAATGTTAATTTGTTTTATTCTCCATAAGAATAACATGGGGATGAAGTATCCAAGTTTGTTGCAACAGGTATGTACAAATTGGGTGCTTTAAATCAATAACCAAAAAACTTCGACTAGAAGAAGCCTTATGCCAAGTTTAAACGATATATGTAAAAAATAAGTATTGTATAGACTTTTATTTTCTCCCCATAAGGATAACATGGGAAAATGTATGCAGGTTTGCTGCCATGGAAACACAAAAATGGGGGATTTCAGGCTAATATGCAAAATATCTTAACTAAATAAAGCCCCATACCAAGTTTCATAAAATATGTTGAGAAATAAGCGAGTTGTACAATTTAATTTATTTCCTATAAGGTTAACATAGGACAACTTTTTGAGTTTATCACCCTCAGTATCTCGATAACCAATGGACATAGAACAATTACTCAACATAATTTTTTTTAAGCTGAGTCCAATGGTGTAAACAAAAATTTTATTATTTTATTTTTTCTACATGACAATTTCAAAAAACCCATTTTTTGAGTTTATTCAAGTTTGTCCACCTTGCGGAATGCTCCAGATTGAGGGCTCACAACCCAGTTTTGACACCCCTAGGATGCCTCTTCAAAACGGCTTAGCTTTTACATGTGCACCTTATGACGTAATTTTTGACCTCCCAGCTCCCGGTCTATTCTATTTTCAAACAAAAAATGAAGGTTAGGAATAAAAAAATAACTGTCCTCCTTCGAAAAGGTACAAGGTAGCCTATTCAAAACGAGTTTAAGGCTAAAAGAACTTAATATTTGCACTCGCAAGTATTTAGAGCCGCCAGATCCTGCGAGATCCGAGATATCACACCCTAAGCCGTACTTATTGACGGAGCGTGCATTCGACTGCGAACGTAGCTCCGCATCTCACCTCGCCGACTTCTCCTTACATCATATTCTTTACTCATTCAAATCTAGGCCTTCAAATGCATAATTTTTTGTTGATAAGGATTAAAAATAGAAAATATTTTCTGCACAAAAATACCTGAACTAAACAATGCTAAAACATATAATTCTTGTTACTCTGTTGCAAACCACCGATAAAGAAATCGTGTTTAGGTTGAACATGAATGTTAGTGTGGAATTATCAAGCAGTTTACACCACTTTTACTGAGTGTTTTGGAGCTCTTTTCCCCCCTGTTAATATTTTTAGTTAGAATTATTTATTCTGGACTGACTAAACCTACCTGAGAGCCTCTAAATACTGCACTACTAGTAGCGGAATTCACCGCACTGCACTACTTCTGGTTGCAAAGTGCGGACGTGGTCGCACTGCCACTTTATTAAACGAGGATTTTTATTCCCGCAGCACAAAACTGCCATCTAGCGTCTGAAACCGCCTTGAATAATAATGGTCCACTTGTACCTGTAAATTGCTCGGCGAGTTCATATTACAGGTTTTCATCCCCAGAGTGTTCTACGCATATTAAATCTCCAGTCTTCTTTTTAATATAATGAAACCAAGCTTATTAACAAAAAATTGCAAAAAACGCTATACTTAAATATATTTTAACAATATTATTGATTGGGGTAACTAGAGTATCTCCTCTTTAGAGAAGAGGTTAGAATATTACCAGAGACAACAAGACCAAGCCCAATACAAGCACCATTGATGAGCTCAGGCCTCTTCATTAATAAAACAAACACTCTGTTTCTAGCGAATTAATTAGCTGGTTTACGATAAGTTCAAGGATGTGATAATCGTCATAGTAACAATGTCATGTAACCTTAAAGAACTAATATGTACATATAAGCATGTTTTACATCTTGCTGTAAAAATATTTTAAGCGTTTGTTAAGTGGCAGAGAGGACTTTTAAGTCCTAACCTCGCATCTTTAATAAATACATTTTTTTATTTGCATACTTAATAGAAGGTTTGAAGGAAACATAGTAACCTGTAACAGAGCATATTGCCAATGACAGTTATTACACAGCTACAGCTTAAAAATAGCAAATCTATCTAATCTATATACTTATTTAACATACTAGGGGTTTATTTGCTATCAAAAATCCTTCTACGCTTTTAAACCGATTTAAACAAATTTAAATGTCGTTGGAAAAGGCACGGCTTGAAATTTCCCAAAATCAAAATTTATCATACTTAGATGAAAGCAAAGAACACTAGAAGCTCTTAAAGTTTCGTGTCCTTCCATAAGGTATCATTAAATCAGAAATTTATAGTTACAACAATAATAAGTGTATGCATATGTAAATGTACTCGTATAACCAGTGAATATTACGTTTATAAATAAGACTATCCTCACAATTAAACCAGTTCGTAATACACCATGAGACTGTCGGTTCCCTCGTTTCCATGGACTATTAATAAGATACTCTTAATAAAGATACTTAATAAGATACTCTTAATAAAATACATTATAAATGTAGTTTGACGTTTATGTTGTGAATTATTTGATTATTGCGGGAAGATATTAACGCAGTTCTACAACGTCTGATTTACTTTTGCGTGATTGTATTAAAAATTTAATTCTGAAATGGAATTTCATGAGCAGCTTTGGTTAAGAACAGCTATTCTCCAGTTCCTTGCAGGATTCTTATGCTACTTATTCCTTCAATTTACTCGAAAGAACTCAAGTTGTCTTAAGTTGCTATTAAAAAAGGAGTTTTCCTAGTCTGAAGGGACATAGTGTGATCGCAAAATTTTCAATGTAAGTTTACCTGTAATTGGGGAAAACTAATTATTTCCCTTCACATTAATTCTAGCCTTAGAAGTTTACATAAACAAAGTAAGACATCATCTGAGTACAGATTATTGTTTTCAATTACAGCTCAGAAATCATAAAAATTCAAGGGTTTACTTTCAAAAATCAACAGATTTTACGTTAACTAAGGGCTAATTGCTGTGGCTATTAATTTATTGTTGCGGTCCCGATACTAACAATATCATCAACATTTTTAAAAGCATCCTTACAATGCCCTATTAAACTCCCATAACCTTTTCAGGGAACAAATTGCGATATAAAACATTAACCAGGGTGTTTTACAAAGCGCCCGGAGGACTTCAACAAGATTATATCCGCTGGAGTTGTCCAATTAACAGCTTAAGTATTCATTACAGAGGAGGAAAGGGTTCGGGAGTCTTCGCCGTGACGGGTTGTGCAATAGATGACACTCCGCGGCTCTGGATAGCCTACCGAACTCTTTGGCGTTTTTAATAAATGGTATATAAGGAAACCATATTTCATCTTCTAACAGAAAGTAAGTTGCATTAAACAAATAATACTATTACAATGTATTGTAAATGTTGAGCTGATTGATTCTTATAAAGTTTTGATAGATAACGTTAAGGCACGTTAAGGTCAATGTTCATATGGAATTCATTTATTTCTAATAATATTAAATCTTGACCAAACGTTTTGGCCTTATATTAAATATACTTTAAAATATTTATTCATATAAAATATGATAAAATTATGAGTCGTAACTATGATTATGATTTTATTATAGATTTACAAACGTAAAAACTTTTTTCGCAACACTACACTAGTAAGTAGCCGATTTCCGCTTCCGTTTCAGTGTGGGAAGTCGCCGTTTACAAAAGAGTACGGCAAATATCAGCTGTGGTGAGGTAACAAATCAGCTGGAGTGCTGTAAAGAGTTTGAATTGAGCATTTACCGCACGAGTGCGGTAAATGCTCAATGTTGCCAACTCAAGAAAAAAAATATTACATCACACAATTTACATACATTATACGTAAACACAATAAACACATTTTAACTATGACGACCATATCTCAATTTTAACTAAACTGGTTTCCCAGGTTGTGACTACGTACAGTCAATAGCGATAAGTTAATAAAGAGCAGTGTTATTTAATCAATTGTCGCGTCTGTGTGACGATAAGACGTATTCCTAGAAAGGCCTACTCGGTCGCTGAACAGCAGAGATAACGCTTTTTGTTATCTCCCCCGCACAGATAAATATAGTTTTGTTCGATTTCCTCTCTACGGTTTAATTATTATTTTTTTAAATCTTTTAACTTACATAGAAGTGTTGTTTTTTACTTAACCTGTATATTTGTTGCTGGTAGTGTTGCGAAAACTATCGTACGCAACTCATCCGGGAAGGTGTTTACGTTGCTCGCATGAAATTCCCGCGCTCCGCAAGCGTCGCGCGTGAAGTATCATGCTCGCACGTAAACACCTACTTCCCGCACTAGTTGCGTAAAATACTATTAAACCACAAGAGCAATAAAAATCTACAAAAAGAAAACAAATTATGTATATACTTGTAGTTGGATATTGTGGACATTTACCACCATTAAACTATTCAGGGAACTATAATAATCAGTGATGGGAAATGTTCGCAAACAATTAATATTGTAATCTAAAGTCGCCAACACCATCCAACATTGAAACTCGAAGATGACATTACGTGTAATAAAAATTCCTTCTTGAGAGGAGGCTAAAGGCAATTCGGTGTCGCCCTCGCAGTCGAGATACGTACTAAAATTACTCCGCGATAGTAATCGGAAAAAGTAGTGTGACGTAGTAAATATCCAGTTATTCTAAAATTATGGTATTAACTAGCATAAAAAGTACTCTTTTTTACTTTTTAAGTCCAAAATATAGCTACAGAGGCTGATATAATGTCGTCGCTTATTTATATAAGTGTTCAAACAGTAATGAACGTAGTAAATATTCCTCCGCGAGGTCGACGATCAGCGCGTGTAAACGTTCACGCGGTCGCATTTTCCGGCGACATATTGTAATTTAGAGAAAATAATTTTACTGCACCTTGAAGACAAATAAATTCAACATTAGGTTCGTGAAGTACATTTTTCATTTTCTTTCTACATTCTGAGTTAGAGTAGGATTCACCTAAGTTGGCCAAGACGAAGGTAAACAAACTATTATCTTCTTACGAACTTAACCATCAAATCCAGCTGTGCTGAAAACATTGTCAACGAACATCTGTTTAGTATAGCACTTGCAATAAAGGGAAAGTTCTGATGCAATTTGCAACTGGAAGTTCACTTGCGCGGCTTAAAATATTACTATGGGGCTTTTCCAAATAAATTATGTATTAACAGGGAGATGATGTGTCATGGATGCGGCATGGTTAGTAGTCTAAGGTTATGTAATGAAATAATATTTACAAAGAAATATAGGCGAGTTTTTGAATAGCCAGTATTACTTGCTGCAAGTCAGTATCTGAAAAGAGAGATTGTTTTATATTGCGGTCAAAACGTATTAAAATTGGCCCAGGAAAAATAAACAAGCAGTTAAACAAACTAAAATATTTGTAAATCAAGAAATAGAATCAAATTGTACTTTGGCAGCTATGTAAAAAGGTTGAATGGAAATAAAAACTTCTAAAAATAGGCGATGTTGTAAACATTCTATAACCTATAACAACTTGTAAACAAACGCAACGTGGCGATTTGACAGTTCTGAGAAAATGTAAACAGACACCATGTGTAACCAACAATGTTTTCAATGTGACTTGTATAAAAAATTTTGATGAGATGATTAGTACATGCTTTGGCCAACTTACGTGAATCCTACTCTATTTAGCTAGTGAGTTATTAGCTAGCTTTTAACTAGCTAAAACACACTATTTGAACTCTAACGCAAATTACTCTTGTATTTGCTAAGATATCGGAAAATGTTTAAATGCGTATTGAAAGGAATTTATTTCTTTTCATTTTGATACGTAGCTTATTTCGTACGTCGAAAAATAACGTCAGGATATGGTATTGTACGATGTTGTAACCCGCGAAAATCATGAAAACACCCTTGTGTGCGTACGACAATAAGCTACGTATCAAAATGAAAAGAAAAAAAATCCTTTTACTATGCATTTTTATTTTTCCGATATCTTAACAAATACAAGAGTAATTTGCGTTAGAGTTCAAATAATGAGTTTTAGCTAGTTGATATTTCGAACTGAATTAACTCAGAATGTAGAGAGAAAATGAAAAATGTACTTTACGAACCTAGTGTTGAATTTATTTATCTTCAAGGTGCAATAAAATTAATCTCTGTAAATTAAAATATATCGCCGGAAAATGCGACCGCGTGATCGTTTGCACGCGCTAATCGCGCTCCCGCGGAGGAATAGTTACTACATTCATTACTGTTTGAACACTTATTTAATGAGCACATGAGACGACATTATATCAGTCTCTGAAGCTATATTTTGGGCATAAAAGTGGAAAACAGTACTTTATATTCTAGTTTTAAGACCATAACTTTAGAATAACTGGATATTTACTACGTCACACTACTTTTTCCGATTATCATCGCGGAGTAATTTAGTATGTATGTCAACCACGAGTGCGACACCGAATTGCCTTAAGCCTCCTCTTAAGCAAATTGCTCGTGTGTGGTAATGAGCTGCGTTTTCACACATTGATATAAAAATACTAGGAGAACCCTCTTTTATGATAAAGATAATTAAAAGAATGTGCTTTATGTCATCGCACTTGTGATGAATATTTAACAGGCTACAAGAAAACTGAACGCATCGGGGCCAATGTCCAACAACCACTTTGTAACAAGGCGTTACCTACCCTCGCTGCTACCCAATGCTAACATCATTTCCAGTGGAATTACGAAGAGCTTCCTGAGGACGGAATGATCGGAGGAGTCATAGATTGAGTTGTTTTTAAGAACCGGAGGCTTTCAGTGAGATAAGATTCAGCCCAGGTTCCATCCGGCTTATTACCATTCTTAATTACGGAATAAAACCTTTGCGACGGCGGGAAATGAAAAAAATCAGTCGAGTGTGGAAAAAGAAACTTAATATTCCAGTCGATAAAGTTCAACTTCAGGAATCGGGGGGATTCCGCGCTAAGGAGGGAGGGTTATAAATAAGTCATTACGAGTGAAAAGGCGAAGTGAGGAAATTGAAAAGCGCCGAGTGTATGTATGAATTGAATTGTTAAATACAGTGTTAATTGTATGTTTAGTTTTAGAGTTTCTAGCTTATACTAAGGTCGAAGTACTCATTCCGTATTTTCATTAGAAAATGTAAAGTTTTTTTAAGGGCGAGGGAAACACCTGGTATAAGATTGCTCGAAAAATTTAGGAATGTTCAATAAGATTCATTGAATTGTGTTTTTATTTATCTTTCTGGAGTACCCATTAGTAATTGGGATTTCCCTGAACATTCATGTAAGAAATGACATCAAAGACTTTTGGTAGACTTATTCTTTAAAACGATAAATAGATATATTTTATTTAATAATAAATCTTTTGCAAAAGTCTACTGAAAACAAATTAGTTCATTTAATTAATTTGGTTTTTTCACATGAAAGTTGAGTTTCTGGTTTCCTGACCAAAATAACGTTTAAAACAAGAGGTTAGCAATAAAAGTATGTATTTAATATAAGTGTACCCTAAGGGAGAAACTTAACCAACTTAAAATAACTTTTCCAATTTTTATATCTATAAAATTCAAAAATTGAAAACATTCCAACAGAGTCTTTTTATTTTTAGTAGCCTACTTAAATGAGAGCAATTGTCATGTTTTTTGAGAAGCGCTATTACAATTTAAAACAAAGAATCAAAATATTAGCTCCAAAGCACAATTCTCATTTTGCTATTGTTTTAGGACAACGGCTACAATTGCAAGCGGTTCAGTAAGAAAACATAGAACCAATGAGAAACAGAGGGAATGGAGAAATTAATTTGTACTCTTTGTGGCGTTGTGTGTTTTAGAAATAAAGAACCCCTTAGCCGCACCCTCGCGAACGGCTTTGCAACTCTTTTCCAAGCTTGTCATTAACATGTAAGCGAAGCCGATTGCAATGTAAATTAGTGCAATGGCTGTAGATACTTACTTAGTTCTAGTTGTGTTGTGTTTTGATTATCGTTTCGTATTTTGCTACAGAGAACGTTTTCATGAAACTGCGATGTGAATCCTACTTTTTTTTATTTTACCTCATAAAATTAGAGATCTGAGGTGAGTAAGATTGTTTTGATAATGGTTTGGATCATAAATTATCTCTAACTGGAAATTGAAAGGATTTTAATTCACTAGATTACCCTCACTTAAAACATTTAGAAAGAAATGGTGGTCGGCAATATAAATTGATAATATAGCTGGGATTGATGGTTAACGCTTGGCCAGAATGACTATTTGATTGTTTAAGCTTACAGAATGACTATTCATGCAATACAGTGCTATAAATACTATCAATAAGTTTTTCATTTCTGCTAACACAACCTCTCCAAAGCGCACAACAATCCATAATAAGATGATAAACTTTCAGGGTGTCTTATCAGATGGCATAAAATATTTAAATATATTAGATATGTCAAAGATTAAGCCACACAACAGATAATGCGTCAGCACACCATGACCATCAATTAATTCTACTCCTAGTACAGTACTCTGGTTGTTCCCTCCACAACATGGCCGCAAAGTGCAACCACACACTCTACTTCTATGAATGCAAAGTAGCCACCATCTTCTGATCTGTGCTCGATGCATCTTAGTAATCTTTGGAAGTTAAAAGATATCTCTCAAGGGTCCCTGTTTTATCGTTTATCCCTCCATTATTTCAGGTCGAGAGGTACAAACACTGATCGTGAGCTAGTATCCCACATGTTAGGGATTACACTGTGTTTACCTTTTATTTCCTCGCTGTCTTCGTTAGGGAAGGCCAGAAGGAAAGTTGAGTTTTGGGCGTTTATTAAGTGGTCACTACCAATTCCAAGATGATGTAGGTTGAAGCCAGGTGAGATAATTCAGATTTATCCATGATGTTCCTGTGTAAACGAAACCTAAATAGACTAAGAAGCAAACTACGTATCTACGTGTCTACGTAAGTACGTAGACACGTAGCTCCTGGCTTAGTAGCCAAGGATCTCCTTGGCTAGAGGCGAAGCTGCACAACCGACAGATTCCTCACACGCTGGTAATGTGTGTCTCATAGACACTAAAAAAAGTTAGACACTCTTTGACAGTAAAAAGTTAGACCCTCGTTAGACCCGTAAAGGCTTTTTTCTTGTAGCCCAGTTTTTAAGGGAATCGCAAACTGCACTCTAGCCACCACGCTAGTCTTACATTTTTTTACCCCTCCTTAAAATTCAAATAAAACTTGTAGTTCCCTTACCAAGCCGACAGCCCGGCCGCACGCCCGCCACGGAACGCAGCATGTTGATACACCGCTGCCGGTAGTGGCTGTAGAAGGGGTCGTGGGGCGGCACCTCCAGCGGCAGACAGTTGGGGTCCACGTCGCCGCCGCGGCAGCAGTCCGGGTCCCTCCGCGTCACCGGGTCTGCGACAGAGACACAGAGATATAAAGAAGGGCTAATACGAATTTTTGGCAACGCTTTTCTAACATTTTTTCTTTTGTTATGTAGAAAGATAAATACAGCAACACAAAACCATCCGAACCCTATACTGATTCAGACCTATTTGAAATCCACGTTCGTAGTATTTACAAAGTTGTCTCAGTAGTGGATCTATTCGAACTAAACATGGTAGGTCTTGTCGAAAACGCAATATCTTAAGTAAACTAAAGCTATCACCAAACTGCTAGGTGGCAACTGTTCTAAATCGGCTGATTCCGCAAGACGTTCGGAATGATTATCATCTAGCCATTTGTTGAGATATTGCGGGGGACGGCTTCGCTAACCACACATATATCGTCGGATAAGCTCCACATTTCTCAGGTTTAATGGACCGTAGCCTCCCTTCACATTTGATACTACCGGCAAATGCTTAATTGAATAAATTTGTCTGAGTTTCTGCATCTGTCCTTAAGTTAGTGTGAGTAAGTTGTTTGCTTGTGTTTTATTGTAATAGGGCATCAAAAATCAACAAGATGATTGACATACAAACTTATTACATTATTCATTTTCATTTTGATGAATCGTTTAAGAGCCGTTATTTAAATTTATTATTTCTTATATTTTCAGATAAACCTGAACTAAAAAACTATTCCTCTAGTAATTTGAAGATTAATGAAAATAAAAATATAATAGATTAATGAAAATTAAAATGATAAATTAAATTATCCTATCAATTACTAAAGACTTTTTAAGGCGTCAAAGAAGGGTTTCAATCTTTTTACTCTAACTTTGTATAAAACATTCATTTATAATTAATTTAATAATTTTAAACCGCAATAAATATGGAATTGTATAGATTATAGATAAAATTAAACTCCTTGCACCATTTAAACCCACGTTAATTTTGGACATCGGTTGAATAGAATTTGTATTTGATATAACGCTACAGCAAAATTTTATATTTAACCGGGTAAACTTCTTTGTCATTGCTAATTGGCAAAACATAACATCCAAAAGTTCATTGTTTTACAAAACAGTAAGTAAACGGTTTTACAGTAGGCTACTTTCACTTGTTAAAACTTTATCCCATCAGGATAAATTATGTAAAAAACTAAATCAGGTATTCTCAAACTACCTACCCTTAATATTTTCCTTCTTTCATCAGTAATCTACCCTGAAAATAATGTGCCAACCCCAGTTTGTCTTTGCAAGCTAGAATATACGACGGCCGATTTGTAAGTGTGTATCAAGATTAGGTTAGGGCTGGCAGATTGGCCGAGGGCCGGTGGTGGGGGGGGGTAGGGTCGCGAGGGGGAGGGGGAGGGGGAGATACGCCGGCCACTGCCCAGTCAGCGGATCTCCACTCGGCTTAATTGAGTTCTTTTACTCCCACAAACGCGGCCATTAACTGTGGATACATTGCCGTCAGCTGTCTCCGCAGACGTCCAGATCGGTGGGATTTGGGTTTGGACTTGGGGGATTTTATGCGTGTTTATCGTGGATGTAAAATAAGTTCTGTGCAGAACTCTGAAACCTATTGCAAGAAAGCAAGAGTCTATGGTGACGGGTTATGAAAAGGTGTTATGAAAGCTTGAATACATCTATATCGGTCATTCTATAATCAACTACGTTTAATATCTCTTGCTTAGTAATAGGTTTTTTTCAGTTAGGACCAATAAAAAAGGCACATCATTCACTTGCCTTAATTAAACGCAAAATTAATTTAAATCCAGTTTTTGCAAGGAGTTGATTTGTGATTCAATAAATTAATGATGATTAAGAAGGTTTTGTAATTTAAGTATATTTCGATAAAATTAAGTATAAAAATAGTAATATGTTTATAAGATTAGTCTTAAAATATATTACATCATTAATGTAACTGAATTCTACCAAAACTCAAATAGTTTATTGCATTTTCATTAGTGCATTGATGATTTATTACTTCGATGCAATTCAAAGCACTTTATTTTTGCTGATACATGCAATTTGTATAATACAGTCACCTTCCCCAAGTGCAAAACGCTTGCGTAGGGCTAAAGAAATTACAAAGCAAAATTATTATAACTAAGATATTAAATCTCACTTACTTATTACAACTTATCTATAGCCTACTTAATACCATCTAATCGAACTATTTAAAATAGTGTTATATATTTACTTATCATGCAATGGAATTAAGGGAACAATGTATAAACCCTACACAAACTAACCTAAATTTATCTTGGTTTTGTGATACCTAGAGATAAAAAAATCAATGATGATGCAATTTTTACTATAAAGTGATCGTAAACAAATTATTGGCGTGTTCACATCACTGATTTGCCCATGTAGTTTTTAATAGCAGTATATGGACCACTAAGAACGTTCAACATTTCTTCAAACCACTTTAAAGATGCTCACCTCTTTCTTCAATGAAAATTGAGCAAATGATTCACCGATAGGTTTTTTAACCATTTATCGGGGAGGCTTCCAAAACTGATACGTGGGGGGTGAGAACATGAAAGATGACGTCATTTGGCTGGTTTAAGAGACAATAAATGTGCGCGACCGCTAGCTAAGCCCGCCCCGACAAACGGGCCGAAGGTAATAATTTGAAACGTCTTCTCGGCCCAGCTGATTTATTCGCAGGGCTGCCACCCTAATATTGAACAAAGCCATGTTGAATCGATAGTGCCAACCTGGCAGATAGAAGGTGACAGGATTCGATTAAGCGAAATGGATGCGAACCAAGCTGATCCAATGGATTTCCGGATTTGGTTTCATATCCGGGAATAGCCTTCTTCTTATTGGAATGTCTAATTTGTTTTGTGAATCGTTTTGTCACCAGACTTGCGAGTCTTTTGAGAATTTATGAAGGTGTTTGTCTGCTAAATCTCGATCTTATCATATAAAAGCTCTTATTCAAAGAAATCGGTACTATTATTGTTTTCAACGTATTCTTCTTAAAGAACCTTTTTAAATGCATAAAACATTGTTTTTTTAGGAGAAAAATAAAATTTCTTTCTGCATAAACGGCTGTTTTCATTTCGTCTCCCTAGGGAGGTAAAAAATCATCTGGTGACAAAGTCATCAGCTGTTCGTGTTTGCCGTATTTCAGCTGACTGTTTTAAATAGCGAAAAAATAAGTTAGCCATGTCAGGAGAAACCATTTAGCTTACTTTATTAGGAGAGATAAACAAGCTGTATAATCTTTGTTTTGTAAAGAAGTTATAGTTTATTCAGTGAATGTGTAAAGTAAAGCCCCTCCCTTTAAATAACATATGTATAGGAAATAACCAATCAGGGAAGAGACAGTCCATATGTTCTCAGGTATGGTTCAGAGTCATTCCACTTTGTGTTTTTAACTGAAAAATACAAATCATATGATACGAACAATAAACAAAGCATAGATCAATACATTTATTTATCTTATGAAATATGTATTGACTTTTTGTAACGCTTACGTGCATTTCAAGTTCACTGCAAACAAAGATGACCATGATTAGCTTTGTTAACAGACATCCAGTTCCAGCTCCAGTTTATACTTAAGCTCTTTGGAGCTAGCTGGTGCAGGAGGTGGGGCTTTACTTTACACTCTCATTAAATGAAGTATAGCTTATATTGCGCATTTTGTCGAAAAATATAGTTCATCATACGGCCCAAAACTGGGATTTTGAATCTAGCTTATTTTGCATAAAACTCATGTGGGTCGGTCGGGTCGGTCCTATTTGATGAACGGTACTATTAACCGACAGAAAAACCACACATGTTCGGAAAAATAATTGAAGATATGTGTTCTACGTGGCTTATAATATTCCAAATCGCTACAATAACCCTGTAGCGACAGGGCTGAAGCGCAGCCGATTTCCAGTAGGCCTAATGTCAAATCACGTACCCAGCGTAAATATTTTAAACGTGTTCATTCGATAAGCGCACTTTAAGATGCATAAATCAGAGAGTTAAAGTTGGCCCCTCCTTGACTCGCGGCAGGGACGGGAACGTCTAACCGAATGCCAAGGTGACATAAATTTTAAAGTTTGCAAGCAGAAGGTAGACTTGAATCCCCAAAACAGTCGTTTCAATTCAAAGCGTCTCTTATTTACATTTGAATCCAGATCATGTAAATCCCGACGATCGTTAAGGTGATAAGGTGACAGATTTTTACAACATTGAGTACTTTCTTTTTTAGATGTGACTTAACTCTTAAGAACTAAATATCGTGAAATCAGAAGGCTCTTTACAGCATTCTTTTGTATATAGCACTATAGGCTGTGTTTTACATTTATGTTTATTTTACAAAAAACAGGTTTAGGGCCATTCTTTATTGTTCTTGATTGTTTGTTATTGAAAAAACTTAAATTTCCTTGGAGTTGTACTCCATAGTCAGTTCACACGATGCTATTCTACAACTTTCTTAAAAAGAACTTTTTGTTTTGTATTTTTTTCGCTTACTTTTTGTTGGAAAACAAAATTACTATCATGCAACTCTTCGACGACAAAGATGTTGTCAGTTTTATAGAGTAGTTAGTTTTTCGAACAGACTAGTTAATTAAATTAAAAAAACCGCAGAAAAAATTAATTAAGAAATTTTTGTGATTTAAAACAAGTCAAATTTATAGAACTTGTCACCTATCATGAATGTTTCTTACAATAAAATAAAAAATCTTTATTGTACTTTTGACACGACTCCATCATGGATTATAAATTTTCCACGACCAATTTAAATTTGTATTTAGAAAAAGAGTAAGGACATTTACAGCATTAATTTTATCCTTAGCCTCCGCCATAGTCCACCTGAGACTCACCCTTGGTCTCCGCCGTGAGGGTGAGGTCGTGGTCCACCAGCTGACCCCAGGCGACGAACATGAAGCTGACGCCGTGCTCGTGGCGCTGGGAGGCATCCCTGTGGACGCGGGCGGACACGTGGCGCGGCGGCGGCAGCGGGAAGTCGTCCGAGCCCACCCGCGGCGAGCTGATACCTGGGGGCAGAGAGAGTCGTCAGTCAGGGTCCTGGGGGTGGCGCGGCGGCGGCAGCGGGAAGTCGTCCGAGCCCACCCGGGGCGAGCTGATACCTGGGGACAGAGGGAGTAGTCAGTCAGGGTCCTGGGGCGGCGCGGCGGCGGCAGCGGGAAGTCGTCCGAGCCCACCCGGGGCGAGCTGATACCTGGGGGCAGAGGGAGTCGTCAGTCAGGGTCCTGGGGTGGCGCGGCGGCGGCAGCGGGAAGTCGTCCGAGCCCACCCGCGGCGAGCTGATACCTGGGGACAGAGGGAGTCGTCAGTCAGGGTCCTGGGGTGGCGCGGCGGCGGCAGCGGAAAGTCGTCCGAGCCCACCCGGGGCGAGCTGATACCTGGGGACAGAGGGAGTCGTCAGTCAGGGTCCTGGGGTGGCGCGGCGGCGGCAGCGGAAAGTCGTCCGAGCCCACCCGCGGCGAGCTGATACCTGGGGGCAGAGGGAGTCGTCAGTCAGGGTCCTGGGGTGGCGCGGCGGCGGCAGCGGGAAGTCGTCCGAGCCCACCCGCGGCGAGCTGATACCTGGGGGCAGAGGGAGTCGTCAGTCAGGGTCCTGGGGTGGCGCGGCGGCGGCAGCGGGAAGTCGTCCGAGCCCACCCGCGGCGAGCTGATACCTGGGGGCAGAGGGAGTCGTCAGTCAGGGTCCCGGGGTGGCGCGGCGGCGGCAGCGGGAAGTCGTCCGAGCCCACCCGCGGCGAGCTGATACCTGGGGACAGAGGAAGTCGTCAGTCAGGGTCCCGGGGAGGCGCGGCGGCGGCAGCGGGAAGTCGTCCGAGCCCACCCGGGGCGAGCTGATACCTGGGGGCAGAGGGAGTCGTCAGTCAGGGTCCCGGGGAGGCGCGGCGGCGGCAGCGGGAAGTCGTCCGAGCCCACCCGGGGCGAGCTGATACCTGGGGACAGAGGGAGTCGTCAGTCAGGATCCTGGGGTGGCGCGGCGGCGGCAGCGGGAAGTCGTCCGAGCCCATCCGGGGCGAGCTGATACCTGGGGACAGAGGGAGTCATCAGTCAGGGTCCCGGGGCGGCGCGGCGACGGCAGCGGGAAGTCGTCCCAGCCCACCCGCGGCGAGCTGATACCTGGGGGCAGAGGGAGTCGTCAGTCAGGGTCCCGGGGAGGCGCGGCGGCGGCAGCGGGAAGTCGTCCGAGCCCACCCGGGGCGAGCTGATACCTGGGGACAGAGGGAGTCGTCAGTCAGGGTCCCGGGGTGGCGCGGCGGCGGCAGCGGGAAGTCGTCCGAGCCCACCCGGGGCGAGCTGATACCTGGGGGCAGAGGGAGTCATCAGTCAGGGTCCTGGGGTGGCGCGGCGGCGGCAGCGGGAAGTCGTCCGAGCCCACCCGGGGCGAGCTGATACCTGGGGACAGAGGGAGTCGTCAGTCAGGGTCCTGGGGCGGCGCGGCGACGGCAGCGGGAAGTCGTCCGAGCCCACCCGCGGCGAGCTGATACCTGGGGACAGAGGGAGTCGTCAGTCAGGGTCCTGGGGTGGCGCGGCGGCGGCAGCGGGAAGTCGTCCGAGCCCACCCGGGGCGAGCTGATACCTGGGGGCAGAGGGAGTCATCAGTCAGGGTCCTGGGGCGGCGCGGCGACGGCAGCGGGAAGTCGTCCGAGCCCACCCGCGGCGAGCTGATACCTGGGGACAGAGGGAGTCGTCAGTCAGGGTCCTGGGGTGGCGCGGCGGCGGCAGCGGGAAGTCGTCCGAGCCCACCCGGGGCGAGCTGATACCTGGGGACAGAGGGAGTCGTCAGTCAGGGTCCTGGGGGCGGCGCGGCGGCGGCAGCGGGAAGTCGCCCGGGCCCACCCGGGGCGAGCTGATACCTGGGGACAGAGGGAGTCGTCAGTCAGGGTCCTGGGGTGGCGCGGCGGCGGCAGCGGGAAGTCGTCCGAGCCCACCCGGGGCGAGCTGATACCTGGGGACAGAGGAAGTCGTCAGTCAGGGTCCCGGGGAGGCGCGGCGGCGGCAGCGGGAAGTCGTCCGAGCCCACCCGGGGCGAGCTGATACCTGGGGACAGAGGGAGTCATCAGTCAGGGTCCTGGGGTGGCGCGGCGGCGGCAGCGGGAAGTCGTCCGAGCCCACCCGGGGCGAGCTGATACCTGGGGACAGAGGGAGTCGTCAGTCAGGGTCCTGGGGGGGCGCAGCGGCGGCAGCGGGAAATCGTCCGAGCCCACCCGGGGCGAGCTGATACCTGGGGACAGAGGGAGTCGTCAGTCAGGGTCCTGAGTCCTGGTGTGGAGTGATGAGGTGGCTGGAAGCAGCAGCTAGGAGGTATAATAATGTAAGAAAGGGCATAATAGACTGTAAATCTTTATCTGAAAATTATCATTACGGCTTGATTAAGTAATAAAAGATTTTGTGATTGGCCATAGACAAAAAGCATACATTATACATGTTTCGCTTGAAATGGCGACCTATCCAGGTAGGTATTTTAAGCCTAGTATGAATCACAGATGAAAGTAGGATAATTTTGACGCGATCTTGTAGTACTGTTACTGACTAAGGCCGTTATATTCCTTAGACAGGACTGTTAATTAATAGCCCAACAGTTAATAGCAACTAGGGGACCTATAGTTTTACGTGGGGTCCAAACCACATTCACTTACGAACTGGTTCAATTACGACGATGGTCTTCCATACGAGCAATAGTCAATAGTCAATTGTCAATAGTCAAAATATCTTTATTCATCTTATTTGTACATCCAGGGTACATGAAGCACTGATTAGAAAAAAAAACAAGATATAGTAAAACAAGATCAGTAGGTTAGTTATGTTTTAAGTTGTACTCCACATAAAGACGGGATCGTCTGAGGTGTCTGGGGTCTTCATTTCACATCCAGAATCTTTTAGATCCCGAAATGTCTTGATTTTACAAAGTGTGGTAAGTGCCCGCAAAGATCAAAATCAAAACATAAACTCACCATCACGAACAATGAAATTCAAACAATACAATTAACCAGTGGTGGTAATGGTTGGTTGGACAAAGTAACGATTAATAATCAGAGGTTTTTGGAACTGAGGAAGATAAATAAATAAATCTAAAAACCTATTTTCTTAAAAATATACGCCAGTAAAGAGAGGAACAATCACCAGAGGTCTAAGGTGCCTGGGGTCTTTATTTCACATCCAGTATCTTAAATGGGGCCTTTGGGGCGGTACGTCATATTATAACAACCCCGCCCTGCATAATATGATTGCTTTGAAATTGGTAGCCATAATGGCCACTTAACACCCTTTTACCGATTATTTAATGTAGGCCCTATTCATTTATATTATGACAATAACGGTTAATTATGTGTTTAGATTAGTCGAAGGTTTTTATAAAGTGTCCTTTACTCAACAAGAAGAGTAATGGAAAAACTACCTCTGAAGAAGGCAAAGAGGAAAATTTTTGATTAATACTGTTTTTATTTTTTAGCATCTCCAAGCAAAATTTAAGATTTTCTCCCGCTTAGGTAACAAGATGCTACCCTAGGAACGCAGTTTATTCTCTTTTAAGAAAATCCGCTGTAAGGAAAATCTGAAAACGAATTTTTTATCAGCATTGATATCACCATTCTGCTAATAACTTGGAATTCCAATGTTTTACGAACATATTTCAAGTTCCGTCAACCGGTTTGGTGACAACAAACAGCTCACCAAGTGAACCCACGATGGTGAAACCAGTTGTAATAACTGTTCAGAGGAATCATTTTATTCTATAAACGTACTAATAGAAAAATTACATTTAATTACAATTAACTACTAAAATAATTGAAAACTATGATTACAGCTCAAATATTTTAGCAATCCACTGTCCCCGTTAACGCAATTGTCCTAAGAAACCTAAATTATAAAATGCTACCTGAAAATCACTAAGCCATAATTTACTCCTCGTATATAAATTATTACCAAGTTAAAGTAGCCGGAGATAAATTCTAAGGATATTTGACTTCCGGTTTGCCGTTCACATTCATTCTGCAAACGTTTACTTGCAAACAAATGTGCTAATGAAAAAAATCCCCTTTATTCATTACTGTCCAGGAACAAAATGTTCCCCTGATTTTTCTCTCTTAATGAATTACGCTTGATTAATGCCTTCAGCAACTTTAAAAATGCTCCCCGCTCCCCCTCATCGCTCAGCAGAAGGGTAAAGCTCATGACAGAAATACATTGGCTTGCAAAATCTTCCGAGAGGTAATTTACATGTCTTACTTTTTTTTAATTCATCTACTCAAAATGTATGCTTAGTACGTTTATTGAAATCAAACTTAGAAAACATAGGTAGCTTTTATTGTTATTATCATCACGATAATTTTGGAATTCGGTAGAAAGAAAGATTTCAAGAATTTGACTTGTGGTTCATATTTTGTAATATAACTATTTATATTTTATAAATTAACATAGTGTTTTATATTTTAATACAAAATTATCATACCGCTGCCTTGTTCAAGACTAAATAAATGCTCAATTAAATCTTCAAGTTTGGCTCCTTTGAATTTTAACTTTTGCATTAACAATTTAATTTGGTGTATTCTTATATGTTAACACTCCTAAAGTAAATTACAGATTATTAATATTTTAAGTTTATATACTTGGGTCACGTTCTCGAAGCACATAAAAATGATAGGCTATTAATAACTTGATATTGTCAATTTTAATAGAAATCTACAATTCAAGAATGAACCAAGAATTTCGAAGAAATTAAATGTCTTGAATCCGTTGCAAAATAACAGTCTCAAAATAAATTTATTTGAGTCGATAAAACAAGATCACTTGACTCGATAGTCGGACAAACCGTCTCAAGACAAACGTATAATTAGACAAGAAAGGGGAGGGAGGGTGCGGCAGATTTGGCGGCAATATTGTCAAGGGGTTAACAGCACTCTGGGGTCCGATCCCCACCTTGAGTCACGTTAGCGCTGTTAAGTTGGCGGCATTGGCAGCGGTCCTGCTGATTAGACTGGTTTTTAGGTGGCTAATTCATTGTTAGCACATGAAGAACTAATAGGAGTAAATCTAGCTGCCATTTATATGATCGGTATTTCACCTACATGTATATAGATAGAACATTTTAATCTGCCTTGTAAAATAAATTAAGGGTAATATTTCTAATAGAAAAAATACTTTGTTATATCTTTAGAGAGGCACTCCTGATCAAATAATACGACATGAATAATTTTCAGCAATAAAAAAACGATGAACAAAAAAACAACAAAACTACTTCTATATTCTACTCAAATACTTAAGAAAATAAAACTCGATCAAAAAGGTTGTTAACAAGTAATTCTTTTTAACTTTTCAGACGTCGAATAAAAATATTTTCAAGAAAAAACTTGTTATGACTCTCCGCTATAAAAACTGTAAAATTTAAGTACATATAAATAAACTAGAGCTGGTATAGAACTTTATTTCAAAACTATCATTTAACATTTCCTGCAGGAAAAGCCCCAACATATAAAGACAAACAAGTTCCTCATATGTTTAATTTTACCCTCCCTTTAGTTTCGAAATCAAATTAATAAGCTTAAACAAACCCACAATAGCTTAAACCAACTGCAATCGAGCGAGACAGTGTGTTACCTCGGAGACGTCGCGGCCGCAGCTGCAGTCGTCGTTAAATCGACGTCGCGGCGTCTGGCACTGATCACTTCTGATTTATAATTGTTTCAAGGAATTAATTCCATTCAACATTAGAAATAGAGATAATTTGACAGTGAGAATAATAAGTTGTTTAGTCAATTGGTAGTTATTTGAAGTCCTAAGTCATGTTTTTTACACATCATTTCTTTAAACATTTATGACAAATCGATTTTAAAATTCATCATTCATGTAAACTCATTGCAACACCGCTGATAAACATTAGTTAGGCAATGTACCTGTCCCCGAAGAGTGCAATTTGGTTACCCCTCCTGAATTAGCTTTCCTTCAATTTTTAACTTGGCTGAATTAAAAATTGGGTTGCAATTTTTTAGTCTATACCTAAGGAATTAATCGTACTCTTATAAACATGTATTTAAGCTCAGCTGGATTTCAGATAAAACCCCAACGTAGGGTTTATCTATTTAGCCAGTTGGATGTGAATGAATCGTAACCGTTTTAGGTATTAAAAACTCTCCAAACATTCCTGTTATTTCCTTCTAAAATTTCCTAGACCTGTGATATTTTTAGGGGAAAAAATTAAGTAACTTGCTCCCGATGTAACTGAATAAAAAAAATTTAGTTCTGCACTATTCACGTTGGTGTACAGAAAAAATTCACAGAACTAATCAACAGAAAATTCACACATATTCTGAATTGCATTAATGGATTAAGACGTAAGAACGCCTTGATTAAACCAAGTCATAACAGCCCCAATTTGTGGCTTGTCTTGGCATATTACAAGTTATACGACGCCGTGACTGCCTTAGGGCAGAAATTTCTAGGGGATGCATTAAAATTTGCGTCTAATCTTACATATTGGAATTTAGCTACCTACAATCTTTAGTTAAAGAAAATTCATTGATATCATTGTAAAAATAATTCGATTAAAGATATTTTCGAAATTTATTCGTTTGTTAAGTAGCATATTTTGCAACAAGGGCCGAAAACCCTTCCGGTTTAGGTGCGAACGCTATTTTTCACCACACTACACTAAAATACACCTATAACATTAAATTTCTGATCACTTATTTGACACACTTGAAAACAAAACCTTGAGGTTATGAGCGACGATACAACTTCTTTGTCATGGTTTAAACAAACACAAGTAAGTATGAAAATCATATGATTGCAACCATCCTGTCTTGGAACCTATTGAATGCCGTTTAATTATATGATGTTCTCACGTTGTTTCAAGAAAATAAACGATAGATGACTTACGGCCCAGGACACTTTTTTTATAATGAAGTAAGAGAAGTTGAACGCTATTTTTAAAACGTAAAACTAAATAAAATTTTATTCCGATATCCACATTATTCTCTTTTTAGTTTTTTCTTAGATGTTTTATCTTTAGATCAAGGGACGGTGACTTCACAATGAATCAAGTTCGGAAAATATTGCCGGCCCATTTGACAGGGCATTAGAGCGAATGATGTGCGACCCCCTCATTTGTCTCCTCCGGTCCAGAAGCCATCATCTCTTATTTCACATTTTTTGTTTTGATTTTGTTTTTTGTGGACATTTGCCTTCACTGATTAGTAAAACAAGTTGTTTTCACTAATTAGTGATGGAAAATTCCCGCAAAAATCAAAATCAAAACATAAAATCACCATCAGCCACAATCAATTTCAAACTAACAAATTTTGTTCAAAGAAAATATCAATTAGCAGAAAAAACCATTGCTGTTTCATGCAAGTACGTTTGTAAAATGGTTCGTGATTATCTGTACATATTAAATCAATACTAAGCCTATACAATATTTATTAACACTCCTCCTACAGTTCTGAGCCGGTTTTAATAATTTAGGCGTCATTAGAATAATTCCGGTGTCTGATTAAGGGAAGAACACTGGACGCCTTAATCGCCTTTTTAAGTTTCGTATTTAAATATTGTTTGGATATACTACTAAACCTTAAGCACAAGTAGTTACTTGTGAATATACATTTCATTAATTATTCTGATTGTAGTAAACACAATTTTACTAGTAAAACCATATTATAGACCTAGAACTTTAACCGCTGAATATGCATACTTTAAAAGCTGAAAGCAGTACACACGAGAATTTACTAGTATTTGTGAATCGAAAAGAAAAATCTTATACCCACTCATTTCACATTTACCGTTAAGTTTACAGTTTTTAATATAAATGATTTCTTTTTCCTCCGCCTACTATCTATAGTCGTCTTTTAGTCCCTGGAATAGAATACTAAAGTACTAGTTTATACTCCATGGGATTTACTTACTTACTTTTAGTCCCACGGGACTAAAAGTAACCTACTTTTAGTCCCATGGGACTAAAAGTAATCTCATAAGAAATACATGGGAAGAAATCCGGCAACGCCGCGGTGGACAGTGAGAAAATATGGCAACACTGTCGATTTCAATTTATTTCTCTATGTTGAAGAGAGTGTCACAGCATCTGACCGTCCGTTTCCGTTGTTTACAGGACAGCGTATCCATTTTGAATTTGCTGTAGTTTAGGTTATATTCCTGCATATTTGTGAATAAATAAGTTAGGCCTAGAGTATTTTTTAAGAAGAGTGTAAATAAAATGGTTAAAATTAAAGCCTAAATACCTTGCATTACTTATTTATATAGGCTATGTGATTTTAATGCAGTTTGTTGAAGCAAAGGATCAGCTGAAGGTAAAGTTACAGTGTTATACCTAGTTATTGTTAATGGTGTAGGTGGAGGAAAAATGTTGTGTGCATCACAGGACTAAAGTACTTTTTCTCCCTCGGGAAATTGTCGCCCTCGGCTCCGCCATCGGGCGACAACAGTTTCCCTCAAGGAGAAAAAGTTGCAATTTAGTCCCTAGATGCACAAATAACTATTGGGAAACACCATATTTGTATGGTCAACCGAACTTGATTCCCATGTATAGAAACTACATCTACCTTCTAACTGTACTGATAGTATTTAGAAGTACAAAAGAAAGGCAGATTTAACTGAATGTTTTCAACGTATATACATTATGGATTATGATTATGCGTAGTGTTTTACGTAATGTATACAATGTTACTCAGAAAATTCTAAAACTTAGTTCCTATTAGCAAAAATCAGAGTAATATTTTTTTAGTAGGAATATTTTATGTTCATTATATTTCGGTGGAAGTTAGTATTTTTACGCATTCAGTATATCTCAGGAGAACATCCCCAATGCCCTCGGGCATTAACGACCCCAACTTGATGTTTAATGGCCGTTTTGTAACCTCAACATAATAATATTGCTCTTAAAATAGCAGTATTCTTACATTTCAATGTTTCTGAAATTTGATTTGGATATTCGTTTTTCCTTTTGGGATTTTACAGCTTTAATAGTACTCATGGTTTTGTAATTTACCTAATTATATTGATAAATATTTTAAAAGTATTCTGTATAACTGAATCATGAATGTATAAGAATAGAGTTAACCAATAGATACCTTTCTTGAATTCAAACTAAGCTTTTTGAATTTATTTTAATGTATGATTAACTATTTACCTAATTTAGCATATACTTAGTAGTTTCATTTTTCATAGGAAACAATAAATGTACCCTTAAACCTAGTCAGTTTATAAAAACAATATACGAACGAGTAAGACATGTTGTCTTAAGAAAGATTAAGATTTAACCTTTTCTTTATCAGAGTAGAGCGTTGTGAAAGTTATTGATATTAAGAATTATGTTATTACTTTCGCAAATCAATTTGTACTCAATCGCCACCCTCAGTGCTCCGACAGTAACAGTAAGGGTAGGTATTGGTCCCTGGGGTGGCTCAGTCACACTCGACAACGGGTAATGTCTACTAACTCCACTGTTACGTGCGAGAACAAACTGTGAAACGCTTGCTGAAACGGTTTACTTGAGCAGTCTATAATACCAATTGCCTTACTTCGGTTCGAAGCTTTATTATAACTTTTCTCAGTTCCGTAGTATTAAAATGTACTAGAATATAATTGAACAAATTCTGAAACGGTCTCAGGATGTAAAAAAAGAGATTTGTTTTAATTCACTCAGCCAGAACTCATGTCAGTATATTTTAAGTGAGTTTAAGAGCGTTTAAGTTTTCCTAAGGTAAATGCTCATAATCATGTGATGTCTGAGATCTTATTAGACAGATCCCCTTCCCTACCCGATTTAACTACCAAAGGCTCGATGTACATGTAGGAGATGTCGCACATGTTATCTTATAAATTTCATCATTTGCCTTTCACGGCACTTCATGCTCAAGTTCTGTTCCCTGATTAGACAATCTTCTGTTCTCCTTAGACAATTTAGATATAGCAGAGTGTCTTTAATAAACCCCGCAAGGTAATACATTCTTAATGTTTTAATGTTTGGGTACAAATAGCTTCAATTTTACTTCATGAAATTCCATTAAGTTTTTAATACGAATCTTTCCATCAATTTAACGATTAGGTTGCCAAAACATTTCACTCACAGTACACCATGTTAAAAAACCAAAAAACTGATCGATTTAAAACTTAATAAAAACCGACTAGGAAAACGTAGCCGATTTCGGAAAATGACCTAAACCAAACTCATAAAGTTTATTTGATTTTTTTAAATATCTGCTAATTGAATGTCGTAGCTCAGACCTTTAAACTAAAACAAAATAACCTGCAATAAAGAATCGCTCACAACAGTCAGATGAGCTGCCATTATTGGTCCCAGAACCTACTGATATGTGATCAACAATTTTTTTTTATTTATGATAACAAACTTTTCAAACTTTAAATAACAATCAAAAATTTTAAAATATCTTAAAGTTATTCCCACAGACCTAAAAAAACAGTGACACGTGTTGGGATCGTTGGAGCTTTTAATGCCTAATACTTTATATTATTGTAGGTTACGTTTTTAATTTTTACACTCTTAGTTACTAATCATATTAGAAGAGACTTTATGTGTTTAGGTATCATATGATCACATAATCATTAAGCTATATTCGCTTAAAGGATTTTATTTGGTTTTGGAATTGATCAGTTTTATCGGGACACGGTGTAAAAGGACAAGTTATAAGGAAAAGTGTATTTTATGATCAACCCTTAAACCATTTCAAGTATGACATAGGGAATATTTATTTGTATGCATAACGAGTATTCTATACAATAAACAGTAATATAATAATGCATCCATGATTTACTTCCAAACCCAACTGAGTTAGAATGTTCTCACCAATTTACTATAACACAATTTTCTAAAGGTTGGCTCTAAAGAAAGAAAATGCTTTAAGTTTTAAGCAAAATGTTTCTGGGGTCCTTTCAAAATGTTACCGGCATGGGTGGATTTCTGGGGGTGCCAGGGGGTGCCTGGCACTCCCTAATATTTGGTGGATTTGTTTGCAGTGACGGGGAAGAATGTTTTCAACATAACTTTGGTTGAGGTATTTGCATAAATTACAAATGGTTTTTGTTATTAAATAAATAAATAGGTAAGTACTTGGAATAGGCCTTAAAACGGACCATTTAAATAGGAGTTTGATGTTTGAATTTGAGCATACAATGCTTCAAACATAAGGTGATCTAGCACCCCCAAATATTATGACCTAAATCCGCCCATGGTTACCGGTAACTTAACTTCGGTAAAACTTACAGTGAGCATTAAATTGTATTTTTTTTTTATTATAACTGCAAGAGATTTATACATCAAGAAAAAGGTTATGTATAGAACCTGCATAACTGGATGGTCCAAGCGGTTATTTCCCTAAAGAGATAGTTACCGAAGAAACATTGTTTCTCTAAGTAAAACATTTAAATAAATAAATAAATAAATAAATGATTTATTGCAGGTATACATACATAATAAAATACATAACATGCAACTTTATAAATAATGTAACAAAGCTAAATTCCATTTACATAAAATAACTTAAAACAACTGGTAAAAACAAAATAAAATTTTGCATGCTATTATAAAAACCTATGACCTGCAAAGGCTTCCCCAACAGGCACATCTGCCCAATTATAGGGGGAGCTTGATATATTTTTTAGAGAAAAACATGACCAAATATTTGTATTAACATATTTAACCTTGGACTAAAAAAAATAAATAAGCTTTATCTACAATGCATTCATTAAAAAAATAAAATCAAAAGTTGAGAACAAAAAAGACAAACTTTAAGAGCAGAGAGAATTGCAAATATTACTAAATTTATTGGCTCAAAAGCTGCTGACACAATTTTTTGAATTTTGATCGACTCATTGAAAAATCTAAATTGTTATGCAAAGAATTGTACAGACGGACAGACTCATTTAAGGGTGAATTTGCATGAGCAGATGTTATATAAAAGGACTGGTAGACCGCCCGGCTAACCCGACCGCCGTACCGCGGCACAAGCCACGATACCCCGGCCAAGGTCACAGGGTCGTCTACGTCCCCAGCCACCACATCACGCAGATAACACAACAACGCTACCTTCCTCCTTATCTCCAGCGATTGAAACCCAAACATTTCCAACATTTCCTTATGCCTAATAAACCAAATTGGATGATTAGGAATACCAACAAACTTATAATAAAGGATTCTAAGAAATCGCTTTTGCACTTTTTCAATCATATTTACGTACAAAAATGAATTGGGAGACCAAATAATGGAACCAAATTCCAGTCTTGATCGAACCAGAGACATGTAAAGCAACTTGATAGTATTTATATCGTTAAAATAATGAGATACTCGAGAGATAAAACCCAAGATACTATAAGCTTTATTTACTGAAGATATAATATGACGATTAAAGGATAAATTTGGTTCAACAAGAATACCTAAATCCTTAAACACGTGTATTCTTTCCAAACCAACACCACTCAGTGTATACTGGAATAAAATCGGATTTTTCTTACGATGAAAGGACATCACCATACATTTAGAGAGATTTAATTTTAACCTATTCGAATCACACCAAACATCCAAAAGCCTCAAGTCATTTTGAAGAGATAAGCAATTATCTAGGCTATCAACAATCGCAAAAAGTTTCAAATCGTCGGCATACATTAACACCTCGTTGCTAAGATGATTTGGCAAGTCATTTATGAATATATTGAACATTAAAGGACCTAAATTGCTACCTTGAGGAACCCCTGAGCAAACTCTAAAGTTTTCTGATTTAAAACCATCAAAAGAAACATACTGTTGCCTGTATCCGTATTTACTTCCCACATACGATTTATCTGCCGTAAACTTGAACTTCTTACTATTGATTCTTAATATTTTCTTTTACCACACACTCCAATCTAACTTGCTCATTATTCCGTATTTAATTCAAACCCGCTTTAGTGTTTGTTTTCAAATCCGCTACAACTAAAATTAATTCCTAATGAAGAAATTTAATGGGGTAGAAAGTTTTTAAGAGTATTCATACAATTTTTAATTGCTTTTCCTCCAAATATTAACGAGACTTTTTTGCTTTTGTTTTATAAAGAAAATAAATAGTATGTTTCCTATTTATCACAGTACTTAGTAGTGACCAAACTAACAGCACTTGCATACAGTGATCATGTTTCCTTTATGTGACTTTTAATTTTAGAGAAAAACTGCGGATAAACAAATTATTATACCGTCATATTTATGAGGTTTGTTACAGTTTTTAGAAACCTAGTTTCATCTTACTAAGATTTTACTATGCGGAGGACAGATATCCGAAAATATATTGGGTTGTGTGCTTGCAAATACAATTCACATTTTGAGGATATGATTGTAAATCTGAAAAAAAGGAAAATGATTGGTTGCGCAACAATCTTTCTTAAAATCACAACATGGGGCACTACAGTAATAGGCCCGAGCACAAAAGACTTTACCGTGTTAATAGCATCCTTTTAATTTCTACGCCTCAAATACAAGCTTAATAACTGAAACGCTATAAATTTTTAATTTCATCAAAACTGGGAAACCAGCCGTTGTTCTTCAAACACAATTGAGTCAGCTCATAACACATTCAGGCGCGCCGACTGACGCTGTTCAAGTTTTAAAAGAAAGAATTCACGGGAGAAAAAGCGTTTTAATATCACGAACAATAGCTGGTTTCTAAAACCGAGGGTTAAAAGTTAGACAATATTTATGAAGCGGTACGTCAAGACCAAAGTCCCTAGGATCTTCGTGATTTAAGGTTGAAAAAATTACAACAACCTTATATTTGTATTGTAATGTATGTATGTAATATATACAAAGTATCAATTCATATTAATTCAAAATTAGATTAGTAATTTTGAATTAATATAAATTGGTACTTTACCGACCTAACCCTTTTAGAGAAAACCAACTATTGAAAATCGGGGGTTTTAGCACTGATTGACAACCCCTCTTTGGATGTCCGATCCTATTCTCACTTTTTTCTTACGCTGATTGCAGTGTCGCTTGCTTTATGTAAATTTCCTCTAAGCAGTTTATGCTAATTCTGTGTCAAGATAAAACGAATTTCTCAGTCTGGTTTAACATTAGTCAGAACAAATTCTGATTGGTTTAGATTATTTTGTAATTTTTTGACATCAACTTGACTCACCTAATCATTAAATTCTTTAATCATTTTAATCATTCTTAATAAGACAGGTACCTCATGGAGGACGTTACCCTGAATATGAGTGAAGGATGAGTGTGATGATCGTGATGATAGTGGCGCGATCTTGTAGCCTTGTTACTGACTAAGGTTGGCACGTTCCTTAGACAGGATTGTTAATTAATAGAATTGTTAATAAATTGTTAATTAATTGTTAATTATTAATAAATTCTGAATTTATTAAAATGCTTGAAAATTTATAGTAGAACTATTTAAGCACAGCATTAAAAATAAAGCATTGACTATATATAAAGAAGGAGACCTCCTATCCTCATAGCCCAGCTCTACCTATTTTTGTGTGATTTGGTATGGTTGTGCTCGTAGTTTGACTTTGACATCGACAAATAGTATTGATATAAATTATTTCTTTCTACCATTTATATCAGTTTTCAAAAACTTTATACGCTAGAAAACAAAAGTTCTTTGGCTTATGTTTGCTCTCTGTATATCATATTGTCTAAATAATTCCTTTAGAAACTTAATTACTAAACCGTGATGGAGAGAACTATAAATCCGTTCTCTTTCAAATTCTGGCTAGCTTAAAAGTTGGTACACTTTTTTACGGTGGCATCAAGAGTCTCCTTGTTAATTTATCTCCTATACTCTTATATGAGCAATGTTATCGTCCGGCCGTGTGTGCTTGCTTGTATGCTTGCTTGTATGCTTGCTTGTATGCTTGCTTGCACATTTATCTCAAAAACGGCTCCGAGGATTTCTTTCAAAGTCTGGAAATAAGTAATTTATGACTCAAAAACGTCTTTTACGCAGATTACTTGGCCAGAGAAAATCTAATAACGTAATAAATTGAATTTTAAAGTTGTAAAATTTTAACATTGGCCTTATGGGTTGCCGTGATAGCAACGAAAATAAACAAGGAGAGTGTAAAAAAATGAAGTAATAATAACAGCTGTTTGGAATCTACAGCTATCAAGGGAAAATACAGCAGGTGGGATGAAGAGTCCATGGAGCAATAAAAAAGGTTTATATTGATACATTTTATGACATTGAGATATTTTATAGTAACTGGATGAACTGGTAAACATGAAATAACACCGAGCAAGGCTCGGTCCACCAGGTACTTGTTAATGATACAAGCTTACAGACAAACAAAAATTGTTTGTACACTGTTGCAGTTTTTCCGGTATTATGCCCACTGGATGACTCAATAGTCTTGTTATTTTAAAGAGTTTAATGTTGACTCTACTATCTTAAATACATGGTAGATACAAATTTTCCATTTCAGTTCTCGCTCGTCCTCGGACAGGATGTCCCGGGTTTCGGCCTTATTAGGCCATATTCGTATCCAAATTCAGGTTAAAATTATCAATCAGAAAGAACTGTGGCGGAAAATGTTGTATGTACCATAAATACATTTTATTGAATACAGTTTTGTTTGGCTTAAAAAATTAATAAATCTATCATCTTGTTAATCTTTTTAAAAGTATAAGTGCTAACCTAATATAATTCGGGATTTTTATACTGATATTCGAATTAGCTCTGGTTTTCGTTTGAGAATTACTTTTTGTAGAAAAAACTCTATCTTGTGGTATAATCTCTTTGGTAGTACTGGAAATAGAGGGGCTATGGCTACCTCCATAATCTAATGGCCGTAAATGACACCACTCCTTTAATTATGGTAAGTAACACAACGAGACTTCTCCACCAGACATTCTAACCAATTTTATGACCCTCTCAAAAAACGTTAAAATCCCTCAGAATCGATTAAAAATAACTACTCTACCACTCGATAATAACATCAGATACTGCTGGAAAAATACTCAAACTGGCACTGCGATCTTTTGCCGGACCGTATCTGTTTGGAGTAATATAAAGTACGAGTGTCTCTTTCTGTTTCTATTCTATGCTCTCTGACTCTTTACTTTTACCAAAACCGGCCTACAACGAGAACGATTCGAATTAACAAATTATGTTTTTTGTGAGAACTATATTTTTGAGTCTGTATAGCTGACACTGATTGTAGAGAAGAACATAAGTGACTCACCGTCCCCATACTCGGGGGCGACCAGACGGCGGAACGGCGTGCGGGCGGCGCCCCACGTGGGGTTCTCGAGGTTGTTGCAGAGGCCGTCGTGGCGGCGGTACCGCTGGGGGCGGCACTGGCGGGGGCGGCGCAGGAACTGGGGGCAGTAGTCCCAGATGTCCGTGAGGCTGGTGTCCACCCGGGGTAGCGCCGCCTCCACCTCGATACCGTTGAGGCCGAACCTGCGACACACGGGGTATCAGCGGGGGCGGCACTGGCAGGGGCGGCACTGGCGGGGGTGGCGCAGGAACTGGGGGCAGTAGTCCCAGATGTCCGTGAGGCTGTTGCCTAACCGAGGTAACGCCACCGCCTCCTCCTCGATACCTTTCAGGCCGATCCCACAATACACGTGGTATCAGAGTAAGCTAGGTATCAGCAGGGCGGCAGTGGCGGGGGCGGCACTCTGAGGGGCGGCGAGGGCGGCACGAGGGGCGGGCCATGAGACACTTTATTACACGGCTCCACTCGAGTGAAACAATATTCCTTGTCATAACACTGCGATAAGGATTGTTTAATTTGACTTTTGATCGGACTGGTAACGTGGGACTATTGGGATGGATGGATATGTGAATTTGGAATACTCAATTCACTTGAATTTATGATAGATAACAATTTTTATTTGAATAAAACAGCGTATGCATATAACCTGAAACTTTTTTTAATTGCTCAGAGTGTATTTGGAAGAATCAAAAGTTTTACAATAAAACTGTATAACTTTTGAATAATATTGATTTCGTAATTAAATGTCAGGAATTTTAATTTTTTTCAGAAAAGGTGTTTGTCCCTTGGGCTTACGAAAAAATACTATATTTTTTAAGAATTTTAGTATTCTGCGTACAATATGCTGTGAAATTAGAGAACCAAGATTTGCTAGGTAATTAAGCACTGCAGTTAACTTGAAATTATATCTCAATGTTCTTTTCATTTTAATTATTTGCAGTAAACTACTTGTTTATGATCAGATGAATGCAGATAATATTATCTGTATTAGAGATCTTTGTATGTTTACATTTTTTTTCTTACTCCGTACCTACAAACATGGCAACCCTAAGACATGTATGTTACTTCCATGAACTCTATGTTAAACTTTTAAACTTTCAAATTATTTGTTATTAATTTGAAGACTTTTACGCACTCACTTCATACCAACACAAGGCACTTCTACACGTGAGGAGCTTTCAAACAAGTAAACCAGCAATATTGACTCAGTATTTTTGCCTTCTCTTCTGCAAAACAATTTCCTAACTCTTTTAATATTCAGAAAGATTCTTATTCAATAAAAACCACCCCTTCTTCAACAAAACCCTACCCGATTTAACACCCTGTCCAGTTACAGCCAGTGCCGTATGCAGCCGATGACCGGCCCATTTATCCTTCACATATTGAATCGGCAAATCGCTTTAATAAAACAGTTTCCCCCGGCGAGAAAGGCGTCCGGCAGGTCGCCCGTCAGCAGATTGTCCCCTTGAAACGAATGAAAAATGCGAGGTTTGGCTCGGTAATGGGCTACGTCAGCGGGGGACTGTAGCCAAGTAGCCGGGGGGGGGGGGGGGGCTGTGGGCTTCTGCGGTGAGATAACAATCACCTTGAAGAGTGTTAAGGGAGTGTTCGGCAAGTAGCCCTTTTAGTTTATTTGTTTTTATTATCTTTTAAGAAAACTCAGTTTCTATTTTTATTCTGTTTATTATCTAAATCTTTGAATTGGGTTTAATCTGCTTTCAAAAGCTACATTTCACGTAAAGTCAGCTGGAAAATATTCAACATTATAAAATAATGAAGTATTTTTGGTCAAGATACTTCAAGAATATTAGAGAGTGTTTCCTGTTTCTGTGGCTATTTTCTGACTACCTCCCACTTCATCAGTGTGTAAAAGAATTGAAGTTAATCAGGGCTGCAAAAATTTATATTTAACTCTCATTTATAAAAATTGTAAATGGTGTATCTTTCTCACCGAAATCTGTTACCTTTGTAACTTAACAGGACCTCAAAACATAATTTCCTTTCTGTATTTGTGCGTTTGTATTAATTTACTTCATCACGATAAATACATTATTTGATTATTTCTGGACAAAGTTTTGATTCTTCTTTATTCTAACACTCAAAATACAAGACGGGGAGGGTATTTTTATTTTAAATTGAAAACCTCTGGATATTAATAACTATTTAAAGAGGCGTAAATAGTCTATGTAGTACTGAATCTGATTGTTGATAAAATAATTTTATTTGGTTGTGTTTGGGTTATCATAAATTAGGTAACTGTACCATTTTTATATGATTTTTCACTATACTTTGATAAATTTGATTAGTATATTATTAGATAATGTGGATTTATGTATCTACGGGTATCCCTTCGAGGAAAAAAGTAATAAAAATGTATTTTGCAAATGAAATACATAAACTGGTATATAAATATTTATTTTTGCAAATTTTCTTTCCATTTTTTTTAACGTTATATTAATTGTTTATTATTTTATATTGTAAAAAATATTATGCTTCTATTGTTAATATTCACAAGGTTACTGACAATACTAATACCGTAATAAACAATAAAATCATATTTTTATGTAATGATTAATTGACTGATTATTTATTTAACTCCATTAAATTTTTAATGGTTAAGTATGCTTGAACAATCCCGTATGTAATCTTTACTTGTCAACAGTTTAATGTTGTATTGAAGTCCTAATTGGGCATACGCCTGGTTTGAAGTACTTCCTTTTTCAATTAGAATGAAGAAATGGTCCATGTAAATGTCATTCATTGACCAATTCACCTCCTACCTAATGTAGTAGGAGTTTTACCAGAATATTCTTAAATTGAAAGTGGGAGGCTTGAAGTAACATTTCCAAAATCAAATGAAACAGTTTTTTGTTTCATTGCTTTCATTTTATTTAAATTCTTCTATTGAAAGATAACAGTGGAAACATTTAAATTTTGTTCAGTTAAATTTAAATTAGACGTTTGTTGGCGAAGTCCCGGGAAAATGTCCTGTAACAATTCCTAATGAGCACCTACATCCAAAGAGGAGCGACCATGGTAACATTTAGGTATGTATATAATAATAATTTATTTACGTGAAAAATTTAACACTTTGTACATGACAAAAGATGCTAAAAAACAAAGGGTATTAGATTTATGTTACATTTTAAATATCGTATGGTTATGAATGCGCCCTCGAGATCAACGCCAAGTATCTGGTAAAAAGGCGATTTCACAAATTCATAAATCCTAAAGACTCTTCGAACTTTTCGTTCCTTCTTATAGTACATTTTTAGAAAACTTTTATTGTTTTTGTTTCGACTAAAGTAACTAGAAATGTTCTATTGTTATACGTAGTTACAATATAAGCTATGACAAAGCATGGAAATAGTTATTGAGAAGGTTACTTTGTGTTTAAGAGTTAAATTGGTAAGCAAAACCGTTGGCACTGACTTATTGTGAATTTTACGCCATGGGGCTTAATATACCATTTTTATGAAAGTATTTGAACTAAAATTAGCAGTGGATATCTCGGGACATCTTCGTGACTTCTTAAATTAAGTCTGAGGTGGTCTGAGGCTCAAACCAATAATTATGGACTATCAATGTGCCTTGACATACCAGATCAAGCAAGTGGATAAACTTCACAAACTGTCTAGTTATTATTTACTTTACACATATAACATTTCATTTACTTCGAACCTTTAATGTTCGCGATGCAACCACTTCCTCTGCATTTTCTTTGAGCAAATAAATTGAATGTGGTTCAAATTATAAACACACCACACAAAATCATCATCAAGCTACTCTCAGGTTTTTCCTCCCCTCCCCCTCCACCCCCCCCCCCCCCGGCTGGGGCAGGTGCCGTCAGATGCTGATTACACCAGTCGATACTCGAACTGCAAATCTCATTAAAACCAAGAAATGCAAATCCGCCACCGGCCGGCGCGATCGTGAGGCGCAGCTCAACACTGGTTTTTAAATCGAATTACATTCCGGTCGGTATGAATGTTAATAGTCTTATTACTTTGAGACAAAATGTTAAAAGATGTGAATACTGATTTTCGTTTATTTCCTTAAAGAAAACATTCAGGATGTCAATTTTGTTCTTGATCTTCGTACTGCTTACCGGGTCGAACGGAATACCGAAGATTTGCTAAGATACAGTAATAAAAGTAGAATCCGGTAGCAAGGTAAGTAGGTCCGGTAAGTAGGTGGTTTGTGTAATAACTGCACAATAAAAAAATATTATTTTAAGGCTTTTAAATAACTTCTTATCACAGTGTCATTGGCAAATGAATATTGAAAACAGGCTTTAAACTAAAATAACCTCTTAATGGTTCCTCCAGTGATGAATGAATGAAAATACTTGTTTATTGTGGCGAACATTAGGACCACATGGTCCTTTCTTACAGTTAACCACTAACTGCTAACACAAGATTGAATTCTCTTATACAATAAATAAAAAATAAAAAACTTATTGGAGGATTGAAATTCATATGATAAATGTTAATAAAAATATAACCAAAAAAACCTAAATCCGCATACACACACAATCTCACTCACATCTCCTGCCACACCCAGGCCTAGCGCACGCCATCCCGCCACGCTTCGATCATTCGGTTAAAAAAATATCTTTGTGGCGAGTCTCCCCTGACTCAGACTTGGAATAGTCACTGGTCCCATTCCTTCTTGGAAGAGAGCAGAAGGACATTTAAAGTTCGTCCGATTATCTCCCGCCTTGACCAAAGGTATCCAGTTTTAGCTAAGTTTAAGTTAAAACGTTTTCCTTCGATTTGGGGCTTGTTTTCCAAACTAAGCCCCTTCCTTACGTTGAGAACCACTTCAAAATTGTAAAAGCCGTGCCTTACAAGCTTTCTAAGGCCTTAGTCATCAACAACTAATTTTACATTACATACAATCAGTACTCCAAGAACAAATCAAAATACGAATTGTTCAATGACCTACCTCTTGGCCAGTACCCTGGTGGTCTCCTGCAGTGCCGTGCCGAGCTGGCCCAGGGCCGGGTCTGACACAGGGTCCCTGGCTGGGGCGGCCAGACCCACCCTGGCCCGCGCCTTGGCGAAGGCCGTGTTGATGTCTTCGTACCGGAGGCACAGTGCCCGGCCCCTGTAACAGTTGATAATACAGTAATGACTACAAATAATTATTAATTTTTTGATTTCCTTCACCCTGTAAGTTAAAATCTCCAAGGAGGTTAAAGTCTATTACGGGAGGTACTAGTACATACAATACATTTTGTTGATGAAAAAATCGATGATAACATTGTTTTCAAAAAGCTTTACATTTGATAGACACCTACATCACATCCATTAATTAATTTAATTAATTTAACACAGGGCTGAGTTGACAATTGTTAGTTATCGTAATTCTCACCCAGACGGAATTAAGAAGATAGGCACATAGTTACAAATTATTTTTTATACCCTTTAAAAATAACTGCTGCAGATCGTACTTTTTTACAACTTTTAACCAGCAACGACAATTTTTCCACCAAAACCAAGAAAACTCACCAGTACCGGCCATATTTATGGGAAACTGTCGGAGAACATTTTTCCCTTGTATTAATTTCAAACTCTTTGATTTATCAGCACCTTTGTTTTATTAATCACCGTTGGACAGTCGGAGAATTCATTTCGCTAATTAAAACCGTTACTGTTTTATGAGGGCAAAGTGATTTTTCGGATCGGAAGGGGGAGGAACATTCTTCAATTATGAAGGAAGAACAACTCTGGAGTTATCTTTAATTATGTGTCAACTTTGAAACTAGACTGGTTCAAGAATTAAAATCGATTGAGATTTTTAGAAGGAACGCAGATTATTAGTTTCAAAGAGTACCTGAACAAACATTGATTTTCAATAAAACCTAAGTTATGCGATGTTTGGTTTTAAAAACTGATCAAAAGCATGGTATGTTTTAATAGGATGTTTTCATACATCTTTATCTATTCTGACTCAATTTATTTTATACTAGATACCTGTGGCCTCGTCTATGTTCAAAATGATAGTAAGGCATTTCCTTAATAAGAATTTATTTATATTGTTTATACATAAGTACATATAAAATATCTTTAATTTTTTTGATGAATGAATAATTTAGATTTATTAAAATAAAGCGGCTGGTAGTTAGCTTAACAAATGGATACGTTGTACACCTGACTTACATAATATGACAAACACATAACATGACAGACAAACAAACTCACATCTTTCACACTTGTAGTAGGATATTAGGGTGACTCAAACCACTGCAGTGCTTAATTTTTAAATGAATGCTTAAATAAACCTGTAAGAATGAAAGGAACAGCTGGGTGGTTAAACCGAGAATCGCACAAAGGAAGATCTTGTGATAATTTTATTTAAGACCTCTTTCTCATTTAAGGTAAAACAAACTTTTTAATTTTATAGAGAACATGTCATAAGGTGAGTAAACGTTATTGACAGGACAGTACAACTGAAGGAACGAAGTATAGCTAGTGAACAAAATTTATTTAGCACCCAATAAACTTTATAGAATGGATCTTCTGGTTACTTTGTTCTGTCTGAACTGATTAATAGAATAAAAATACTGTTCTAAATATTTCAGTTGTTTGTAACTAACTTACCAACCAATACGGCAATTTAACCGGACCTTGTAGGAAGCACTATTTAAATTCCAACAATGGACCGCTTATACACAGCTACAACAACGTTCTACCCACCTTTTAATTAACACAGATATGAAATCTACAAACAGCAAACCTCATGTTTGGTACACAATGACACGGGCTAAAATTGATACAAATCGCCCAGTTCCGCTGGAAGTTCCTCCCAAGATAAGATCCGAGGATGCTCTTGGGACGACCTCAGACCGGCCCTTGGCCCTGTCATTAACCAAGCGAGGTCGGAAGGCCAAGGTCACGTGGCCTGAGCTCATGTGGCGCGCTCTAGTTCCGACCAGGGAGAGTGTTCTTACTTCCGGCAACTATCACATGCACATCCTTATCCGGTCGGCAACAATGGGCCTGACACAATCTCGCGCATGCGCAACTTGACAATTATCTCGCGTAATCATCCTCTTGGTAAATAGTTGGTCTGTAGGGTTATGTTGATGGTATAATCCAAGGAGGTTAGAGTCTACTGAAAGTCCCGCTACAATGCATATGTTGATGAAAAAGCAGCCCTTTTTCAGGCGACCCTCGGGCCCTCATTTGGTGAGGTTGGCTGGTTGGTGTAGTGGTTATAGTGCCCGCCTACAAACTTGTAGGTAGCCGGATCGATCCCGAGAAAAGTTAGTAGCTTTTTGAAGGGTTGTTTCTGGAGCCAGCTGCCATTGGCTGTTGGGCTATTAATTAACAGTCCTGTCTAAGGAACGCGCCAACCTTTGTCAGTAACAAGGCTACAAGATCGCGCCACTATCATCACGATCATCACACTCATCCTTCACTCATATTCAGGGTAACGTCCTCCATGAGGTACCTGTCTCACCAAAGACTGATTGAAATGATTGAAAGAATATCAAGGAGGGTAATGTGGTAATTTAGAAATGAATTATTTTTAATAGGACAGGAATTTTAAAAGGTTCTAATCTAATAAAAACGACTAAAGATTCGATTCAGTTCTTTAAAATGTGGCAGAAATGCTATTTAAAATCATAATAATTTTCTGCGTGTTTTTTTCCAAATTGAGGTAATAGAATTTAATATAGTAAAATCTTTAAGTTCGATTTTGGGCTAGTAATGCAAATAACGAAATTACCCCCCCCCCCCCCTCATATTGCCAACTTGAGAAAATCAAAGGGCCGGAGAAATACTATTACGCGTTACCTCCAGTAGTACACTCTAACCTCCTTGATATGATCACGGGTACGTCGGATTATCTTTGCATACGTCGGACTTTGTTTTCCATTTTTATTTTAGTCTAGTCACAATTTGATTAAACAATAAATTTATGTAAAGATTTTTTTAAATTTACACATTAGGTGACTAAATTTATGATTCCTTATTTCTTGTATTCAAACATTTTTTTCATCTAGGTGCCAAATATTTTAAATCCAACTGTCAACTCGCGACCTAACGGTTTCCAGTCCACCGCCTCTGCTGCGACTTGGCGAACACTGTTGACAAAGCACCGGAGCCGAGCGCTGCCGGTCTCGCGATGTTTGCAACTTTCGGATCATTAATTCATTCTCGCGGAATTGTTCCGTCGAAACTTGATTTCGGCTCCGACTTGCCAACTTCCCCCCCTCTGCATAGTTCAGTCTCCGCCGAGCCCCAGGGTGTCTGTCACAAGTCCTGTTTACACCGTATTCAAGCCTAATTAACAAGTTCTCTCGCTAAAATCGCTGACTTTTTAAGTAAATTAATTTTCCAAACTGATAAAATTTTTTTAAGGGATTGTGCTAAAAATTTACATATTTTAGTCATAACTTTTAACTCTTTTAACAAGTTTTAAAATCTCAAAGTTAAATGTTTAAGCTAGAAAATGTACATATTTTAAGTCGTAAAGGTACTTTGTTAACAAGTTAAATTCTCGATATTAATAGACTCACTCTAAATTGTTTAAAGCATAGTCTTGGAAAATTCAGTTTCACAGTACGGTTACTAATTTTACCTTATGTTCAAAACAGAAACTAACAAGTTCGATTGATTGTTGAATGTAAGAAGGTAAGAATGTTTCTAATGCACTATTTTCCGAATTTTAATCACCTATTTACAGTAATAATAAACATTACTATAGTTCTGGACAGCCTTACTGGCGGGTAGCGAAAATTGTAATCTCCCAAAATGTCTGCTAAATAATCATATGTTTTGGTAGAACTGTCAAAACTTTGTTTACGTTTCATCTCATTTACACTACAAAAGAATGCCCTTTAATATTTCATCGAAAGATTTCTTACGCAATTAAAATTTCTGGATATATTTGCGCAATCATCAGCTGGTCCCGTTATTTGGGTAACCTTTCATCTTAAATGATTTGTTTACATTTAAGAATGTGTTTCAACAATGACCATGTGGTTTATTACCAAAACATTGCAGATATTAAACACTAGTTACGACAACAGCGCACTCACTCACCCGCCAGTAAGGCTGTTCAGAGCTATAGTATGGATTCCACAGGATTTTCTCAGAGCACTTCCTTTACGTCTTTTTTCTTCGGATTCCCTTCTTGGTTGTCCTTTGCCTTTTAATCGAGTTTCACACTAGTTTTCCATTATCTCGTTAACAAGCTACACACATTGTTGAATTTGTGTACTCTATGGAAAAAATTATGAAAAAGAGAGTACATACTCTATGCTCCTGGAGGCTTCCAGCGTGATGGCGCACTCTGAGGGCTGGCTGGCCGCGGGGCCCCAACAGACCATCAGGCAGCTCACGACCGCCAGACACCACCTGCGGTACAACAATTATCTATCAAAACTATTGTAGAGTAGGATTCACCTAAGTTGGCCAAAACGAAAGTAAACAAACTATTATCTTCTTACGAACTTAACCATAAAATCCAGCTGTGCTGAAAACATTGTCAACTAACATCTGTTTAGTATAGCACTTGCAATAAAGGGAAAGTTCGGATGCAATTTGCAACTGGAAGTTCACTTGCGCGGCTTAAAATATTACTAAGGGGCTTTTCCAAATAAATTATGTATTAACAGAGAGATGATGTGTCATGGATGGGGCATGGTTAATAGTCTAAGATTTTCTTGTGAAATAATATTTACAAGGAAATATAGGCGAGTTTTTGAATAGCCAGTATTACTTGCTGCAAGTCAGTATCTGAAAAGAGATATTGTTTCATATTGCGTCAAAACTTATTAATTAAAATTGGCCCAGGAAAAATAAACGAGCAGTTAAACAAACTAAAATACTTGTAAATCAAGAAATAGAATCAAATTAAACTTTGGCAGCTATGTAAAAAGGTTGAATGGAAATAAAAACTTCTAAAAATAGGCGATATTGTAAACATTCTATAACCTATAACAACTTGTAAACAAACACAACGTGGCGATTTGACAGTTCTGAGAAAATCTAAACAGACACCATGTGTAACCAACAATGTTTTCAATGTGACTTGCATACAAATTTTTGATGAGATGATTAGTACATGCTTTGGCCAACTTACGTGAATCCTACTCTATCTTACTTATTCTTAAGTATGCATATCCTCCGAAAGAAAAAAATGAAAGTATCAGGCACATCCTCCAGAAGCTATTGTTGATAACCATTATGAAAAGTGTCTCGTAAATCGTAGATAACTTTATTATTTTTCTCGAGAAGTATGGAAAGAGGGCATACAACACAAATATACTACTCACATACGACTATAATCAACATAAATCCGTTTAGAACTAAACAAATGTGAGTAAAAACTCAGAGGAGCACATTTTACCACTACTTATATCATTTGTATAATCACTTCAAGGGTGAATTTTATATTTAAATTCACTACCAACGTTTAGGATGTAACCTTCCTTCTACAAAAGCCTTACAAACAAGAGGGGGACCAAAAAGTAAAATCCACGTATATCTATCTACCTATTATATTCTATTCTATACTATTATAAAGAAGAGGTAGTTTCTGTATGTATGTACGTATGTATGGGGCAAGTGAACGCGAAAAATACTGAACCGACTGGGTTGAAATTTCACACAGAGGTAGATCTTGAACCTGGGAAACACATAGGCCTATTCACTTCCTTAAAATCCCCTCGGGCTACGCCCCATGAACGTCCTCAGTTTCAATGTTTACATTTTAAAGTAATATAAACATTCAAGTACTGATATTTAAACAGCTGTGGATACTAAAATATGACAGTTCAAAGAAGAGGTAAGGTCAGCTGTAATTTTTATCGTGAGCGAAGCCACGGGCAACTGCTAGTATATACTAGAAGCCGAATACTTATATATTTTTGAGAGCTCAGTAATATGGACTACTCTTTATGTTATGCTGAAGTGTCAATATATATTTTTAATGACACGGATAAAACATTATTATTCCAATGGTATCACTTCTCCGCTTCCGTCAACATATACCTTTACATAGGAAGACTTTATTATAAGAGACATCAATTCCGTCCTGTCAACGTATTTGCATAAGAAGACAAAGTTATAAAGAGACTACCAGTGCTGACTCTACATCAATTCAAAGTAACCTAAAACATTTACTAAACGTTGGTTTGCTGCAATCAGCTGATTGTTTACTTCCGTTTCCTAGTAATCGTAGCCCAGAAAATCTTCCGGCCTAGGCCGAAATTTTCCGAACTGGTATCGGCAAAGAGTAACTTTCCTTCCAACATTGAGTAACAGAAAACAGTCCTTTCTTTGTCAGTATGATGTAAACATACATGCGAACTGTAATCAAGTTTTTCTGTAACAGTCCTTGAGACGGCCGCCCCATATATCTTGCGGCGGTGATGGGCCTATTGTTGCCGGCGGGAAGGCAGGAAGGTCCCCGTTATTGTTTAATGGTGTAATGAGAGGTCCAGCGTGGCGGCCAAGGTCGCTTCCGCTATACCTCATCATGGGGTCCATGGTGATAAATCATTTAGGGAGAGGACAATGATACAGGTCTCTAAAGAGGTGTTATAATATTGGATGTATAATTCAGCTAACTCAATTATAGATTTAAAATTCCTTATTTCCGTATTTACATAGAATATTACAAATACAAAAATATTTTAAAATTTTCATCAGTATATTGGTTGGGTTGAGGCTCTCGCTTACCAACTCAACAAAAAAAAGAAACCGAGTCAGTTGGCATTGATTTTAAAAGAAAAAAAATAACTTTTAGGTATAAAGTCAATGGTTATGGTCATTCATATACAGATATGGTTAGCCAAAAGTACTGTATCATATAAACGCGCATGTACTTCAGTAAAATAAAATACATTATATTTCGGCCAAATTGATGAACGGTCATCCCTATGTCCTTCACTCATATTCAGGGTAACGTCCTCCATGAGGTACCTGTCTCACCAAAGAATATTATGTTTTCCAAATTATGAAAAAATATTAGAAAACCAAATTCCATTAAGTTTCGCTGGGTGGTCGTACTAGAGTGTCTTTGGTCCTAGACAAGAACCTGAGAAATTCGGGTGAGAGCTAGACATTGAATCTCGCTTCTTTTGATCACTAAGCAATTAATCAATGAGCTTGCCAAAAATTAATTTGGTCTTTGTCAGATAAAAAGGGACACAAATAATCTCCCTTCCCAATTTTACCCTCACAGTCCATTCATAGTCAAGTTATAATAGCAGCCACTGTAGTGTCCGGGTATTTTAGGTATTTAAAGTCCGAATCAAATGACATGGTCCAGGCCGTCCGAAAGCACTTGGCAAGACATAACAAAGATGTAGCATTTATTATTTCCCATAAGGATATATAAGAAATGGGCATGCAGGTTTGCTGCCGCAGAAGTGTGAAAATTGGGTGTTTTATATCAATACCCTGTAAAACTCGACTAGAAGATGCCATACACCAATTTTTATCAAGATATGTAAAGAAATAATAAAGATAATAGTAGAGATGATTGAAAAAAATAATTCATTTTGGAGTTAATCAAACTGGCCTCTGAAACATCTAGGGAAAAAGTTAGGTTGCCAAGTAGTTAGCGCATTCTGGCAAACCATTGAACTGTGGAGTTAGTCGTATTGTACACTGAAAGATATTTACATTTGCAACCGGGTCATTTTATTATCTCAATTTGAAAAAAATAGTTAATTGGTTTGGCTTCTGAACAGCCTCCCGACCAAACTCGACACAACTTTCACTGCCTGCACTGCAGCGGTACGTGTCGCACGCCCGCCCTTGGACAACATAATGATACCCCGATGGCGGGGCAATGAGGGGCACGCAGCCCGGGGTGGCCCTAGGTCAGGCCCTCATCACAGGGGAAAGCTGCGAACTACACGAGTGACCCGCTGTAGGCCCGCGCAGGGGCACTTTCCTTGACTCGGAGCTCGATAGGTGTTAAAGTGCTGATCTCAGATTGACAGGAGAGTAATTAGAACCACAGATGAAGCATCTCTGTTAGAACTAATCAGAACACGAACATTCGATTGGAAATTTCACATTTATTGCCTCTTCATGCACAATTTGGAACATCCATATGAGCATCTATTTAAAACAATCCATAATTAACTATTTTTGGGGCTTGGGGCAGTGTTGAATTTTATTGTTTGATTAGCATTCTTCCTAAAATTTTCTTTTTGCAACCATAAGAGTGGAAAACACTCAATATAGGAGAGTGACTGAATAATAATATTAATAGTTTAGTTTTTATTGATCACTGATATACGGGCATAAGAAATAGTTTTGCATGACGAATATCATTGATGTATTTTAAAATTATTTGTTAAAAATAAACCTTTAGATTTGAATTGTGTCTTTCATTTTTATAGCCAACTAGCTGATCAACACGGTTTTACCCGTGGAAAAACAGAAAATCTTCCTTGGATTCATGATTTAATGTTAAGGATGCCATGACAACTACATGATCTTCCCTATGATTGAAATCATAGGGCGTAGCCCTGAGGGAACTTTTAAAAATCCGTCCTTAATGTATGCCTATGCCCTGAGAGGAACGTTCATGCAAAGTTTCAAGGTTCTAGGCCAAGTAGTTTGGGCTGTGCGATGATAGGTGAGTGGTATTTGACAAATATACTGTATAGTAGAGAAGACTAGCTTTTCAACACGGTTTTACCAGTGGAAAAACAGAAAAACTTCCTTGGATTTCGGATTTAGTATTAAGGTTGCCATGACAACTACTGCATGAGCTTCCTTATACTTTAACATTGAAACTTTGATGTATCATAGGGCGCAGCCCTGAGGGAATATTTAAAAATCCGTTCTTAGTAGGTGCCTATGTCCTGAGAGGAACGTTCATGCAATGTTTCAAGGTTCTAGGTCAAGTAGTTTGGGCTGTGCAATGATAGGTCAGTGGTATTTGGTGTTTGACAAATATATAGTAGAAGATTTAATATTAATAGAGTATATATTTATCATCATTAGATTAATAAATTTAATACAATTTTATATCATGCATGTTTTTTGTATGTATAGTTTTATTGAGGAAGCGGGGTTTTGAAATTTCAATTTGCCACTTACTATTAGCTAAAAGATTATGCATTTTTTTACTTTAATACCAATGTTTGAAAACTTAGTTTACAATCACTAATCAAGCAATAAAACTCCACATACCATATTTATGATTCAACCGCATGGCTCTAAATACCAATTAAGCTTCCGACCAAATTTTAAGTTAATCGGTTCGCTAAATTTTCATAATTATATCTACCTTAAACTCCATTTCCTGCTTTAAAAAATCCACTTCCGGATCCAGAAAAAAATATAATTTACGTGCTCATTAATACATTCTCAGAGCAGTTTTATATGACCGTTAGTGCGCCTGTGCAGTAAAACAGCTGAAGAGGAAGTGAAGAATGATTGTTGCAGTTGTGTAACAATCCAAGGTCGCGGTCACGAACCGGAAACGCAATTGCCGACGAGAATCCGGTAGCGAGTGAAGAGTGCATGGAGGATATGGAAATGGATTGGATTAACAAGTTTGACATATGAACCAAAAGTTAATTCATATGAAACAAAGACATTTTATTTTTAGGTTTAGTGCTCCATTTTTTCAATACTTTAAACTGTTGATTCTATGATTGAAGAACCGCCGGTGTTTTTAGGGTTTAGTATGACTGCTCAAAAAAAACCTTCGTAATTTAATGCGCTGTTTGTCGTAGCCTGTCGAAATTCAACATATACTGATTGACCTAAAAATTGTAGGCGTGTATATGGCAGAATAATTCATTAATTAATTTATTTAATTATTTATAATAACCTTTGACATTCAATTTTATAAACTGTATAAATATAATTAATGGGATAAGTTATAAGAGAGAAAGACATGGTATCACAATTCTGCCTGAAGTTTTTACATTGATTTATCATGAATTTCCCTTGACATTTTGTATAACCTCTCGCGAAAGGAATTTAGTAAAGCTTTGGCTTTTCTCCTAAGACCCCCTACAGAGGGGTTTATCACGCTAATGTTATTTTTTTCTTTTTGAAAAAGGTGACTTTCAACATGTTAATCTCTATAAGATTTGACAAGTATATTTTCAGACCAGCTAATATAGTATCTAAAACCTTTGTTTTAGGCCTGCATTACACTATCAAATATTTTATAAAAGATTCTTTTACAAAAGATTTATTTGTCCAACCAGAATTAAAGATTTTGTTTTGAAAATCAGTTGACTTGAATTTTGATTGGTCAAACCAAATCTTTTATAAAAGATCTTTTATAAACGATTTATATGTCCAATCAGAATTAAAGTTTTTGTTTTGAAAATCAGCTGGCATGAAATTTGATTGGTCAAATCAAACATTTGATAAAAGATTTATTTGACCAATCAGAATTGAAGTTATTGTTTTGAAAATCAGCTGGCTTGAATTTTGATGGGTAAATCAAATCTTTTATAAAAGATCTTTTCTAAAATACTTGATAGTGTAATGTGGGCCTTAGTACAATAAATCGGCCAAGTAGAAGTCTAACACGAAATGTTTTTAAATGGGGTTTCCTTTGACTTTTCATATAAAGATTCTTTTTTTATTTTAGTTTACTAATGGCGAAAATTAATTATTGACTTAAGTAGCATATGTCGAAGTATTCGTAGGCTATCGAAACTTTAATTACCAGACATGCTAAAAAAATGAAGTAGAATCCTTGTGCATCTAAATCGAAGTTTTCGGCTTGTGAATTACTGCTCATCACCCCTATCATTGCACAGGCTATACAATCAGTAATTCACTCAATACAATACAACCTACGCAGTACATAACGATACAATTAAAACATAATAAGGGTTACAATCCAATGACGATGCGGGTGTATTGAAGAGGCTTTAGTAAATTGACCTTTGTATCCACAATTTACTGTTTCTATTAGGATACAACTAATTATTGTAAAAAGGACAGAATAATCAAAACTTACTTAATGAGTATTTTCGGTGTATAATATGGTTTTACCCAAAAATACCATATTGCTGTGTTTATATTGCATCTTAAAAATTAGTATTTTAGGTTTTTTGATTTATATAATTGTAATATTAATATGCTATCTACGCAACTGATTTGCCAGAATCTAAACTTTTTTTGTGAATCTGTTCAAGGCTTTGGAGAAAATTATGCAGTGTTCTATTTTCTTTTTAACGTTACATAAATTAGTGGCATATACTAACATACATAAGGATGAAGGACATTAGAAATTGTAATTCAAGTTGCGATTTCGAATAAAACAAACATTAAGGTCATAAATATTACCCATGTTAAACAACACATTTTTAAACTTGAAACATGATTATTCTATAAAAGTGTTATCTATTGAAATATTATGTTGTTACCTCGAATTTTTAAGGTTATTAATATTGTTTAACTGGCTTTAATTACAACATTCTAAACATTTGGCAACTAACAATCATTAGAGTCGTTACCAGACACAATTTAAAAAACAAATTTTTTATTGCTCAAAGAAATCTCTTATTTAATATATGGGGAAAGTATTGTTTTCGTCGAAATCTTCAATTTTGAGTTGTCAGTGAATACATTCGTTTTAGTGTTCCCTAAATAAACAAAATAGTTTTCGGAGTGGTGTCTGTCCGTCCGTCCGTGTGAGTGTGTGTCAGTTTTCTGTGGATGTGTGTATGGATGTAAACAAAGCTAGAGAAACATCAATTGTCCGATTTTCATGATATTTGGCATGTACGTATAAAGCCACTATATTTCCAGGCGTTTTAAGTGTCAAAGAAATTCATTTTTTCAAATTTACACGAAATTATAATAACTAATCAAAATACACTTGCAACCATTAAATTTGGCTTGAAAAAAATAAACCAGTCTTTTGAATTATTAGTCTACATCAATTGTTTGCTGAGGTAATTGGTTTTTTTGCGGTAAACCCAGTATGTTGTCTAATGTTATTCTTATGGCAAAAAATAAAAACCGATATCTTCGTTAATTACTTACCGATTTTGATAACATTAAATTTGTGAAATAACTGTAAATTTGTCTTATTTTATTGTATAGGTTTTCTTGCTTTAAGTGGCTTTTAGGGAGAAAGCATCAGTTTGCTGATACAGTACCGTTTAATTTAATTATGCCTGAATTAGCTAGTAGGTGTAATCGTCTGTAGGGTTGAGGTAAGAAATTATATTCTTATTATAATTTTCAAACTCTATTACACTTTCACTACTTTTTACGAATTTGTGTTTTTGTGTTGGCTTGAAGTATTTTTTAACCTCAACACGAACCTTTATTTAAAGGAGTGAGTACTGTAAAAGTAGGTTGGGATTTATTTTTATGATGGGTAATTTTACTTAGTTTCTTCAAATAATTTGTCTATAAAATCAATTTTGATAATCCAAAAAGCAAACACGAACGCATATTTTATTTGACTCTGAGTTGTTTGCTCATATACCAGTTACGGTACAGATTTAAACAAAACAATTAATTAGCTTTGATCACTCCAATTCAAAACTCAAAATTGTTATCTTCGGTAGGAATATCATAATGTTTAGTAACGGCAGACCACATCGATGCAGCAGCCGTAGATAAGTCCAAAATTTACATCTGGCTTGTAGAACATCCTTTTCAGATTCTCAAAGAATTTCTTGACTTCACAATTGAATATAAATCCAATCATTAAATTAATTAATCATATCAATTATTATAATTCATATACTTACATAGTGTAATTAATTATATAAATGTATACAATATAATTAATTATACTAATTAACATAACTAAATTATTTATATTAATTATATTAATGAATTTAATTAATTATATTGAATTAATATAATATATATACATATATATGACAAAGATTGTTTGTATTAATCAATAATAATAACAATTCTGCTTTCTAATTGACAATCAAGTCCTATAGTTTAAAAATTGGTAAGCTGATTAAAAATGCACTAACAATTAATATACCGGTAATCCCTCTATTTGTGCTCAATTTATGTTAAAAACCTAGTGAAAGATGAGAAATATATAATCGTTTTAAGTATCTTCACCTACTACAGTATAACGATTAATAATAATTTAATTAAGCCGGCCCGTGCCAAAGGTTGGTACTTACATGGCGGCAGGTGTCACACTGAACTCCCGCGCGCGGGAATCTAACCTCACCTTCCTAACCTCCTACACTTTCATTCTCACTTTCCTTCTCACAGGCTGTCATTAAAACAGCTGACTGCCCTACTGATCCTGATCATGTGTCATAAACAGCTGATTTCGATTTCTCACGCGATAAGAAAGTTTGTTTTCATTTGAAGCCGGTCGGCGAGCTTTTTGAATTGTGTAAACCAGTTTTCAAGAGTCATTGAGTTGACGGACTGTTTAGGTTTATGTAAAAAAATGTAAAGACGTTTCAGAGGGCGAGACCGGTTGAGGGGAGCAACATTTGTAAGATTCAAAAAATGTTAGTTGTATACATAATTTAGCAGTGCCTCCTGCCATTTTGGATTTTTTTCTCGTAGACTAAGTGTTACCATTGTTAATACCACTGAAACACGTATTTTGTACACACGTTACGTTATTACTTTTACATTTAATTCTATAGATTTTACTCTTTATAACTTTTATCATATTTCGCAGAGGGCTGTAAATGTATATTTTATGTGTATTTTTAAAGGTTTAGTTTTGATGGTTTAAAACATTTAAATTGTTAACCATATAAAAATAGTGGGTGATTTTATTTTTTAATCTCAACTTAAAATCAAGTATGGGGATTTTTTTTCGAAACTATAACTTTCCTGCATGCAGACATAAAGTTTTCTAAAAAGTGTCCGAAAATCCCCATCACAAGTACCAACCACTGCTATATCCGTAATGTCTTTTTTAGTTTGTTGTAGTATTAGTGTTAAAATTATTAGTTGGCCTAATGACATTTCATCTACGACCATTGCAATAATCACCAATAACGATGTTACAACTAATGCCATAATGAGGTCCATTATTAAACCAAATACAAACCCGTTGCATAAAGTTAATTTTATGCAACTGGTGTCACTTTATGATGCAGTTTCTAGCACAATGGGAGCGCGACATTTGATGAAAATACTGTCATAATGACAATTACGCAATTCACACATCAGCTGATTGTTGCATTACGATTCATGTTTGAGTTGACTTATCCCATCAGCTGATTGTTCCACAACAATTCATGGTTAAGTCTACTCGCTTCGCTCGTGTTCTAACTTACATCTCACTCGTGGCTTAAAGAAATTTATCTACGACCATTGCAGTAAGCACCTATTATGGTATTACAATAAACATTATAATGATATACATTAAAACACCAAAAACCAAGCAGTACTCTAATGACGACTTTAGAGTACTGGAGTCACTTTAGAGTACTGGTTCTAGACCAATGAGAGCTCGGCATTTGACGGAAGTAGTGTCATAATATCAATTACGCAATTCGCACATCAGCTGATTGTTGCATTACGATTCATGTTTGTGTTTACTTATCCCATCAGCTGATTGTTCCACAACGGTTCATGGTTCAGTCTGCTTATTTGCCTAACCTCAAATTTTAGTTGACCTATTCCATAATTATTAAAAGTCATGAGTTTTGTTTAACTTCGGGGGAAATGTTGTCGTATATTGTTGGTCGTAGATAAAATAGTGTATGCAACGATTGTATTATGCCTTTAAGCCACTCGTGAGACATTTAGAACACTCGCTTCGCTCGTGTTCTAACTTACATCTCACTCGTGGCTTAAAGACATTCATTATACAATCGTTGCATAAACTACTATCATAATACAATCGTTGCATAAACTACTATTTTGTGTTTATTGCTTTTGTGAATGTTATTGTAAATTTATTTTAGATATCTATGAACAGCCTGGATATTACTTGAAAACAGCCAAATTACAAACTGAAACAAACTGTTCAACCTCGTTATTTCGAAAGTATTTATTTCGGACCCAACATTGTTCGGATTACAAAATGTTCCGATTGACGAAGTAGCCAACTGCAAAATTATGTCCGCCGATCATGCCCGATGTTTTTTGACGGCAAATTTAATTGTCATGAACAATCGCCTTTGGCAAATAATTGTGATTACTTCGAATTTATATGAGTTTTCATAATTAACAGATCGTTCATAGATTTTTCTTTTTTTATTCTTTTTATTTCCGAACCTTTAGTTTGGATTTATAGGATATTTTAATTGGCGAGATAAGACAGTGATTTCAACAGTCATACGGTAACCAATGCACACAAATGTATGTGCATATTAACTACTGTGTGTATAAATAAATTATGGCAATGTGTGTATTAAATTCCAACTGCCTATTCTACTAACAAATTAACCCAAATACTTACACGAGGCACTTCACCATCACACCCTCAAAACTATCTTCCTTCTCATCAATCACAACACACACATTGTAGCCCGCGTCCCAAATTCCCCAGCGATAAATAGTTTTTAACACTTAATTAACAGTACGCGACCCCCACGGAGCATTGTAGGGTTTTGATCACCGACTGGAGCCTAATGGGTAACACAAAACACTAATGAAGATGGCCAAAGTCACGTCTATTATCACAGAGACCATTGTTGTAGTGGGATATCCGCGGACTGGCAAGGCCTTCGCGCTAGGAAATGTTCTGGCAGTGGCAAACGCATCTGATAACTCCAGTCTCTGGTGGGTGAACGTCCGAAATACAGGGTGTTTTTTTAACGCAATCCATTTTAAGAATGAATAATGCACATATAAATATGAAATGAGTATTGTTTTGTTAATCTTTACATTTTATACAACCTATTAATTAAGTTGTATCACGTTTAGTTTTCATTATGTGTTCAAAAAATCCGTCATTGGCATTTGTATAAAGTTGTGCTCTCTCCATCAAATTCCCGAACACCTGTTGCCAGGTACCTCTTTGAATTTCTTGCATTGAATTTGTTATGTTTCTATTGAGGTGCTGAATAGCCTGTGAATTGTTTTCGTAGGCCTTACTTTTTATGTATCCCCAAAGAAACTAATATAGTGGCGTCAAATCCGGAGATCTTGGGGGCTAATAATCCTTCACTGATAAACTAAAGTTTTGGGTTACGTTAAAAACACCTTGTATCAATGTTAGATGTATTGTCCTAACAGTTCTGAGTGACAATAATTTCAAAAATGTCTTAGAAAGGATTTCCTTCAAATGCTGGATTTACCTTATTCTAGCCCCTTGGTGGAAACTAGGGATTGAAATATATTAATGTAACATGCTTCTAAGGGAGCAAAGCGACTAAAATTTGGAAACTACTGTATATGGTCTGGGATAATAGTTTGTGACCTAATATTAGACTACTAAGGAAATTTCCGTTAAGTTTGATATAATATGATCATCATATTATCTGATGTGCAAAGCAGTAACACGATTCTCTTTCTTTACATCTATCTTTACTTTGGCGATATGGCGATATAAATCTTTCCAACAGCAACTGCATCTATGAATCTATAGTTCGCGCATAGTTCTCGTTTTAGAGAACCTATGATCATAATATTATCATGTTATCTGTGTCTCGTATGATTATCATTACAAAAATCATTAAAAATGAGATATTAATTTATAAATAGAGGATTGGTTTTTATTGTGTGAATTTTGTTTAATATAAATCGTTCAAATATGCTCAACATCTTTTGTAAACGTTTGAATAAAAATATGTTCTAAATAACTATACAGCCGCTTCTGTACAGCTGCTTCCACTCACTCACTCAAGTATATGAATCTTTTATCACTTAGCTATAAAACTGACCTTGCCATGTACTTTTAAAGTATATTAAAATCCTAGGAAAAATCCAATCAGAGAAGAGACACTCCTTATGTTCCCTGGGATGGTTCACAGCCATTCCACTTTGCGATTTGAAATGAAAAAAATACAAACCATATAATATGAACAATAATGAAAGCATATATCAATGCATTTATTTGTCTTATTCAGTAACGGATCTGCACTTAAGATCGCCCGAGGCAAAATCGGCGTTCGCCCCCCCCCCCCCGGCATTAAACACAAGAGATCTATCATGTTGTAATGCTTCTTTGATGTGATAGCAATTATCTCGTGGAACCGTAAAACTGGACTACAAGACTACAAACAAAAGTTCCAACTGCGAAATAGCTCATCCCCAAACTATACATATGTGGATATGTAAATTAAATACCATTGGCGCAATTCGCGGAAGAGTGTGGAAGGGGTCACTCGGAAAAATTTACTATATTTTAATCATTGATAGGAGAATCGATACTGGTGGTCAACCGTAACAAATAACGGGTCCATTTCGCTGGCCCGGCCATGTTCGAAAATCAATATTTCAAACATACCACGATTTAATACTCAATTAGTACTATTTAGTACCCGAATACTAGATTTAGTACTCCAAGCATTACCGAGTTATTAACAATAGTATGATGCCGGGCCAGGGAAATGCTAGCCTGGCCATGTCAGAAAACGCGGATTTCAACGGTGAAACGATTTAATACTCAATTAGTACTATTTAGTACCCAAGTAATAGATTTAGTACTCCAACCATTACCGAGTTATTAGCCATAACGTATTATAGGGGCAGGAAATGCCAACCCGGCTATGTAAGAAAATGCGGATTTCGACGATGCCACGATTTAATACTCATTTAGTACCATTTAGTACCCAAGTATTAGATTTAGTACTCCAACCATTATCGAGTTATTAGCCATAACGTATTATAGGGGCCGTAAATGCCAACCCGGCTATGTATGAAAATGCGGATTTTGACGATGCCACGATTTAATACTCATTTAGTACCATTTAGTACCCAAGTATTAGATTTAGTACTCCAACCATTATCGAGTTATTAGCCATAACGTATTATAGGGGCCGTAAATGCCAACCCGGCTATGTACGGAAATGCGGATTTCGACGATGCCACGATTTAATACTCATTTAGTACCATTTAGTACCCAAGTATTAGATTTAGTACTCCAACCATTATCGAGTTATTAGCCATAACGTATTATAGGGGCCGGAAATGCCAACCCGGCTATGTAAGAAAATGCGGATTTCGACGGTGCCACGATTTAATACTCATTTAGTACTATTTAGTACCCAAGTGTTACATTTAGTACTCAAACTATTACTGACTTATTAGCCATAACGTATTAGGGGCCGGGCATGTTAGCCTGGCCATGTAAGAAAAAGCTTATTTCATCGGTGCCCCGATTTCATACTCATTTAGTACTATTATTAACTGAGTATTATATTTAGTACTCTAACGATGTAATTGAATTAATTTTTCCAGCCCCAATTTATTTACCATTTCCGTTAAGGCACTGAGATAGAACTCTAGTGATCCTTTAAATTTTCAGTTTTTTATAAACCTACCATTAGTTGTAGACGTAATACGAACAACACATTATATGAAGCAGCCTCAAACGTAATTTATCAATTAATAATTATTATTGGTCAAATTAATATCAGTGTGGGTTTGTACTTCAAGACTTGATACATTTTAATGTTTACTTAATTTTTATCAAACTACTGGGAACAATTTTTTATTCTTTCGGTTTGTCAATCGTATAAATTCAATTTGTTTTTAACCGTATCGTAAGGTTTGATTTACTGATAAAAATCAATAATTATAAATTATATTAAGTTGAATAGCAAATAGTTTCTACCGTTTTCCATTACAATTATACTGACAGAATAGTCATATAGAGGGGAGTACATAACACACCTGGTGATAAGTGAACCGAACAAGGCAAGAGACTGTTATTAAGAATCTTGGCTGCTAATAAAACTATTATTAAAGCTATATGAAACGAAGAACTAATGTTTTACGCTTTCTGTAATATGTCCGAATCTTAAGATTGGTCTGCTACCTTTACAATTCTAAAATTTGTTGGTCAGTTATAAGTTGTCATTTGTCTCTTCAGTGTCACCATTTTATGTTAAATAAGCTTCTCTTGCTCGCCCAATAAAAAGGTAAGAATTTCACTTACTGTTTAGTTAAATTTCGCTTATTTATAGTCCAAGTAGCCATTATATATAAGTGACAAAACCTGTTGAACATTTTATGCTTTATTCGATACATCAATCAATCATTAATCTACATGTAATCGTGTAGCATTGTACTGTTACTAGAAACTATTAATGATCAAGTATTGGTACTTAGGACTAAGACTAAAGCAGTGATATTTTACAATTATTAATAATCGTTGGTATTTTCTGAATATGTACGTTAGTGATAAAAGTTAAAACTGGGAGCAGTAAGAGTAAAAGATGCAAGATAAACCAAAAACTATACAAATAGTACTGTACAGTACTGAATTATTGTGAAGGTATTAAGATAATTTAGTTAATGGAAGTGAATATGTTCCATTGTTTATATACTATAAAGTTTCTTTAAATAACACAGGTTATAAAGGCGTTTGTATTTTAGTAAAATATAATAGTACTTTTTATTATAATCAAGCAATACATAGTGTAACTCCCCAAGAGTAAGGTACTCTTGAAAGAGTAAGGTTAAGAGTAAGGTATGTGAAAAAGAGAATATTTGTAGATTTATTGATGTTTTTGCGGCTTTTTGTATTTCTCAGTGGAGTAAGTACAAAGTTTCGTATAAAACATGACACGGGGAGGGTTGACTTCACAATAATGTGATATTTTTATCATGAATAAAAAGTGTACAAAAACAAATCCCAAAACATAAACGTTGAGTCTTATCAAGGCTTATCGCAACTGAAAGCAGATTTATCCAGAGGTTCCCAGGCCGTTCCTCGTAAACTACAGTGATAGCTGTAATTTTTAATCTACATCCTTATCAAAATGTAATTTTTTGCCTACATCTTACACCTTTTGTCTTCAACCATGCTTTTTACCTTGCATTTATTTCACTTGTGATCGTGACAATACCATTTAAAGAAGTGTATGTTTAGTCCTTTGATTACAGGTATTACACTGCATCCGGATCCTGTTTGTTTTATTATTAACAAGGGCAATGTTATTGTAGTCTACGTAACTTGTTGACTATAAATAATGTACTAGGTAGAACTAATTGAGTATTACATCGCAGAACAGTTGAAATAGAATTTACCTACATAGCCGGGCCAGCATATCCAGCCCACATTAAGTAATATAACTATAAACTCAGTAACGGGTAGAGTACTAAACCAAATACTCGAGTATTAAATAGTAATATTTAAGTTTTAAATTGTGCTACCTACGATATTCACATTTCTTACTTGGCCGTCCTGGCATATCTAGCCTCTACAATACGTTATGGCTAATAACTCGGCAATAAATAATTGAAGAATTGATTATATATACTTGGGTAATAAAATTTACTAACTGAGTATTAAATCGTGGCAGCGTTGAAATCCGCATTTTCTTACATGGCCAGATTGGTATTTCCGGCCCCTACTATACGTTATGGCGAATAACTCGGTAATGGTTGGAGTACTAAATCTAATACTTGGGTACTAAATAGTACTAATTGATTATTAAATCGTGGCATCGTCGAAATCCGCTTTTTCTTACATAGCCGGGTTGGCATTTCCGGCCATTAAAATACGTTATGGCTAATAACTCAGTAATGGTTGGAGTAGTAAATTTAATACTTGGGTACTAAATAGTACTAAATGAGAATTAAATCGTGGCACCGTCGAAATCTGCATTTACATACATAGCCGGGTTGGCATTTACGGCCCCTATAATACGTTATGGATAATAAATCGGTAATGGTTGGAGTACTAACTCTAATACTTGGGTACTAAATAGTACTAATTGAGTATTAAATCGTGGGATCTTTGAAATCCGCATTTTCTTACATAGCCGGTTGGCATTTACGGCTCCTATAATACGTTATGGCTAATAAATCGGTAATGGTTGGAGTACTAAATCTAATACTTGGGTACAAAATAGTACTAATTGTGTGTTAAATCGTGGGATCGTTGAAATCCGCATTTTCTTACATAGCCGGGTTAGCATTTCCGGCCATTAAAATACGTTATGGCTAATAACTCAGTAATGGTTGGAGTAGTAAATTTAATACTTGGGTACTAAATAGTACTAAATGAGAATTAAATCGTGGCACCGTCGAAATCCGCATTTTCATACACAGCCGGGTTGGCATTTACGGCCCCTATAATACGTTATGGATAATAAATCGGTAATGGTTGGAGTACTAACTCTAATACTTGGGTACTAAATAGTACTAATTGGGTATTAAATCGTGGGATCGTTGAATTCCGCATTTTCTTACATAGCCGGGTTGGCATTTCCGGCCATTAAAATACGTTATGGCTAATCACTCGGTAATGGTTGGAGTAGTAAATCTAATACTTGGTTACTAAATAGTACTAATTGAGTACTAAATCGTGGGATCGTTGAAATCCGCATTTTCATACATAGCCGGGTTGGCATTTCCGGCTCCTATAATACCTTATGGCCAATAACTCAGTAATGGTTGGAGTATTAAATCTAATACTTGGGTACTAAATCGTACTAAATGAGTATTAAATCCTGGCACCGTCGAAATCCGCATTTTCTTACATAGCCGGGTTGGCATTTACGGCCCCTATAATACGTTAAGGCTAATAACTCGGTAATGGTTGGAGTACTAACTCTAATACTTGGGTACTAAATAGTACTAATTGAGTATTAAATCGTGGGATCGTTGAAATCCGCATTTTCTTACATAGCCGGGTTGGCATTTACGGCCCCTATAATACGTCATGGCTAATAAATCGGTAATGGTTGGAGTACTAAATCTAATACTTGGGTACTAAATAGTACTAATTGTGTGTTAAATCGTGGGATCGTTGAAATCCGCATTTTCTTACATAGCCGGGTTAGCATTTCCGGCCATTAAAATACGTTATGGCTAATAACTCAGTAATGGTTGGAGTAGTAAATTTAATACTTGGGTACTAAATAGTACTAAATGAGAATTAAATCGTGGCACCGTCGAAATCCGCATTTTCATACATAGCCGGGTTGGCATTTACGGCCCCTATAACACGTTATGGATAATAAATCGGTAATGGTTGGAGTACTAACTCTAATACTTGGGTACTAAATAGTACTAATTGGGTATTAAATCGTGGGATCGTTGAATTCCGCATTTTCTTACATAGCCGGGTTGGCATTTCCGGCCATTAAAATACGTTATGGCTAATCACTCGGTAATGGTTGGAGTAGTAAATCTAATACTTGGTTACTAAATAGTACTAATTGAGTACTAAATCGTGGGATCGTTGAAATCCGCATTTTCTTACATAGCCTGGTTAGCATTTCCGGCCATTAAAATACGTTATGGCTAATAACTCAGTAATGGTTGGAGTAGTAAATTTAATACTTGGGTACTAAATAGTACTAAATGAGTATTAAATCGTGGCACCGTCGAAATCCGCATTTTCATACATAGCCGGGTTGGCATTTACGGTCCCTATAATACGTTATGGCTAATAAATCGGCAATGGTTGGAGTACTAAATTTAATACTTGGGTACTAAATAGTACTAATTGGGTATTAAATCGTGGGATCGTTGAAATCCGCATTTTCATACATAGCCGGGTTGGCATTTCCGGCTCCTATAATACCTTATGGCCAATAACTCAGTAATGGTTGGAGTATTAAATCTATTACTTGGGTACTAAATCGTACTAAATGAGTATTAAATCCTGGCACCGTCGAAACCCGCATTTTCTTACATAGCCGGGTTGGCATTTACGGCCCCTAAGTTAAGGCTAATAACTCGGTAATGGTTGGAGTACTAAATCTAATACTTGGGTACTAAATAGTACTAAATGAGTATTAAATCGTGGCACCGTCAAAATCCGCATTTTCTTACATAGCCGCGTTGTCATTTCCTGCCCCTATAATACGTTATGGCTAATAACTCGGTAATGGTTGGAGTACTAAATATAATTCTTGGGTACTAAATAGTACTAAATGAGTATTAAATCGGGGCACCGTTGAAATCCGCGTTTTCTGACATGGCCGGGCTAGCATTTCCCTGGCCCGGCATCATACTATTGTTAATAACTCGGCAATGCTTGGAGTACTAAATCTAGTATTCGGGTACTAAATAGTACTAATTGAGTATTAAATCGTGGTATGTTTGAAATATTGATTTTCAAACATGGCCGGGCCAGCGAAATGGACCCACAAATAACCGTCTTCGTCGATCGTTGTTCTTAAAATCGCGGCCAGCAAATCTCTTGATTGTATACTGCTCCCGAAAATCGCACGTTCGTTTCACGCCCGACAAATCCATCAGTGTGATCGCTGTCAAAAAAATACAAACAAAAAATGTCATATAGGTATAGGGTCTATCTCGCTCCGTTTTCCGTCTGTGAGTCAGTTTGTGTTTTCAATTAAAACTGTATAACTTTGAAACGGCTTGAATTAAATTATTGAAACTTGGTACGTAAACTAAAGTTAGTATGGCCAAACTTTTTACCAATTTTCAATTTTTTATCTTTTGGAATTTAAAAATGGCGGCCCTTTAAAAAATTAATTCATTAATATCTAAAAAGTTGACAAGTTAACACTAACCTTTTTATCATACATTGTATTTGCCATTTCATTACAAACATAGCGACAATTTATTTATTAAAATCGGATAATAAATAAGCGAGATACAGCGATTTAAGTAAAGCATGTCATGGCATATTCCACGCGACTAGCGCGAGACCGTCATTGTTGCAGCGCGGCGCGGGGCTCCACGGACTCGCGGGCCGGCCTCTGGATGACATGCTTTAATTAAATCGCTGTATCGCTTGTTTATTGCCCGATTTTAATAAATGAAGTGTCGTTATGTTTGTAATGAAATGACAAATAAAATGTATGCTGAAAAGATTAGTGTTAACTTGTCAGCTTTTTTAGATATTAATGAATTAATGTTTTAAAAGGCTGCCATTTTGAAATTCCAAAAGATAAAAATTGAAAATTAGAAAAAAATTTGGCCATACTAACTATAATTTACGTAACAAGTTTCAATTATTTAACTTAAGCCGTTTCAAAGTTATACAGTTTTAATTGAAAAACACAAACAGACTCACAGACGGAAAACGGAGCGAGATAGACCCTATACTTATACGAAATTTGTTGTATCTTTTGACCTAATGAACGTGCCCACGTAGTTTCGGGAGAGAGTTTCGAAACACTCTGTAGGTATATATATACTCTGTAGGTAGTTCTTAGCCTTTTATTTTTCAATAAATGTAGTCTTGTTATAGTATATATAGAGGCTTGAAGGGCTAATAGCCCCTAATCATAATCCTTCTTTACCATAGTACAAAATACCTTCTCAGAAAATAGGCTTTTGGATCCACAAAATTATGATTATATCAAGCACTAGCAGAACCCGTGGCTTTGCTCACGATAAAAATTATCGTCTAACCTTGATATGAAGAACAAGTCATCCTCAAGTTCCTTGAGGACTGAATAGAAAATATTTATATCAAGGAATATGTCATGTAGAGATATGTTTGTTTTATGGCGGAATGTAGGATAAAATGTAGATACCACAGTAGACAGTGAAGGTTTTCTTTTCACCGTTATAACTCGAAAACGGCCGGACCGATTTTAACACCAAATGTGTCGATTTTAAGGTACGTCTTTGTAGATTTACCAATATGTCCCTGGATTGCCTAGTAGGGCATCAATTAAGTACAGTAAAGGGCTAAATGATAGAAACAGTTATGGTGCTATCCGTGGGCAGTATTTCAAACTCGATTCACTTAGTTTTTAACTTAAAATATGGGCGGGTAGTAATAATTTAAGATCAACCACTGATTGCAGCATTTATTTTTCCGTGAAAAGCCGGGACACCGTCGAATTAGATAAAAAAGGTATTTGCCAAATTATTGTAACTGAGGAATAACTATATGGAATAACTAAGGAAATAACTATAGCTCCCGCTGCCTAAAAAGATGGTACCTCATAATGAGCTTATGATTAAACGTAAAAGGTACGAAACTTAACCAAATGTAACTTTTATACAGTAGGCCTACGAATAACCTAACAAAATCATCAAAACAACCATAAAACCATGATAAAAGGAATCAAATTATAAATCAGCTGTAACAACGTATCCGTTTGTGAAGCTAATATGCTTGATTTAATAAAATTTGAAATTTAAACAAAAGATCATCCATTACATTAAGATGGGGCATTTTCAAAGCTTCAGCTCCACCAAAAACCTCTAAAAAAATCCGTTCTTGGTGAATGTCAACACTCTGTACGGAACGTCCATGCAAATTTTCAAGGTTCTAGGTTAAGTAGTTTTGGCTGTAGGCTACAATGATAGGTCAGTGGTATTTGACAAAACTATAGTAGAAAAGATAGTATAAATATAACTTACAATCAGGGATTTTTATAATTTATAAATTTTTACATAAATAGATCAAAGAATCATATCATTTCAGCACATTCTGTTTGTGACTGAAAAATCAGTGTTCTTTTCTCTTTCCATCTTACCGGGATTTAGTCTCAAGACTCAGCCACAAAAGGCAGTATGCTCTTCACGTTTAAATCTGCGTACGTCGAATTATACGAAACGCCAAATCATCGGACAGGCATAGATGTAATAAAAAAATTATTAGGAACGCCTCCAGGAAAAACGATAACTCCCGCTACCGAAATATAGATGGTGCCACTTAACTCTTTTATATAGTACATAATTATGCCTTGAAACAAATCATCAAAAATCAATGAAGCCATGATTAAGGAAATCAATTTACTATCATCTGTATCAACGTATACATTTCCGAAGCTAACTACCAGCTGATAGTTTTATGAACATTAAAATGTAAACAAAAATCGTCCAACATACTTTTAAATGTGAAAATGTGAAAACTTCGACCTCGCCAAAAACCCCTATATACTACGGATTTTGTAAAATCCGTTCTTAGTGGATGCCTACGCCCCTAAGAGGAACATCCATGCAAAGTTTCAAGGTTCTAGGTCAAGTAGTTTGGGCTGTACGATGATTATACTGAGTGGTATTTGACAAATATATAGTAGAAGATGTCAATTGTTTGTGGAGGTAATTGATATTTTTGTTGGGCGGTAAACTCAATATGTTCTCTAATGTTATTCTTATGGCAAAAAATCAAAAACCGATATCTCCGTTAAATACTTACCGATTTTCATAAAATTTGGTATCTATTTGTGAAATCATTCTAAATTTGTCTTATTTTATTGCAATAGATTTTCTTGCTTTAATTGGGTTTAAGGGAGAAAGCATGTGTCAGTTTGCTGATACCGTTTAATTTAATTATGCCGGAATCAGCTAGTAATCTTCTGTAAGGTTGAGGTAGTAAAATATTCTCTTACTGTTATTTTCAAAGCCTATTACTTTACCACTATTTTTTACGAATTTGTGGTTTTGTATTGGCTTGAAGTATTTTTTAACCACAACATTAACATTTAAAGGGGATGAACCCTGTAAACGCAGATAAGCAATTATTTTTATGACGGGTAATTTTTAGTTAGTTTTATTCAAATAATTTGTCTAAAAAAATAAATTTTGATAATAAAAAAGCAAACACAAATATTTTATTTGTCTCTGAATTGTTTGCTCGTATACTAGTTACGACACAGATTTAAAGAAAACGATTTATTAGCTTTGATCACTCCAATTCAAAACTCAAAAAATGTTATTGTTGGTAGGAATATCATAATGTTTAGTAATAGCAGACTAGTTAAGCACAAAATTTACATCTGGCTTATAGAACATACTTTTTATCTCTCAAAGAATTTCTTGACTCCACAATTGAATATAAATCTAACCATTAAATTAATTATTGATATTAATAAATCATATCAATTATTATAATTCATATAATTATATTGTATAATTAATTATATTAATTTATATAATATAATTAATTATACTAATTAATATCTATATTATTAAAAGAATTTCAGGAATTTTGTACAGAGCAAATCGACCCCTAGAAATTAACTTTTCTACACATATTTGGTATCAAATGAAAGCTATTAATCTCTAGATGTGCCTTTTGCTGGTTTGGAAAATATCCCATGAAAAGCCTTCACACAGGATGCTTTCGAAATTACAGAGAAAGTGCTGCCATCTGTATTAGAACCTGTGAACTTTTTCTAATTCATATTTATTTGTAACTACTAAAACAGATGATCTAGATTTGAAATAGTTCCAGAGATATACCACAGAATGCGGGGCCAGTGAAAGTCAGTTAACACAAGCAATGAAAACTAACCACTATTCTATGCAAAATGAATTTTGTTGCACTGTTGAAATTTCAAAGTGTAGAACGTATACATAGACGCTTTTAAAGCAGATTAAATAAATGAGCTTCTCAAATTCTGTAAGAAATGTCTTACCCACATTTTAATTTCAAGTCTAAAGTAATGTGTTATTTTTAAACGTTTGCCCCGATCAGAAGTTCAATTACTGGCAATTTTATCCCAGTGCTATAACCCAAAGAATCAGTCTAGAAAATTATTTTTAAAAACACACTTTCTCATTGAAAGATATTTTACGCTGAAAAACTCCATATACATCGACATGAAACTAAAGCCTATTTTACCATCGTTTTTAGGTCAAGAAGTGACGCAAGCTGCTAGTAATTAAAATAATTATATTAATGGATTTAATTAATTATATTGAATTAATATGATATATACATATATATGACAAAGATTGTTTCTATTAATCAATAATAATAACAATTCTGTTTTCTAATTGACAATCAAGTCCTAGGTCAAAAATTGCTAGGCTGATTAAAAATGCACTAACAATTAATATACCGGTAATCCCTCTATTTGTGCTCAATACAAGTTAAAAAAAAACATAAATTAACACCTAAGGAAACCTAGTGAAAGATGAGAAATATAATTGTTTTAAGTATCTTCACCTACTACAGTATAACGATTAATAATCATTTAATTAAGCCGGCCGATGGTGCCAACAGGAACCATCGCTCCTGTGGGCTGTTGTAAAACACTTTGAACCTTATTACATTGTTAACATTATTACATTATGAACCCTGCGTCTAAAAGGTCGCGGCACCTATTTTGCCAAACGATCGTCGAAACAGTCTTCTAATTCCTTTGTACTAAGTGTAGTGAGCAAATACAATGGTCACATTTTTCTTTTTATAATTTTAAGAATATTTTGTAGTTATACAACAAAAATAACTGGGCTATTTAAAAATTATTTATTTACTTTTTAATCTGCTTTCAGTTGCCAAAAAATGAATATTCAAAATCTATGCGGTTAAAAATGAGACCGCAACATAAGGGAAATTTATTTATTTATTATGAAGGTATTTTTCTGACTCTTTAACTAAAGCTAACTTTAGCATTATTTTGTACCTTTCCTAGTTTTTAAGTACGGAAATAAATGCTAAATCACCGCCATACTACTTGAGATGTACATGTGGTACATGGGGTACATGGTACATGCCTCGAAGTTTTTTGTTTCTGCCCATAACTTTATGACCACATCTGGTAACAAAAAATGTTTCGTACTTTAGTTGAAGTTAAAATTTTGATTGGTTAAAAAACATTCAAAGGTCTATTAGCCTATGTACGAAATTTAAACTTGCTGATAATATTTCAATCTTAATTTTTACAAACATTAATGAAAGCAACGTTTACTAAACTTAAGATTTGTAGGTATTTTTTACACGTACTAGATCCTAATTAGTTTTAAATCCCAAAATATGTGAATTTTTATACAAGTTCTGATCCGACTTTATATATATCATTACTGTGCTTTGCATTTTTATAAAGTGGTACGTTTCTTTTATTACGGTGGGAAATTTTTTGCTGTCAAGTTTTTAAAAAGCTGTCTGCTGCGAAAAAAGTAAACAAAAGAATCTCTCTCATTTGTGTCTAATTTTTTCGGCGAAAAATGTAAAATTTTGTATACATCTATAACTTTTGTCATAATTGAATTAAATTGTAGTGAATATATATTCTATTTCGATGGCTGATTCTGTTTGTTCTGACCGAGGTAACGTCTAAACATAATTTTTTCTGATGTATGCATGATAATTAGGGCAAGCCACCTTGTATTGACCCGGCAATTAATGATGCTAATTAGCATCTCTGGCCATTTTGTCATTACTGTCTCGAAAGTTTTCTGAGTAAAATTGCTTGAAATTGCAATAAATTCATTTTTATTGTTGATAGTAACATTTAAGTTTTATAGGTTATGGCTGTGATGTTTTCATATCATGATACATTTAAATTATCAGTCACAAGTTTTATTGGCTTTTATTCTATTGGCTTTAGATTCTATAAGGTAGGATCTAAAACCCAGACCATAGGCCTTATTTTTCTCACTCAAAATGTTACTTTTAGCTACCCTAAAGCATCACTAGATAAGTTTAGATGACGCGTCTCATGCTCATGTGGTCTATGAGACGAACTTATTAGATAACAGGTATCACAATAATCTTGTGAGTTTGGACAAGCCTAGGTGATCTTATGAAAAGAACAATCTCTGTAGAACGAAACCTCTAGGTCTAGCTTACAAATTAATTAGGCCTACCATACACTCATTTTATTTAGTCCAACCACAATTAGACAGGGCCTACTGTGATTTATTAACTGATAATGAAGATTTTCTGGGTTTCCACCATACTTAATTGAGAAAGGTCCTTGTCCGTAAAATAAACACCATATTATCCAACGCTAACTTAAGTAGAACACAACTAAGTTTTTACATAGGGGCCTAGGCCTACTAGGTGGCACAAGTCCCGTATTTCATCTTCTGCCTGTACAGGTTATATTTGGTGGTTTATTCTGGTTTAAAGCTGATCTTTTGTAACAAATGGTCTTTTTAATAGCCCATATCGCCAGCAAAGATTAATTTTGAATATTTAAAGTGTTCTCCACAAAGGTCTAATTTAATAAGTTTAGGGAAGATTGGATGGTAATCCTGACCCTAACCAAGATCTGGTATCAATCATCAATCTACCATATTTAGTTAATTAATTCATTAACTTACTTATATCATTAGGACAACCAATTGTACAGTACGTGTATGTAAAAAGAAAGAATAGGCTATCGTCAAATAGTCTAATATCACCCAGTCTTGTGAAGGTCAGTGAATTTCCCCACCCGATAACCCTGATTCAAGGTCCAAAAAAACTGATGTTAAAAATATCAAAACTAAATAATCTGCAATAACTTTCTTGCGAGGAGCAGAAGTTTACATTTGGAACTCTTGACTTACCCCAGTATGCTTAAAATCAAATATTAAACTCCACAATGGCAAAGCATAGACTTTTTATTAGAGAAGGAACCTAAATTGAATAACGAAACCATTAATGAAAATGCAGATTATTTCATAATTAACCTTTTACCCCTCTTTGGGGCCGTCCACAATTTACGTAACGCTAAAATCTGCAAAATTAGACCCCCCCTTCCCCATTGTTACGGATCTGTTACGGCGCCACTAACCCTCCTCAAAAATAACGTTTTGCAGTAACTTATTTCTACCCTCCAATCTATATATTAATACGCAAGCGGTTTTCTTTTCACAGTCCAACCGCAATAACAGCTGGACGGATTTTAGCGTTTGAGGTGTCAAATTAAAGGGATTGTTATGTAGATTTGTCATCAAGTCTCAGAATTTTAAGAAAGGGCATCACTAAAGTACAGTAAAGGGCTGAAGTTTCGGAATAGTAGCGCTATTCATGGACATTGAAGCAAGCTCAGTTCACTTTGTTTACAAACTGAACATATGGCCAAGCTCTGAAATAAACCACAGACTGCAGCAATTATAATTAATTTTTTGAAAAGAGCAGTTTTATATTTACAGTTGGTTTGGCTTTGTTTTCAACAGTTTTTTTAACGATATATTTTGTAATTTAGGTTATGTTATGAAGTGTTTAAAGCTCTTAAACTTCGCAGTTACTAGTTTTACCATGTAGTCTACGATATCTCATAGTGTTTTATTAAGTTAAATTAACCTGAGCAAATCTGTTTTTGGATTTGGTGCATTTATAATGTAACCAATAAGAAGAAGACGAACATTGACTGGTCGGAGGAGTCGGAAAGAACATGATCGCAACCACTGGCATCACCCTCCCGACGTAACATTTGATGCTCCTTCCACCTCAGACCAATGAACTAAAAAATTTTCATTGTGGGGGGTTGCATTTCAAGAATGAGAAGACTGGTAGATATAATGCGTCGTTTACACGTTTTTGCCACAAAGGAAAGGTTGTCTGTAAAGACGGCCGTTCCCTAAAATATCTGTTTTGGCGATAGGCTAATTATCAATAAGGCGCAGAGGCAATCCCTAAACAAAGAAAGTCATTGCTCACGGCACCAGTGTTTGTTCTCGGTCAGCTACATGTTGCTTGATCTTTTGCTGGTGTTAAAATATAAAAATTTCAGAAAAAAAGGACCAGGGGAAATGAAGGTGTTTCCTTAAAAATCGTCTACGTTTACCGGAAACTCCTGCGGTAGATCAAATTAACATTAAAAGTTTCAGTAGTAGCCATAATTAATTAAGCCATAATTTTGTTGATGAATTTAGCCCTTTGATTAAACTTTAAAAGTATATAGGCCTAAGTAGGCTGATTATTCTTCATTCTTTTACTTTATGACTTTTGCTTGATTTCGAGCTAGTACGTGTTATCTAGTTTATATTATTCTACAAATCACAATGTAGGACAGAAAACAGATTTAAACGAAAAAAATGTATTAATAGGCTATTAACAAATACAAATATGTGATCAAATCTTATTGCACACAGTAGAAGGAAAGAAATTGAATAAGGAAATATAATCTTCACTCGTCCTCCCATGGAGTGGTGATGTGGTCAGACACTGTCACGATTGCCACCATGGATGACTCCGTTCTGGGGTTTTTTGTTAATTAGGCATGAACGCTAAGTTCAGATCAAACCAGACATCCAACCTGGCTCAACCAAGTTCATTCGAAAGTCATTCTTTTTTCCAATTTTTATATAACTAGGCCTAGACATTGTTCAAACTTAGTTCAGTTTGCATTCTTATGAGAAAATAAAATAGGGCCTACTAACATTGAACAATTTTTAACAACTTGAATTTTAACTAGAGAAAACTAATTTGAATAAAATAAGCCATTCATTCTTGATGTTTAGCAGTTACCTAATGCTGCGTCCAGCCCCCCCCCCCACCCTCCCCCATAATGGTTCATAACACTGCCGAAACCTCCCCCTCCCCCTAGTGGTGTAACAAAATTTATGGATGGCCCCTTCTTTTAAGTTTAGAATCAAAGGATCTGAGAAGGATCCGATTCATAATTTTATAACTTCTATCTTATTGTAAAGTATTACAGTAGAGCGCCGATTATCCGAACTAATTGGGGACAAAGGGTGTTCGGATAACTGAATGTTCGGATAATCGAACATGAAAAGACAGCATTTTAAAATTACATATCGTCACTTAACAAACGATACCGCCTATCTGACAAAACCCAAACTTTTCAGGAGAGAAGAAAAACCGTTTTGGCAATACAGCCTATCTGCGGTAGATAGGCGGTATTGTAAGATATAAAGTCAAATATTGTCAAATTAGAACATTGCGTCTACCAGCGCTATTCTTAGGGATCTCGGTGAACTGCAGCCGCCATTACGTGTACAATAACACTGCGGTTGCTAGGATACCAAATACTGTACTCTGATTAATAAATACTTTACAGAAGAGAAGAAAAACTGTTTTGGCAATACAGCCTATCTGCGGTAGATAGGCGGTATTGTAAGAAATAAAGTCAACCTATATCAAATTAGAACATTGCCTATAGCAACGCTATCGCTCGGATTTTCAGTGAACTACGGCCACCATTACGTGCAGAATAACACTGCGGTTGCTAGGATAACAAAAACTCAATTTCCCAAATTTTGTCAGATATTGTTTGTTAAGTGACGAAATGTAACGTAATTCTTAATAGTAAAAGGCTAAAAAATGATCAAACAAAAATTATTCACTTAATTTTATTTTGAAATCTATCAGAATACATTGATATCCCGGCGCAACGGGAGTTTCGGTTGGCGCGCGAATTTGAATTATTTGAGAATCATGTTCAAAATATGAATTATTACGGCGTTCGGTTAATCGACAGTTCGGTTGATCGACGTTCGGATAATCGGCACTCAACTGTATTTGCTTTAGAGTTACTTTTTACCAACTTAACAAGGTAAGCTTAGCCGAGTACGGTAAACATGCTTGCTTCATAGTGCATTTTTTCAAACTAGGATTCAATTAGTCAGTAAGATAACACACAAGGAATTCTTATCATATAGACTAAGAAGTTTTTTCAAACTAGGATCAGTGCCGGCCTTAGCGAGTGCGAGGCCCTGGGCAAGAAAACGTTTGCGAGGCCCCCCCCAACGCCAGTCCTTCTCAGCGCATTCTTAATTTTTAGACAAATATTTAATCACATGTAAATTACATGTATAAGCGATGGGAAATAACATCGTAGTTCTTGATACTCCTCCCATAAGACCAATTCAAAGACCACTAAGCAGTGTTAGGGTTTTAGTCACAGAGTTTCTAGGGTACATCATTACATAGCAAGAATACCCCGTTGCAGCAGACCTGCATACTCAGCAAATTTCAAATGCAAAACAACATATTTCAATCCAACATAGCGAGATTTGACATGTTTTGGTAAGCTCCTTAAGAATATCATGGGGAATGAGTATGCAGGTTCGCTGCGACAGGTATATTAAAACTGGGTGGTTTTAATTCAATATTTAGTAGATCTGAACTAGAAGAAGCCATTTACCAAGTTTGATCACGATATGTTGAGAAATTACCGAGATATCGAATTTTACTTATTTCCCATAAGGTTAACATCGGGACAACGTACTGTGCTTACCACTTTCAATACCTCGATACCAATGGACATAGAGCAGTGATTCAAAATACTAAATTTTTTTTTGATCTGAATTAAGTGGTGCCAACAAAAATTCGATAAATTCTATTTTTCTTAATAAAAAACTCAAAAAACCTATTTTTGGGGGGGTTTATCCCCCTTTACCCCCCCTTCCGGTGGTCCGATCGGGCTGGTTCACGAACTCGTCCGAGTGATTACCACTTTACACGTTTGTACCAATTTTCATTAAGATCAGACCATTTTTACTGCCGCTATCGTGCTAACAGACACATACATATATATATATATATTTATCTCTAAAAATTCGAACGAATGGTGTTTTTTGCTTGTGGTGGCCCCAAAACGAAAAGTTATCATGGTCTCGGGCTTAGGTCTTACCATGAGACCTACGTTAATAGCTTCTCGCTAAAAATGAGATACAGTTTAACATCTCATCTCCATCCATAACTTATATTGAAAACCTAATTCCCAACTTTTTAGACTGCAAATCTCTAACTATTTTTTACAAATCTGCCAAACTGCGTTGAATACTATTAAATTGACACACTTATTAATTAGAAAATTTAAGTAGGAGGGTTGGGAAATTCCCGTGAGCTTAGTACCGTTCCTAAGTCGAGGCTTGTAGGTGGTCTCCTCACTCAACAGTTTGGCAATTGTGTCGTGCGCTGGTCGTGCGACGCCACCGCTACTACTGTGAAACATTTTTCAATTCATCGGCAATAACCTTCCGCATAGAACGAATGAAACCAAGAGGATATTAATTCACTGCTACTTCCCTTCGGTACCTAGTGATTACTGTATTTACTTTGAGTGCTTCTAGTAGTTCATACATTATGTTCTATAGGCCACGTGCAAACCATATAACTTTATCAAATAACCTAAAAGTGAAGAGCATACTTGGCTTACCGTTTTGCCGCCTTTTTAAGTTGCAGTTTTATAATTACATGTAATCATTCTCATGGTTGAATAAATATCTCTGTGCTGTTTATTGTAATTTTATTATTTGATGTCACCTTTTTTAAACATTTTAAAACTTCTATTGGAAGCGCGAGGCCCTCCCAGGCGCGAGGCCCTGGGCGGCCGCCCCTGTTGCCCCCCCTTAAGGCCGGCACTGACTAGGATTAATAAGGACCTACCAATCAGTTTGTAAGATATCACACAAGGAATTCCTGTCATAGGGCTAAGAAAAACCTAGAGATTTTCAATTATTGAAGTAATTAATAAGTTTCTTTCTCCATAGAAGCAGAGGTAAGATGTATGCCTCCACCTCGCATGATGCCGGAAAATCAGTTCTTTCATCCTGCAGCTTTCAACCTTGCCATGAACCAATATCGAGCCATGGAGTTCCTTCAACAGCAGAAGCAGTACCAGATTAAAGTAGAACCAGAGGTAAGAAGGCTGTGGACATATCTGTTTGTCTAGGATTAGAGTTTAATTTTATGTTGGCGGGGGCTAGAAAACAGCTCTTTGAGGTGTTTTGCTATACAAAAAAAGATTTATTTTATTTTAACTGACATACAAATTCCATAGGTAAAAGTTGAATTACACATTGCAAAATTAGGGCAACTTAAACTAAATTAGAATTGTATAGAGCTTTAAACCTTGAGAAGGCCCTGAGCCTTACACACCATGGAGAAAATCACTCACCAGTGGTTGGGTGTCAGCGCTTATATAAATCAATGTTATATAAGCCATATATAACATTCCTATTAATCAATGTTTGCAGACTTGAGAAAACACACCAAATCATGACGTTATAAATTGTAATGACAGCAGTAATGACGTTATGAATTGTTTACGTTCATAACGTTTATAATTTATCTTCAGATGACCATAAACTATATCAGTACCGCATAACATGATCTCTAGCTTCTTGCTTTCAATGTTCGGCCTAAATTTATGTGCACAGATCCGAAGACTTTTCGAATACTGTTCAGCCTGACTCTTTATATACTTTGTTTTGGCATACCTTTAACTTGTTGTTTCATCATTCAAAATATGGCTTTATGTGGATGATTCTGTGCATTGTTTCAAAATATTATTAATTGAGGGAGGGAAATTAAAGAGAAATGAAGTCTAAGTTTAATAAGCTGTAGTCTACCCAAACAATAAAGCAAGTGCCAAGTTTTTTCTTGTCAGCAAATTAGCCATCAGAGCAAGTATACCTGTGCAACAAATTTTCCTGGCAATCGCATACTGTTGGTGTGTTATATCTTGTGATTGACCTTGAAGAGTCTCGACACTTAAGAGACAAATTTTTCTATTCGTACAACTTTTTTAATTTGTTTGTTTAAAATTCCAGATGAGTTTCTACAACTGTCAGAATGAAGAAAGTGATGAGGAAAGCAGCAGTGACAAGTCCGGTCGCAACTCTCCCTCCGCGTTGACAATCGACGAACAAGCGCCCTCCAGTGATACCAACAGTACAAAGAAATCACAGATATGCAACATATGCGGCAAGATCTTGTCTTCCCCATCTTCATATTACGTTCATATGAAAATGCACTCCGAGAACAAGCCGTTTGCTTGCACTGTAAGTGATACTTGATTGAATTTTAAACCACTCCATTAGTTGGGATTTCTCCTTTTCATGCACATGAATCCATCGGATGGTGTCAACAGCATACAGCATTAGTGCTATGTACGCTGTATATAAATTATATTTTACAATTAATTCTGTTTATTCCTCATACTCAAATAAAAGACATAAAAAACCTTTACAATCAGATTCAATAAAATTGAGAAGAGGTAAAACTGTAGCAAACATATCAACTAGAATCACCTTGCAGTTAAATAATCTGGTTGAATTTTGTATCTTCCAAGCTACGAGAAGAAGAAGACATAGGTAAATTAATTTATGTTAACCATTGAATTGGTAAATATATTTTCAAATAGGCCTACAGAAGACTCCCTCTTAACTGGCTTCCTTTCAATTGGCCATCTCTTTAAACCAATTTCAATTTCAAACTAATCTCTTTAAACTTATACTTCCAGAATCGACTTATTTATAATCGTCCAATTTTTATCAAAGAGTCGGTTAGACAGCTGAGGTTGGTTGGTAGGTAGTGGACAATATCAACCATTCCTCCAATAAATATTACGGAAAAAAACTATGAAAATGACTAATTGTTATGTAATAATCATTGAAGGCATATATTCAGTATGCATTAAAACCATAGTTTCACAAGTTTTAAAACTATGTTGGTTTATCCTTTCAAATCGTTACCCAGCTGGGTCTCGGTCTCGAGGTGCTGGATAAAACAAAGTCTACTGTAGGCTTTTTTTATCCACATTGGAAAGGAGGAAGAAATAGCTCTTACCCGCTCATGGATGCAGGCCCTCTACACTGCCCCCCCCCTTGAGCAAGCATCCTAAAAGGGGTCTTTAGCCTCTCTCTGACATCTGAGAGCTACGATGTTGAGGCGGCTAAGGGGGAGGCGCCTATGTGCATGGCATACCTGCTAAAGAAAAACCCTCGTGTCACCACAACCATTGTGATCAATCTGAATGTCTGCTCATCGTGTCATCGTCAACCTGTATTGAAAAACTGAACACCCCTCTGACACATAACAAGACAGATCAAAGAAATACGGGAAATGCGGATGGTTTTCGTGGCTGATCAAGAGATTTGCAAGGCCGCAATTGCCGTTTATTTACGATCGGCAAATAGGCAATATAGTTTTTAGCGGATTTTTTCTAGTTTTTGCAAAGCTGGATTTGCCGTTTATTTGCGATCGAAAAATACGCGAGATCGTTTTCCGCGGGCGATCGTGAGTTTTGCGAAGCTACACCCGCTGTTTGGTTGTGATCGCTAAAATGATCCCGTCCCGAAAATTTCCCGAAGTAAATAAGAATCCCGCACGAATATCGAGAATTTAATTTTTCCAAAAATTTCCCGAAATTTCGGGCCCCGACCATCCCTAATTTTTTGCCATTTGGGGGCCCATGCTGGTTTGAGGCCTGGGGCGGACCGCCCCCCCCCCCCCCCGCCCCCCCCTCGGTACGCCACTGCTGGCTGCTATAAAGTTAATCTACTTCAAGACCACCCTCTTTATCATGGGAGTATACAGAACACAAGGCAATCTACAGACTGGACTGGAAGCTATTTCAGACGCCCTTGAAAGCATGCAAACTGGAAATACCCCAGTTGTCCTCATGTGAATATTGATTGTCTTGAGAAAAAACATGACTACACACAAATGAAAGACACACTAACAAGTCATAATATGTACAGAGTAGACCTTCCGCCAACAAGAGTAACACCAACCTCCCAAACATCAATTGACTGTGTTTGCTGCTCCAACTTAGATCAAGAGGATCTTACTATTAAAGTAATGAATACTGGAATCTCTGACCACACAGGCCAACTGTGTACTGTGAACTGGAAAATAAAACCATCTCCAGCAACTAAGACAGAGAGAAGAAACTTCAGCAACAGAAATCTGCTTAACTTAAAAACATTTCTCAGAGAGCAAAATTGGTATGAGGTCTACACAAGCACTGATATAGAACAAACATACGATAAGTTTAGTAGCATTCTTTCTCACACAATAAATCAAACCTGCCCAATAACCAAATCTAAGAACAGAAAAAGAAAACAAAGATACATTTTAAGCGACCCTACAGCAGTTGAGCTGAAGAATAGGTTTGTTTCAGCTTTAAATTTGTACAACACAACAGGTGTGGAGGAGCATAAAAGGAGAGCCGCACTGGTGAAAAAAGAGTATGACCTACACCTCAGACACCTGAGAAGGCAAGAAACCAGACTGAGGATTGCAGAGGCAGATAACAAACCAAACGCCCTCTGGAATATTATCAACTCCGAAAGAAAACAAAAAGATGACACGAGCTTATTCTCAAAGTTTGGCACACAACAAGGCGAAATATGCGATCCAGAGGAAGTTGCAGATTACTTAAACCATTTTTTTGCTAACATAGCCGAAGAGACCATCAAGGGAAAAAATGGACTGGCCTCAAAACTGCAACAACCAATGAATCGACCAGCTGTGAACAGAAACACCCCAAGTCTTACACTTAAACCTACAACTGAAATGGAAATGTCCAAAACTATTATCTCCCTTAAAACAAAGACCTCTGCTGGGTATGATGAGATTTCCTCTAAATTATTGAAATTCTGCAAAGAAGAACTGATTGGCCCTCTTGTTTATATGACAAATAAGTCATTTCAAACAGGGATTTTTCCATCAGCACTAAAATTGGCAAAAATTTACCCTAAATTCAAACATGGCTCAAGTACTGATCCATCAAACTAAAGGCCCATCTCTCTTGTTCCAACCTTCTCAAAGTTGATAGAAAAGCTAGTACTAGTAAGGCTACTTGAACACGTCTCTCTAAACCATCTGCTAACACCACATCAACATGGCTTTCGCAGTGGAAAGTCCACAATTACAACCTTAATAGAGTTAATCGACTTCCTGATAAACCAACAAGAAGATGGAAGCACCAGCACTGCAATACTGCTCGACTACAGTAAAGCTTTCGATTGTATCGACCATCATCAGCTGTTGGAAAAATTAACATTGTTGGGGATACGGGGCATAACAAGGGACTGGTTCGAAAGCCATATAACAGGCAGAAGTCAAATAGTAGAAATCAAGCATACAAGCTGTTTAGAAACCAAACAAATAAACTCAAAAATCAGACCTATTAATCGAGGAGTACCCCAAGGATCTGTACTAGGACCCGTGCTTTTTATCCTTTTCACAAATGACTTTCCACAGTACATGGATAATTACAGCAACACTGTCATGTACACAGATGACACCGTTCTGCTACTTGCCAGTAAAGACCCTGAACAACTAGAAGTTGCCTCATCCACAGCTCTGAATATGGCAATCCAATACTGCCATGCCTCTGACCTGGTAGTAAATGAGAAAAAGACAAAACAGTTAGTACTTGGTAGAAACAGAGAAGCTACTGGAAGACTACCTGACCTGGAAGAGGTTACCTCAACCAAATACCTCGGCATAATAGTTGATGAAGGTCTCACCTGGACACCCCATATTGACTCCTTATGCAGCCAGGTCAGCTCAGGACTGTAAGTAATAAGAAGAATGAAGAGCATAAGTGACATGGCAACAGCCAAGATCGCATATTATGCTCTTTTTGAGACTCACCTTCGCTATATAATTGTGGTATGGGGGGGTACTACCGCTGAGAATATACAAAGAGTTTTGGTTCTCCAAAAAAGAGCCATAAGACTTCTTGGACTTTGGACTTCTTCAGCCCAGACAATCATGCAGGGACACTTACAAACAGCTAAAAATTTTAACTGTTATAAACCTGTACATTCTCGAGGTCATCGTTTACATCCATGTCAAGGCACCTGACGAAATGAGGACAAGTGCACAGATACATGAGTACAACACAAGGCATGCAATCGACTATTGCCTCCCTGTGCACCGTACGAGCGCAACGGAAAAAAGTACGAGATACAGGGGGGCCAAGATGTGGAATACTCTTGTGGAATACTCTGCCAGAAGACCTGAAAAGAACCGACAAACAACAGTTCGCCCGAAAACTAAAACTTTGGCTTCAAGACCGGCCGTTCTACACAGTAGCAGAATTCTTCCTCTGGAGACAACAACAACATGCATAGAAGAAACAGAGAACAAAACTGAATTGTATATAGATTAAGTTCATTTGACACTATTTGTAATCTTGAAGATTGTAAATAAAGATGAAATGAAAAAAATGAAAAATCGCATTGTGCGGTCTCCATCCATTTTGGGATTTCTCAGTTGTCCCTTTGGGGATTCCTCGGTTCATGATCAATCTCTTGTTGTCCTCGATCCTGGGATCACTCCAGACACCTGTCTTTCCTCTTCTGGCACAGTTCTGAGACAACAAAGTCAGCCACAGTGTTCCAGCTGTTGTCGCTCTGCAGCATCTTCCCTGCGATGTTATCCGGGGTCATATGGCCACCGACCAAGTTAGGGAAGGCAGTCTCTTCTTTTGTAGACCTAAACGTTTTAATGATTTATAAGTGGTGAGCAAAGTGTTGACGCTTGAGTTTGAAGTTTCAGCAGATGAAATCATCAATGAACAGTTTTTTGCACTCGTGGAAGTAAACAGATAACCATGTAATTACGCTACTAGTCTGGTAGCTGAAAGATACTGAACAAAAACAAAGTGCGGGTAAACATTGGAAACAATGTTTTGCTCTTTGAATAACAATCAGTAAAAAAGTTAAACGTTTTTGGTTTTGCATGTAACACATAATTGACACAAGAAATTCATAGTTGAATCAATTGGTCGTCATATAATTTTTCCACTCCTCTAAAAATCCAAATTAATCTGGATTTGTTTGTAAACACCCAAACTTCTTCATGTCCCTTACTACCTATAACCTATCATTTGATTGTAGGATAATCTAGAACTTGTGACAAAGACTGATATATGAATATTTAAATGTTGTAAGTAATCAGTTCCTTCCGTAAAAACAGTTACTCTCTGACAATGCAAATCTTATTCAATACTCAATTTACCAATGTTGTTGCACTGGAAGTTACATTAGGGATTTTTTACCTCTATATACAATCTATCCACACTCTAAGAAAAATTACAGCCCCCACACTTGCCATATGTTGCAATGTATTTTAATGTAACACTAATGTTCCAAAGCGGTACGGAAGCACAATTAATAACAAAATTAGACACCACCTGATTGTAACTGTACTTATGTGCCAGCCACCAGATTCACATAGAGGGAAGACACTTTTCATCTGAGTAATCAGACTGTATTTGTTGTTAGACAGTGGATAGTGGAACAACATGTGACAAAGACAAAGTGTGGATGTCGTAAATGTGCTTGCGTGCCACCAGGGTTGCGGACACTTTTTGCCACCAACTGTCAGGACTGTTTTTTTTCTCAGACTGTGATCTAACTCATTACTATGAATTGCCTGGTGATCCATTCCATTTTGTTTCTGAGTCTATATGGTGGATGGCCAAGTCAACTTTTTACACAACAGTTTATAGATTAGAGTCTATTTTTAAAATGTACTGGACATTCATTTTCATAGGAATGTTTATTTGTTAGTTGTTGATCACTTGGGTTTTACCTAAATGTTCTCAATCAATAATTTTGAAAGTAGTGGATCTGCATATTAAATATTTTAAAATCCAAGCTCTTTGGAAATGTTACTTAGATGCCGGCTGCAGTAATCCCATTGGGCTAGAACCTTCCCACCCTCCGAATTCATTTTACATTAAGCTGGATATGTGTTCTTTTAGTCAAGATTACTTGAATCCTACGGTACTTTGGTGTTATATAAATGTATGTCTGATTTAGAGCCACTTTGTGTTGTATATGATATTTGCAGTACCTAATGCAAAGTCAGTTATAAAGACATTTGTGAAAATAAGCTTTTTTTGTACAATTAACACATCTAATTACTAAATGCAAAACAGGCTAGCGTTGAATTATTGTCTAAAAACCAATAGGGGAATCTGGGCAAAATAATCTAAACACTCAATCCATACCCTTTCCATCAACAACACCTCAGTCTCCCTCAGTATTTTTGAAAGTTGGTGCCAATGGTTGTTACAGATTTATGTAGGTATGTATAATTTGCTTTAACACAGCATTTTCCATGTTCCTTGTTTGAAGTTTATTGTTGGTGATGCTGAGTTTATAATTTAATTTTGATTTTTGCACACATTTGCCATCATTATTAAAAACAAGTTTCACAATGTTTTGGGATTTGTTCTTGTTTTTGTGTTTTTTTTTGGGGGGGGGGGGGCATTTTGTGACTGCTTTACAGTTCTCTGTTTTTGTTTCCATTTTTTCGAGGTTCTCCTGGCTGTATGTTATAATCTTGTTATGTTTTATGTTGTTTTCACTCATCATTCATGAAAATCAAATACACTCAGTATACCATGTGACTGTGCAGATGTGCGAGGCCAGCTTCTGCCGCAAGCCGTACCTAGAGGTGCACATGCGCACGCACACGGGCGAGCGGCCCTACCAGTGCGAGATCTGCCAGAAACGCTTCACGCAGAAGAGCAGCCTCAACACGCACAAACGCGTACACACCGGCGAGCGGCCCTACTCCTGTGATATATGCAATAAGAGGTGAGCGCGATGCTCCTCTGTCCCGAGTCTAGTAAATGTTGGCAAAGCTGAGATAAAGTTTGGTCAACAATTTTTTTATAGGTTGATAAACTTTTTTAACCTCCTAGTGAGCCGGGAGACCGAGTTTTGCTCGGATAAAAAAAACGTGAATATATGAATCGTGTTTTGGTTAAATTTGTCCTTAACAATAACATGGGCACTTAGAGCTGTAGGATGGAAACTGGAATCTTCCTAGTCTTGTGACCAGCTCAAATTGATTCCTCGTGGCCAAAAACTCCATTAAAAATCAAAATGGTGAGGTGAGTCTAGTCAATGTTGCCAAAACCTGAGCTAAAATTTGGACCACAATTTTTCTCAAGGTTGAAAACTATTTTTGTCAAGCTCCAATAGAGTAATCCAATTGATTGATTGACAATTGGTAATTGATGCCTTGTGGCCAAAAACCCCATTTAAAATCAAAATATCAAAAATTCTTGGGCGGAAAAATGTTGTCTCTACAGTGCTTGTTTTAGAGAATAGTTTTTGACCCCTCCACATAAGACTATTCATCCATGCAAAGTCCCTGCGAAGCAAAAGAAGAACTGAGCACATGAATGAATAGTAGGCCTGCTGTTAAAAGACACTGGTGGTGCGGGGGGGCTTGAAAGTGTGACATCACTACCGAGACCCAAAGTTCAAGGTGCTATTAACTGCGTCACTGACTCACAAAAGTGAGTCGCCATTTGTGGGACACAACTTTGACATTTTGTTCAACTTAAAAAGCTTATTTTAATTTTGTAAGATATTTTATTTGTTTACTTCCTTACCTGTAGATCGTGCAATTTTGTATAAGGATTGATGCTTTGATTAGTAAAATTGGAAGACCACATTATTCAGCCAACTTGCAGGCATTAGATAGGTTATGAGTGAGGCAGTAAAATTAAGTTGGGGCCTAATGTCTTGTGCTTTTTTCCGATTTTGAATCATTAACCAAACATTTGATGCATTTTTAATGGAACAAATCCACCCTTTTCTTTAAATTTATTATTTTAAAGTAATAGATTATTTACCAAAGTTCCAACTGTTATATTTTTTTATGTGTTAATTTTCAACCGTTGTAAAATATATATGAGAAAATTTGAGCTATTGACTGGTAGTTCTGTGAACTTCACAAGCATCAATAAAAAATAGACTTATCACAGGGTGGTCAAATTAAGTCCTTCTTACCTATCATTCTTTGAAAAGGATATTCAAAAAGCTGAAATATGCTCCGTCACAGTTTTGACAAATTTCATGTTGATGTTGTCAATTGGCAAACCACAGAAGGAGGTTGTATTTCATGATTTTTACCCGCTCCTCATTGTGTCGTCCAGATTCGCAGTGAAGAGCTATGTCAACACGCACCGGCTGAGTCATGTTGGAGATCGCCCCCTGGCTTGTGAACGCTGCAACATTGTGTTCACTTCCAAGGTAAACTTGCCTCTCTCCAGCTGATATATTATGCTTTTAAGTTCATAGAAAAAGGAGATATAAAATAATCTTAATTTTAAACTGATTTATTCAAGTCCAAAACCCAAATAAGTGTTTGAATCATTTGTCTGGTACAAAATGAGGTATTTAAAAAATGTTAGACTGTGGTCAGTGCCTGGGGCAGATTGTAACTGGCTTATTATGTAGGATCCACTAACCTCTTCCAAAAATTCTGGATTAGACTGGATGTCCTTGTTCAGCGGTTACCTTGAAAAATGTTACTGTTATGATTCTTGTTAAGAGTATAAAATGAGTATATAAATAATTGTGTAAATAGTATATATTTTAGTTAAAAGTTTATTTTTAATACCTTGATTTTCCCAGAATTTTCCATTGAATTTTTTGTTGGCAAAAGAACTTTTTTTTTACTTTATAAGTTCCATAGATGGAAATTGCAAATTCTAATTTAAAATGTGCTCAACTTTTAGAACCTGAATGTTGCACTGTGTTAAGTGATATGTCAGTTTTAATCACTTTGAAGAGCTATTTTAGTAAAGTTGTGAGAGAATAAACACTTTAAATGCCAAATTAAGGAGTTAAAATATCAGTTCAGGAGGAATTAAGTTTTGGGGAAGTTGTTTACACCTGTTAGCCAAACGACCTACCAATGCTGCATTGACTCCTCTTGGCCAGTGATGAAAAGTCGTCGTAGATTATATAACTCCAGGGCATCCAGGGCTGAATTTAAATGCAGTGAAATATTCACTGCCATGAAATTTCAATGCCAAGTGGTTAATGTTGGTGGTCTAAGTAGTCAAAGCCTTTGTTTGCTGGTCTTTAAGGAATTGCCTTTGAAGTAACCTGTTATGGGAGTGCAGTGCACCTCGGATCATCCAGACCTCTCATTATCTTTATCCCGGATTATCCGGATCGGCCTATCTGTTTTAGCGAGTTTTACTTGTGAAGAAAATCTTCTAAAAGTAAGGTGTAACCAAAAAACAAATTTACCACATTATCTGTATAGTTCATTATAGCATTTTCATGCGACAAGTGGGTTGGTGCCACTATGAGAAGATAGCAGTAATCAATACATGTGTATCCAACGTCTATTTCACGGATAGTCTTTGTTACTGTCCTATGAAATGTTGTGAAAGCTTTGTGTGAACTGATATTTAGTTTGAAAGTAGTGGGTGTCAAACTAACTTGTACAGTTTGATATGCTGTTTGCAGCATCAGTATGGTAGGGACTATGTTCACGATCGCTATTTAGACAATACTATAATGACTACGGATTATCTGTATATTGTGTCATCTGAATCGGTGTTTCACTACATTAATCCAGATAATCCGAGATGTGCTGTATTATGAGGCCAAACCCAAGCGGGCTTGGCCTCATAATAGCAAGCGCCAGTCCTAGTTTGAATTTGTTTGTTTTTTTTGTTGCTGTTGGGTTTTACGCAGATACTGCAACAATCAGTGTTGGTTAGGCGCTTGGTTGTATCTGCGACCGTTCTGCTAGGGACAACCTTGAAAACGCCACATGTTTATTAACAACTTCTGGTGCAGCAAACATCGGGTTTAAGAGCGAACTGTCCGGTCAATATGTGTGTTTCGTATATGTGTGAACTGAGTGTGAAAAAACTGACAAGACTAGCAGCCCGCTCTCCAATCAATTAGATGAGTGAAGCCAAACAGCAACAAAAAACAAACAAACTGAAAATCCCCTCACCGAAAATTGTCATGTCTTTCAAAGATAGTTTGGTTGCGCAGGTCCATTACACGGAGCACATGCGCACGCACGCCGCGCGACACATGTTCGGCTGCAGCGTGTGCGGCCGCACCTTCGCCAAGGACAGTTACCTCATCCGCCACCACAACCGGGTGCACCGCGGCGACTTTGCCCCGTCCACCTTCGACACAAGGTGACGGCTCGAGTATACAGTATAACTCCTAGCAACTAACTTTGAGTCTTAGTTCTTCCCTGATAACAATGCGAATAAAGGCTTCTTGTCAAAACCAAGGTGCATGCCTATTATACCTGACAACTTAAATCCCTTACAACTATTTGGCTTGGTGTGATCTAAGTGTAGTAAAGTTAGCAATAACCAGCCCCTTATTGTAACTCCTTTACTTGTTTTAATTAATTATTGTGGACATACCATTGAAAAGTGTTAAATGGACAGTTGAGTATTGTTTTTGTAACAGAAGTGGACTTTGGCGATGAAAATTTGTGATATCAGACATTGACCAACTAAAACTTAACATTTTCTTAGACTTGACATTTTCTTAACAAATGCTAGAACCATCAATTAATCAACTGTTAGCTTTATTTGCAACTAAGTGACTTTGTTCACAACAAACCTAGCAGAGCTATTGCTAAGAACTCCACTCAGTGTCTAATGTTTTTTTTTTCTCGGGATCGATTAGACAAAGGGAGCTTCATTATTACAAAGGTAGCTCATTCCCAACGTACTGTCCAACGAGTGCACAAATATAATAGTTAATTCCATTCAATACTTTTATTTTACTTGAAAATTAATTTATGTTATTTTTTACAATGTGAATAATAGGCTATTAGTTTTTTATTTGTACTTGTTGATTATGGGCTTAACATTTTTATTCATAGGTGGTAATTAATTATGTTACAATAATAAAAAGGAAGATGTCAGTATTCAAACCATTTTGCAATCCCAACAAATAAGTTTTGTAAGTTAAGAATTACGTTATCACTATTGAATCACAAGAGAATAGCTCTGCCAGCGGAAATTATAAAGAAGGAGAGGCTAGCGTTAAGTTATATTGAATCAAGTTGCAATTGGTTGAGTTGGCTTCCAAGTCATGAAAAACATAAACTGTAAGAATCTTTAGATTCATGATACTTTTTTTCTATTTTCTGGTTTCATTCAGATTTGTTTTACAATTTCAACCACCACTGACACTTTACTTTGTTTTCTTTTCAGAGTGAGACCCAATACTGAGGAGATTCGGATTCAAGATATTTTTAGGATGAAACCGACACAAGATCAAGGTATCCCGGAGTATCTGAGGATGAATCCAGAGACAGAAATTGTGCCGTCAGTGGAATGCTTGAGAGTCAGGCCTACCTTGGTAGAGGAAAAACCAGTCGTCGAATGTTTTCGTGTAAAAACCAACCCGGAAGGGAAAGTGGCAGCTGAATGAGATTATTTTGCTCCGCCCTCTTACGAGGAGTTGGCCGATTTTGGGTTTTGGGTTTGAGTAGATATCGCTATTCATAATGAGGTAGGCCTACTGCAACTTCAGGGCTAGAGTCGTCCGTTGGAAAGTGTGGCTTATGGCTGATCCATCTTTTATCTTTTTAGGTTATAATGTCAAATTTTGTTGACTTTCGCCTTCAACTAGTAGCTCTCAAATTTGTGATTTTTTCAAAATTATGATTTTTAAGCACTATTGATTTAATGAGAAATGAAAACATTAAGAACAGACAGCCTTTCTGTTTTAAAACAAATTTAAACTAACCGAAATAAAGTGTGGGAATTCTAGTCAAAGCAACCATTTGTCATAAAATTATCGACTGACAATTAACTAATAAGTCCAATGTACATATATATAACCATTATACATGTCGTTAATTATTTATTAAAAATAAGGGAAATAATTGCTGTAATATATCTTATGTATATTATTGAAAATATTTTTTGTGGAATGAATAACAATAATATTTTAGTAAAGCGAGCTATTGCATGTAAACTCTCTGTGTAATGTATGTTTAATCCAATTGATTGTATTTTTTATGTTGATTTGTTAATTTTCTTTTTAAATCTTGCCCCAAATGCTTCGGCGAGTGCTTTGTTTGCATTTTGCAATAAACATAATAATTCCATAAATAAATTTATAGCTTATAATGTAAACAGATTTTACTGCAATTCAATCAATGGGTAAAAACAGTTTTCAGGATTTTTAATTTTTTAAGAGTGCAACATGGGCAGCAGTAACAGGCAGTACAGTACAGTAATAGACAGCAGAATAATTTTAATGAGGCCTAAAAACCTGAGAATATAAATATATTTATTTATTTTATTGTTTCTATTTTTACAATTTTTATTTTAAAGGTTTTCTTGTGGATCCCTATAATTAACTCGTGCCCTTCATCTATACTTGGTGCTGTTATTTTATTGTTGAAGGATAGTATTAGAGAAAAGTTTTTGTCTTGATGTTATTACGTTTAAGTTACAGAAAATCACAAGTTAGAATCTTTTGAAATTGCTTGAATAAAAAAACAAATAGAATATTATTACCATATTGTTACCATCTAGTCCAGAATCTGGTTAACCCTCGAGCGGGCGCACGCGGAGTTTTCCTCCGCACGTGTTTTTTATGTTAAAATAATCGGACATAATGGGTGTTGGCGGTCGTGTCCGGCTCTGTACTTTACGCCCCTCATTCCACGAATCTCCTAAAGCTATTTATACTCCCCACCCCCTTCCATTGGTACCTCGTTTTTTGCAATTCAGAGATGCCGTCTCAGTTTACGGAGCACCCTCGCCCGTCACACAGACAGTGATACATATTTTTAAAATTCGTAATAGCGAAAGATTTGTAATTATTACATTTTTGGACTTTTCCTTTCGAAAAAAAGAAGCGGAAGGAAAAGTCCAGAAATGTAAATAATAATTAATACATATTTTATACTAGAAAATTACTTTATGTTTAATTGAAATATTACACCTATTAAGTTGAACAATTAATTGTATTGACGATGAAATATGATTCCTAATGAAGTTTTTCAACATTTAAATACAATATTTCGTTACAAAAGAAGTAACATGGGTTAAATTTGTGCAATATAGTGTTGCGGAGTAAAACTCCGCATGCGCCCTCTCGCGTTTTGCCGGTGAAGCGCCCTCTCAAGGGTTAAAAAAATAAGATTACTGATACTGAGCAATATTAAAGCCATTAAATCCTTTAAAGCAGCTAAAGAATTCCTTCCTTCACTTAAAAGATTCCCACCAATATTTTTAACATTGGTTTTTTTTTGTTTCAGAGCTTTATTCATTTACATACTGTATTCAAATGAAAATACAGTAGATCCTCTTTTAACTGACCCTGCTTTAAGTTTAAATGCCTTTGCTGGGCAAAAGTTAGAAATCGTTTGAGCCGACCCAGTTTTGGAAACACAATCCTAATTGCTCAACTCCACATGTCCCTATATGTATTTTAGCAAATTTCCCCTTTAGGGAATAGGGAAGAAGCTATTACCGTAGGTCTCATGGTAAAACCTAGGCACGAGACGATAACTTTTCATTTTGGGGCCCCCAGAAGCAAAAAATACCACCCGTTCGAATATATATATATTTGAGCTGGAAAATGTTTTTATTTTAATTCTTTTAGTTTTTAAATAATATTGAATATATATATATAAATATATATATATATATATTGTGATATTAAAATAAAAACAAAGCACCCTTTAACTTTCTTTATTAATTGACTGACTAGTTTCAGCACTAAGGCCATTTTCAAAGTCTAGTACCTTACATAACCTTGTTTTATAAATTATTTTAATCTAAGTAAACAGTAATAATCTGTTTTAATTAAGATGTTCCATGTGGTTTTTGTAATGTTGGTGGTTTAGCTGTTTTCCTAAAATTATTCTTTCATTTTCTGTATTTTTTCAAAAATAGGATTTTTTATCTTTTACTGAATAATGTGTTTATACAGTACCAAATTAAAAGATTAATTTAATTTCAAGTGAATCAATAGCTTTGTAAAGTACCAAAGTATTACATTGCAAAAATAAATAATCTGTACTTGCATTTAAATAGGCTAAAAAATCCTTGATGTAATATTAAAAGTAAATAAATAAATAGTTATTTGCTATGAATATAAATACATTATTAAGTATAAATGTAAATAAATCACAAACAGTAAGAAGGTCTAGCCGACATATGCATAAATGCCTGTGCGTCAGCTTCGAGATGCATCCTTAATCAAATCATCTTATTTTAGACTGAAATAAAATTACATTATTTTAGAATGAAAAAAAATCAATAAGGGAGAACTGGAATAAAATATTTTGCGTTTATCTATACCAGTAAAACATAAAGTGATAATGTATATAAGCACAAATTAAAAATTAATAATAATGGCAACTTGTGCATTTTTTCTCGCCTTTTTTCAGACGGCAACAAGTTTGTTGGGTTGTTTTGTTAGCCATAATGTCCTGGTATTAAAGTAAAATTTCGTAAATATCAACTCTTTAGGTCCTGAAAGACATATACCTGTTAATTTGACATCAGTGCAATTTGGGTGGCAAAACAGCCCAACAAACTTGACGCTGCCAGAAAAAAAAAACGTGTACAAGAAAATGAATTAGGTTGACAAGCCAATCTGTATGTAAGCATCCTTCAGTGTATTTATATTATACATGTATATTATGTATCATTTAGGATATAGGACCAAGATTCGGTCCCAATAGGGTCAGTTAAAAAAGGGTCTACTTTCTACTTTAAATGGCTTGACAAAGTGTCTGACTAAATAAAAGTTGAATTTAACTAGATGACAAGGTTTCGGGTATTATTAATTTTGTTTTTAATGTCAAATAAGATGAATTTCAAGTGAAGACGGGGCAAAGTACTACTTTTAGGTTAAAGTTAAATTGGGCTGGGAACCAACAAATATTATGCAGGTCCATTGCAATTTTATATTGAAGAGTTAAAAAAGAGCGATGCCAAATGCATAAAATGAAAAAATTATTTACTTCACTTTAAAAATTGCACATTGCTTGTATACAACATTAAAATAAGTAAACTTTAAGCGACTATTTGGTTCAACAACAAATCACCTCACATTTAATTACCTCTATAACTTGAGTTATGCCTAACTCCAACTTTATGTAACTCAAAGAAAAATCATATTACCATGGTATTTTTAGTTAGCAAGAATCGACTGTGTCATAATTAATTTATAAATTTTAAAATCCTAGAGAGCACTTTAAAAAACCTAAAGAAACATCCTCTAAAAATAATTGTTAATGGATTTGTATTTGTTGTATTCTAAAGTGGTATATTTTCTAAGGATTATTTCATTTTATTGTTCAAAGAAAAATTGTATCTAAGCAAATGTTGAAAAAATATTGGTATATACTAAGCATTTACATTTGGGCGCTCAACGATGTTGATTATGATTATAATTCTACTCAGTAATAAGTTTTTCAATTATTGTGGTCTAGTTTTGTGGGAGTCATTGTTTTATTCATTTTAAATATCATTTTTATATTTAACCAATGATATTTTACTCTATCTAGTCAATATTTTTATTAGTTGTTAAATTTTGTTTGATTTATAATAAACTGTTATTGTTGTTGAATTTGATTTGCTATTTAATATTTAACAAATTTTGCATTAAATATAAGTGCCATAATAGATGTTTTCTGACTGTTTCTTTTGTCCCGTTTTATTCTATAATACTGTGTGTCCCAAAAGTCCCGGAACGGTTTAATATGTTTTAAAGTAAGCCAGATATCAAAACAATGTTTTGTATACCTTTTAGTACTAAAAAAAACTACTTTTTGATGTATGTGTCATTTCTGCCACTGCCCCCAACATTGGATTTTGGGGGGATAGCTCCAAAATTTTAAATGTAAACCCCCATCGTGCGACTACTTATTTTAAAGGGCTTGTTAAAAGAAACACAATGCCGCAAACCAGAGGTCGATATGCTCCAGTCCAAAATGGCAGCCATTCAAAAATTAAAAAATGCTGTCCGTCAATTAAAATTGAGTATTTTCTGTGTTCGGCAATTCACATTTAAATCGAATAAGAACCACCAGAACACATTTTAACTACTTAAAATATACAAAAATAATAATTTCTTGTTGTCATCGTCAAGGCTTAACCCTCCAAAATGGTTTTGGGGGGGTGGGGGTTTGTCCAACCAATTCCAATGTCAACTCACATCGTATACCACTCATTTTAATTTGCTGAGTAAAAAAATAAGCCAAAGTTTGTTTTAATTCAATTTCAAAAAAGTTACCTTACTTGTAATAAATAAATGAATTTTGTTAGTGTCAAAATTATTTAACTAACATACTAATAGATATCCGCCTTAATGCGACCTTTGGCTCAGCGGCAAAGGTCTATACCTGCGGAGGGTCGTCTATCCGTTACCTTTTAGAAAAACCCCCATGGATGAAGTACCAAATATTTGCCACAAAAATAAACATTTTTTTAAAATTTCATTAAACAAGCTTTGGCTTATTTTTTTACTCATTCAGCATATTAAAACGAGTGGTCATACGATGTGAGCTGATCTTGGAATTGGTTGGAAAAACCCCCACCCCCCAAAAACAATTTTGTGCCTTGATGATGACAACAAGAAATTATTATTTTTGTATTTTTTAAATAGTTAATATATGTTCTGGTGGTTCTTATTCAATTTAAATGTGAATTGCAAAACACAGAAAATACTCAATTTTAATTGACGGACAGCATTTTTTAATTTTTGAATGGCTGCCATTTTGGACTGGAGCATGATATCGACCTCCGGTTTGTGGCATTGTGTTTCTTTTAACAAGCCCTTTAAAATAAATAGTTGCACGATGGGGGTTTACATTTAAAACTTTGGGGCTATCCCCCCAAAATCCAATTTTGGGGGCAGGGGCAGAAATGACACATACATCAAAAAGTGGTTTTTTTTGTACTAAAAGGTATGCAAAATATTGTTTTGATATCTGGCTTACTTTAAAAGATATTAAACCGTTCCGGGACTTTTGGGACACACAGTATAAGTCTCCTTAACAAATAGAGTAATCTGTTCATAACAACAATTATACTGTTCTTATCTGTCCACAATATATGTGTTAGATATTACTTAATGTCACAATATATTTCAACCATTTTTAATAACTATAAAAATGATTTTTTACCAACAACATGAAAAGTCTCAAAGGATAGTCTTGATGCACACTAAATGTTTTTCTAAGTTTTTTACTTACATAAATTGCCTTTAAGTGTCAGTTGTATTTATTCATGCGGTATGCATTTAAGACAAACAAGCAAACTCACAAACTTTCACTCTTATAATATTATTAGTAGGAAGTAGGATGGAGTAATTCAAAATTGCTTAACTGGTCTTTTAGCTTACATGATACAAGTCCGGATTGGTCGGTTAACCAGTTGGATTTTAATGAATACATTCGAGAAATATTTTCAACCTACTTTATTTTTTTAATTTGCCACTAATAAATCAACTTTGCATTAAACCTATTTCATAAGACTATGAAAATCTAATAATTTCGTTTCGAGGACTCTTTGAATTACTAATCCATCTTAAATTATTACATTAATGTAAGTACATAATTACTCTTAAACTGATTATTTCATGAACAGAGATGACTGCCAGATTTAATCAGTTTCAAGGCATAAAGTGAAACTAAAGAATGCTCAGTGTTGAGGATTCAGTAGAAAAGGAATCATTGGATACAATGTGAAGGGAGTCATGCATTTTTTGTGCTATAAGACAAATCAATTAAAAATCACTCTATTGACAAAACATTAAGATTGGCAATGACATCAGAGAACAATTAATGTTCTTGAGGGACATTATAATGTTCAGAAACTCATCCAGAGAGCAGAAAGTGTTTCTCGCCGACCAGACATTGAACATAAAATTGTCAAGGGACAACATATCATAATTTCCATACATTAATTGCATTTTCATTTGGTGCTTTACTTGTTACAAGAGAACACTATTTTTAGCTATCCGCATCCGTCCTACCCCCCTTACCCTCCCCCCCCCCCCCCACTGATAACACAGCAGGTGCAGATAATGTCCAGTGAGAGTGTTCCAAGTTTGTTGACTCCTCTTGTTGTGCACTGGGATTGTTCTATGCAGTCAATCTGACTTGTGTGGCTGAAGAAGAGTTGTGAACTTAATAACTGTTTTAAGGTCTGTTAATTCATAATTCATTGATTTCCCTATTGAAATTACATTATTAATCAAGAAGGTGATGATGTACCTCCACAATCAATGTATACCAATTAACCGCACAACTTTTATATTTATTCTATAGGTATATACAGGGTGTCCCTAATCAACCTGGTCCCCTTTTGTGTTTTTGTTCCTTGCATAGAGACAAACAGATTTTGCAATATAACCATGGGTCTCCCATGCCTATTTTTCCGTCTGTCTGTCTGTATGTGTTTTTTACAAACAAATTCATAACTCCTAAACGGTTTGAGGTACAGCGTTGAAATTTTGCACAAATGTCTATCTTATTAGGCCCTATCTACGTTTGAAAGTATACCAAAATATCGTTAACCGTTTCAAAATGGCGGCCATTTAAATTTTTTTATGCCAAATTTCACGAAAACTGTTAATTTAAACAGAAAATTGCAAGATACACAATAGTAAGTCCATTTTATGTAGTTTTCAATGATACCTTTTTTGTTGAGATTGGATGAAGAATCGCTGAGAAATTAGTTTTTTTGTAATGGATGACCACTTTTCCCACAAAACAATGTTGAAATACGGGGTGTTAAAAATCAAACTTTAACAGCTTATATCCACTTAACTATTGAGATTAGGAAAAACTGTCAAAAAATAATAAGTTCTTAAAATTAAGCGTAGAATCCAAATACGTCATAAAATACAGGGTGTTCCACAAGAAAAATGAAAGTTGTCCGCCATATTGGAAAATGGCGGCCATTCACAAGAAAATGGAATTCATATTTTTAAATGTCTTAAAACAGTAGGTGAAGTCCGCCGTTTAAAGTTATCTCTAAATCCAATAGTTTCTGAGATACCAATGGTGGCACAGTTAAGCTGGACACGCCTTAATTTTAACATTGTTTACATGGGTGGATTTCTGGGGGTGCTAGGGGGTGCCTGGCACCCCCTGATATTTGGTGTATTTGTTAGCACTGAAGGGGGAAGATGTTTTCAACATAACTTTGATTGAGGTAATTGCATAAATTCCAATTGGTTGTAGTTGTAGGAAAACCTACTTGAAATAGGCCTGAAAATGGGCAATTTAAATAGGAGTTTAATATTTCAAATTGAGCATGCAATATTTAAAACACTAAGTGAGCTGGCACCCCCAAATATTATCCCCTAGATCCGCCCATGATTGTTTAAATGGAGAAAAGTGGTCATCCAATGCGAGAAAAAAATAATTTCTCAGTAAATATTCATCCAGTCTTAACAAACAAGGTATCATTGAAAACTACATAAAATGGACTTACTATTGTGTATCTTGCAATTTTCTGTTTAAATTAACGGTTTTCGTGAAATTTTGCATCAAAAAATTTAAATGGCCGCCATTTGAAACGGCTAATGATATTTTGGTATACTTTCAAACGTAGATAGGACCTAATAAGATAAACATTTGTGCAAAATTTCAACGCTGTATCTCAAACTGTTTAGGAGTTATGAATTTGTTTGTAAAAAACACATACAGACAGACAGACGGAAAACTAGGCATGGGAGACCCATGGTTATATTGCAAAATCTGTTTGTCTCTATGCAAGGAACAAAAAACACAAAAGGGGACCAGGTTGTTTAGGGACACCCTGTATATAAATACACAAGCAGTATTTTCAGAATTTGTAGCCTATGGGCAGGGCCGCGACAAGGGATTTTTCTGGGACATGCGAGAGTCTACATTGGCGCCTTTTCACTAGATTTATGTATCAGTTACCCACCAACCCTCAGGGTGGTTAAAGCTATCGTTTGCAAAATTAAAAAGAAATCTTGAAGTTACTGTATTGAATTTTATTCATCACATATTTAAAGGTTTTTTATTGATGGATACGGTTTTGTATTGCTGGATATATTAAGACAAATTAAATTATCTAAGTAAGAACAGGCACACCGCTAATCAGGCGATTCTTGCTTCAACTTAAAAAAAAAATTAACATTAGATCCCAGTCAAATTAGACCAATCTAAGCAGGAATATACTAAACGGCTAAAAACGTCATAGTTATTCGTTTCTCAGCCCATTTAAACCACTTGCAAAAAGTCCGTGAGGACGAGGGTTGAGTTTGAGTTTCTAGAACTTTTCAGTTCCCCAGGTCTTGGTTTTGAATCATGAAATTTATTTTGCAAACCAAATTGCAAATTTAATTTTAAAGGTATTGCTAAAATGAAACCGTGGTGAAAACGGAACTCATTTTTACCTCACCCATTCTTTTCAAATTGACATTTATTTTGTTCATTGCTGTAGCTACAATTCACATACCCAAAAATTTACATTTTGAGTTATTTGAAAAAAACTATTACCCCATGGGCGTGGGTAAACGGCCACCAAATTAAAATTTTTGCGAGTTTTAAACACTTTTTAAAGATACTTTTAAAAGGGACGTGTAAAGTAGTAAATATTCGGACAAATTTGTAAACCAGCCCGATCGAACTACCAGAAGGGGGGGGGTAGAGGGGGGTAAACCTCCCCAAAAATGAGATTTTTGAGTTTTTTACATATAAAAAAATTATCAAATTTTTGTTTGCACCATTGAATTCAGCTCGAAAAAAACACACACAATTTAGTATATTGAATCACTGCTCTATGTCCATTGGTTGCCGAGATATTGAATGTGGTAAACACAGTATGTTGTTCCAATGTTAACCTTATGAGAAATAAGTAAAATTCCCTATCTCGCTTATTTCTCAGAAACATATCTTGATAAAACTTGGTAAATGGCTTCTTCTAGTTCAGATCTACTAAATATTGAATTAAAACCACCCAGTTTTAATATACCCGTAGCAGCAAACCTGCATAATCATTTCCCATGTTATTCTTATGGAATTACAAAAACATGTCAAATATCGCTATGTTGGATGGAAATATGTTGTTTTGCATTTGAAATTAGCTGAGTATGCAGGTCTGCTGCAACGGGGGTATTGTACATTTATAGCATAGTTAAAAGTACAGGTTTCATTACGTTAGATGTTACTACTTTTTTGTGGGATCGTGTTAAATATTGTATTCGATTACAATACTTGTAGAATCGACATTATAACATCAACGAATTGACTTTAAACATCGGTAAATACAATGGAGTCAGAGATATCAAAGTTTCAACCACTTTAGTAGATCTAACAAAAATCCTTTTTTAAAGCCTCTGAACACATGTAAAAAATTACCCTGCAGTATCGGTAAAAAAAGGCAGAGAATGAATGTGATGCTTGATTTAAACATATTTTACTTTGTATTTAACGCTTAAAATACGGGGAATCTGACACAGGGAACGTACTCTAAAATATCCATTTGACTCATTTGAATATGTCCTTGACCTGACATCTACTTTGAATACTGGGACCATGTGAGAACTTCAAAACAAATTAATATGTTGAATTAGGTTCCATTAGTTCTTGCCACTAATGGTTTTTAACAGCATAGTTATTTTACAATTACAAACAACATTTTCTTTAGCAAATACAAGTGACTCATTTTCTGAGTAACCATTACACAAGCAATCTTAACAATAACATTATCACAATAGTAATAGTAGGAGGCTTTCTTAATGTTTCATAACTATTGGATTGGCTTTAAGTATACCAGGGATACCATCGCAACATCATATCTAGACTCATTAAGGAACGAAACGAACAGTCTTCAATCTAGGATGACTCGGCGCGGGGAGTGGAGATTTTTCTCTCTCTCACTTTCTGAAGTGCACACAACCCTGGAATGTTGATAACTTGGTTATGTGCTACTGACGTTAGAAGTTGCAGGTCCTCTGTGCAAGATAATATTTCTTCAGGTACAATGTCCTTCATGATCTGATCCAAACTAAATGTTGCAAACCTCACATGAGCCAGAGGTTTCTTTATGACATCCTTGAACTTAAAATTATGTTTTTCAGCTTGATATTTTCCCCATTTCACAATGGCTCTCCACAACTCCACCTCTGCTATCGCCAGTTTCTCCTGTTTTGTAATGAATTCCACTGAGTTTTCATCTAGGTTTAGAAATTCTTCATGTTGGACAATTTTATCAGTTTCTTCTTGAACGATCTTAGTGACAGGTTCTACTAAAACTGAAACTTGAACATAAGCAAGAAAACGCAAAGGTATAAAAACTGTACTTACATCCTTAGGAATCATTTGCTTGCAGGCTTTCTCCAGAAGCCGTCTTACATTGTACTTGTCAGCGCACATCGCTAATTCCAGCACTTTTTCTTTAGCCATTGTTTTCAGTTCAGGCAAACCTCCTCCGTACATGTGTTTCAGCATGAGTTTGAATATCTCAGGATGGACATCTTTGATGTGGGTGTTGCTACCAGCTGGATCAGCCAAGTCACTGTCCTTCAGCATGTGACGAAAAACGGAGCTGTGAGCGACAAGCTGACTCCTAACAACAGCAATTCGCTCCACTTCCCCTGAGGATGGATCTCCTACAGTCAAACAACAGTCCAAGAACTCAGATTCTTTTGAAAGGTACTCTACTGGGTCATCTATTTCTTGCTTTCTACCCTCAGCCATTGTATAGAGATCGATTAGTTTAACAGCACACAATGTTCATTAGGATTCTTGAACCACCTCTACTTACTGCATTACAAAATAACATTTACGCCTATAAGTTACAGGCTCGGCTGTCTGCAATCGACAATTAATTAATACGCACAGGAGTTAATGCACTTAGCGTGGCGAACCGAACTTAATCGAACTTAAACCGCCTTGTCTTGTCTTGCATGCGGTCCAGGTTATCTAATCAGCAGTGTTGCCACCCCTTACCCAGGAAATATCCCCATTTTTGTCTAGCGAAAAATCCCCATATTATCCCCAGCCGAAGCAAAAATTCTCCAATAATCCGCCAAGCCAGTGAGATGTTACCTTTACCACTGGAGTTCGCGCATAATAGTAAACCAGCGACACCGTTGATTTTGTCAGGCTGGCAGCGCCAAGGGGAATAAATTACGTTCTTTGAACTACTCCCCCAAAAAGAACAACTCGGCCAAGTGAGTTATGGAATCAAACGATTCAGATTTACTTAGCATCCACATCCGCATCCATGGCATATGTAGTGACAAAACATTCTACATAAACCTCGAACTCGAATTAACTACAAATAAACATACTAACTAACCTTTTAAGAACAAAAGAACCGACTAACTGATTCGAACGATTTGTCGTTTCTGTTCCCTAAAGATTGTAATTCTCTTACAGAGTCGGTCAAAGAACGAAATTTACTCCCCTTGGCGCTGTCAACCTGACAAAATCAACGGTGTCGTGTTTTCGTCCAAAATTGAATTGCCGCGCGAACTCCAGCAGTAAAGGTAACATCTCACTGCGCCAAGCCATAAAAAACGAAAGAAAATCCTCAATTTTTCCCCATCCAATAGCCAAATTCTACAAAAATCCCTTTCGCTTGCCAATCATTCCAAAATTCATATCTATGACCGTAAATATATCGGTAAAAAAATTCACTCTAAATATATTATAACCATGCATTTGCAGCATCATATCTAATTTATTATTTATCAACCCTCCGCCAAAATCCGCCAAAAATTCCCCATTGCCAAAAAAACCCCAAGGCCAAGAAAAATCCCCAATTTGGGAAAAAATCCCATAAGTGGCAACACTGATTATCAACCTTGAGTCTTGAGTCGCCTGCCATTAATGCAACTTGGTTTCGTGCAAATTTCACGAAACAATGTTAACTTACTAGGGAAGTTACAAGATCTCTCCCTAGTCTAAGATGTTAACATAGATAAAAACATCTTTAAGGATTTTTTAATCAATCTATGATGTTAAGTACATAGAAAGCCTCACTAAAATAATTGTTTTGCGTTAAGCCATAGAGTAACATTAAACTTCTGCGGTTAAGCTGCAGAAATGTGTTAAAGACGGTTTTTGTGTGTCACCTGAAATATTACACTCTACACTGTAATATTATATAAATGACCAAAGCTACACTTTATTTTAGTGTAGCCTTCATAGATGACCCAAAAAACCAAACTCAAGGTTAAAAGTATAGAGGTCCACATGACGTAAAGTAATTATTACGTCGTAGATGTAAAAATGTAGTAGGTAACCCAACACCTAGAAATCTCCTCTGGGACAAAAATCTATCTTGACCAATCAGAGGGTTACTTATTTCTAACAGATCGATTGAGGCTATATTTTACCTTTACCCAATAATAGGCTGATAATAGAGCTAAAAACCGTATTGGTAAGAGTTCACTATCGTCGAATAAGGGACAACAAGCCAAGCAAGTCGACTTGCTCAAAACATGCGGCAAACTCTTTGCAATGTGAGGTCTTATGAGAGCGATGACGTAGATCGAGTCTACATGTAGTGTGGCCACAACAATACATCGTTGTATTGTTTGTTAATTTTTTTAAAATACTTGTTTAATTTATTTGTGCGAGGTTGCCATCATGCCATGACAGTTTCATAATAAACTGCTTTCCTGTAGTTTAACATTGATTTGCCGCAGGGCGTAACCCTAAGGGGTTTTCCTAAACCTTTTCATATAGTAAGTATCTAAAACTCAAAGGGAATACACAATGCCAAATTTCAACTCTATAGATCTTCATGGTTTATAGGGATTCGTTATCTATATAAAATCCCTTCTCCCTTACATAGTATACTAACTGATCAACCCGGTTTTACATGTGGACAACCAAAGAAATGTTGGTAATATTTTAATTAATTTCTAATATTTCATTAGGTTACCATAAAAACGTCATAAGCTTCCTTATCGTTGACATTGAAACTTTGACGTACCATAGGGCTTAACTCTGAGGAAATTTGGAAAAGTCCGTTCTTATTGGATGCCTTATTAAAGCCCTACGAGGAATGTCCGTGCAAAGTTTCAAAGTTCTAGGTCAACTGGTTTGGGACATTGTAAGATAAATGGTATTTGACAGGACGATTTGAAGTCGATTTTGAAAAGATGTTCCATTTTAACTTGATCCATTTTTTTAGAACACCTCCATTTTTTAGAATTTGATTATATTTTTTTAAAACTGCTGTGACATATCTGGTTTGATTTCTAGTTAAGCTATTACATTTTTTACCAATTTTATTGTTTCTAATCAAAGTATAAGTTTTACTTTTTAATGGATCAAAATCAATTTGCTTCATCATTGCAGTGGTTTATAGAAGCCCCTAATAGTTATTTTTTTAAGATTAATGGTTTATTTTCCAAAATACTTCAGCAAAATCATTGAGTAATGGCTAAATACATACAGCTGGAGCTGATATGTATATACACTCATTCGAGATTTGTGAAACTCCTTTTAGTCTATGCCGCTGGCGCTGCCTTGCTCTCCTTTAAAATTAAACACATGTTATGTCTGCTTCACGCTTTTGTCGGCTGCTATTACTCAAGGAAAACAGTGTTTGTGGTTGGTTTTGATTTTTGACAGATGGTCATTTTGGTCGAAAGTGCAAATAATTATGTTTTCATTAATCCTCACGGATGAGTTATTGTGTTGTAGATCCTGGTTCTAGAATTGTAAGTCTAACTAACTCTTAAACCAAAGATTATTTAAAAAGTTGAAATGATCTATGGCTTGTGAACAATTTCACATTAGGGAAGTTTTTTGCCTTGACCACAACTTAATATGTAATATAGTGCATAGGCATACACTTTTTCATTTCCCAGGGGCCCCCCTTCCTAATTTTGTGCAGCATAACATTTGATTTAATATGTCACAAAGCAACCACACAGGGCCTAATGTTGATTTATCTGTTACACAGAGCTAGTACATCTTTAACACCAATACCGAAACCTTCACTGTGAAACGTTAACCAAAATCCTCGGTCTGTGAGACTCCCATTTAAAATAATGGACGGCAAATAAATAGTCAGTAGCCTAACCGAAACCCTCGGTCTGTGAGACTCCCTCATAAGAAACAATGGAAAACAGACTACTGGGAACCGAAACCCGCGGTCTCTGAGACCGGCAAATTAAAAATTAAAAATTGGGAAGTCGAGTACAGAAACTGTGCAAAGGTAAAGGGGAAGGCAAGGGAGGAAGGTATTGGGAGGGGTAGCACCTCTTTAGCAGTGTTGCCAATATCAGCAAGTGAAATTTCCCTGAGTTCTGTAAGACCGGGGGTTTCGATATTAAGTGTTAAGGCACATCAAGAAATTTTTAAAAAACTGTTTTGATATTTTTTCGTTTTACTAACTCATTAACATAAACATTAATTTTTTCCCACCGCACTGAAATTACTATCGAAAACTATGTATACAGTCTGAGTAAGTTAGTAAAAGAAGTCAAAACAGCGATGGAGTCGGATACTTATCAAAGTTCTGCTATATCGAGACCCATCTGCTATTGATTATTAGGCCATTAGGCTAATTCATAATCTTGATCAATCATGTGGTCTTTGCCAGTAACAAAGCAAGCCATCTCATACTCATCTTCTCATATTCACCTTAAGATAAACTTAGATCAAATCAATGTCTTAAGGTAAAATATATTGGAAAGAGGTATAACTTATGCCTAGATACGCCAAATTCTAGAAACTCCCCTATGGGCTGATTTAAACCTACAATCTTTAAATTGGATCTAAAATGTAGCGGAAAGCCTATTAATTTATAAAGTCTCAGGAGGACGGCAGCAGACTTGTGAACTGTACAATATATTAAGGATAAACTTAGATAAACGTGCCTGAGACGCCAGTGTAGTTGCCTGAAGATTTTATATGATTGCTCAATAATAGGGGACTTAAGCTAATGACTTTAGGACTAGGTATAATATTTTAGTAGATATTCAAAATTAGGTAGTTTAAACGAGCATAAGAAAGTTAAACCAACCTTAACATAGGCTACAGGTGCTAAAAGTTTCATATGACATTTACGTCTAAAAATAAACATCCCATTAAATTATTTTCTTTTTCTTTAAGTTGATAAGGCTCTTTGGTACCGTATAAAGCTGTTTAGGGCCTACAAAGTTTTATTATTTTATAACAATCCGTTCTTCGATTAAAAATTATTTTGTAAAAAAATGGTGGCTGTATGATAATCAAGGGACTTGTTATGATTCTGTAGGTTTACATTCAAAGAAAACAATATCTTAATTTAAATTATAAATTATGCTTTATTTGCTATTATAATTTGGTGGGTTAATATAAAATAAGTTTTGTTTCAGAACCAAATATGAGAGGAAGGGCGCAGCTGCAGGCTTTTTTGGTATGGAACCTCTTCCTCTCGGCCGTTTCTCAGTTAGACCTGGACTCGCCTGCTCAGTGGCGGGAATGTCCTCAGATGCTGCCAAAGGTTCTCGTCGGTTATGCTCCAAGAGGCAATGAGTCAGCTGGGGTCTACAATAAAAGCCCTAAAGCAGTGACCGTTTCCAGATGTGTGGCCTTATGCTGTGAACGACCGTCTTGCAATGTCGTGTTTATGTTTAAACAAACTTGTTATCAGGTGGGAGCAATTTCCTAATTTATAAAACTTTTTACAAATTTTGCCGTAGTGCATTTAAAAATTTAATATTCTCTAAAACAATTTAAGGGATCAGATCACTTAGAAGAATTAGGTGTATGTATTGGTTAAATTTAGGAATTTCCTAAAGAATTTTTAAGCCTAAATTTTGGCTCCAAAGATCTGCACCCTGCTGTTTCATGTACATCTCATTATATTGATTTGTGATGTAGCTTCAAATATTGGCAATAACTTATTGATGTTACAGTGATCCCACATTTTTTGACTGATAGGTCTATAAATTATATCTTGAATCAGCAATTGCTTTGAATATACATCAACATATTTAATTATTTTGCTTTTAGATTGAATGTGAGAGTGATTCGCTGTGCGAGCCCGTGTATAGAGAAGGGCCGCAGTTTGGTGACAACGTTCGCATGGTCTTGGTCCGTCCAGTCGTAGGGAGCTGGGGTGACATAACTGATGTTTCAGCTCCAATCGATTATAACCGGTAAGTAATTTAACAATAACTTGTTTTTCATTAATGATATTTGTTCTCTTTTTTTTCAAATGTAATCTTTCTGATTGCTCTCGAATCTACTCAGCGTCTCTATTTCATATGTCCTGCCATGACTATCTCATAAGGTTTACACTCAAGAGAAATTTCACAAAAGTAAGCTAAGATACAAGAAACGTTCATTGAAAAATAACACCAAGAAAGGAAAAAACGTTGCTGAACTATCCCTATTTAAATCCATAATCCGGAAAAAATTGAATTTGTAAACTTTTAGAGTTCAACTTGTCAGGGGCAAAGTAGAATTCTATGAAGTAATTTTTATCAAATATTACGTCAATTTAATGTGAACTTAACACTCTTCTAATGATTTGTCGACCCTAACTCCTATAAATCAGTCCAATCTAATGAATTAGACCCAAAAAATTCTTAAATTTGTTTGTAAAACTTATATTATTGTTCCAGAGACAAGCTATGGTTCGGAACCAACTTGCAAGACTTGGACATGGCTGAGAGCAGAGTCAACGCAGACAAGGCGTGTGTGATGGATTGTCCGGAGCACGAACACTGCAGCGTGACGACGACTGAATGTGTCTGCGATGAGGGATATCTACGTAACAGGCAGGGCGACTGCATATCTGCCGGTTAGTGTCTGTATTGTGGTTTGTGATTGATTTTGGAATTTTAAGACTTGGATTACCTAATTCTATGAAACAGATTTTAATATTAGGTTTGGACACCTAGACAGATGTGATATAATTGAACAAGGCTAGTGAAACAATTATTTTATTCCCCTTTCTGAATTTTATCGAAATATTGAATATTGAAGAATCATAGGTCTGTAGTGGTGTAGAGTATAATAAATTAATACATACACTATCCCGCTGCCATCCTCCCCCTTTTAAACCTGATATTGTCCTAAAATATTAATAAGTTATTTCTTGTATTTGAATGAAAAAATCCTGTAATACAACTCTGTTGTTATCTATGTACATACCTGAATTTGAAAGGCTTTTTTTTAAATTTAAATGCTTTATTTGAAGCTAAGGTTATTATATTATTCATTCTTTAGTTTTGCCATCAAATTTATGAAAAACTATAAAATACTAACAAAACACTGCCAAACTGCATATAAAATGTATTCTATATACCTTTACTTCACTGATACTTTTCTTGAAATGGCGACCTATCCAGGTAGGTATTTTAAGCCAAGTTTGAATGGCAGATGAGAGAAGGATGACTGTGGCGCGATCTTTTATTCTTGTTACTGACTAAGGCTGACATGTTCCTTAGACAGGACTGTTAATTAATAGCCAGTATAACTTACACCAATTCTTTCATCAATATAACTTATCAAATTATCATAAAACTACTTAAATTTTACCTCATCCTAAATTCTCAAAAGTTAAAAATAACAAAAAATAGAAAGTAAAACTTGACAGCTCTATAATTTGTTTCATGTGCTATATTTGTGTGTTTTAGGCAACATGACAGCTGTGTCGGCCTTGCTTTTTTCACCATCTAAGGAATCAACAGAGCCTCCTTTGTCTACCAAGGTAAATTTTTAAAGTATGGCCAAATTTGCATGAAGAACACTGTCATATTGCTTGGAATCAAATTGAGAATTCACTTTACAAAAAATATAAGTGTATGAAAACTTGAATTGATGAATATTATTTTGTTGGGTAATTTGGAGTTAGAAGTATTAGTTAAGTCTGCCCTTGATATCATGCATTTCTGTTAAGTTTCAGTTGTCACCTAATAGTTATTGAAAATATTATGAAGAGTCTTACAAAATGAATATCTCTATTACTCAATATATTTTTCACTTTTGTCTTGTTTCCCCATAAAACCCAACATATGCCTGGTCTAAAAATCAAAAAAGAAAACTTTACTAAATAAGTTAATTAAAACAAATCCAGCTCAAGGCATCTTACCTGTAGGACACAATCTAGTCATTGTTACATTACTACAAGTAATGCAATTTACATTGTTTACACAGCCATCAAACAAATGACTAATCTATTTAGTGTCACCGTGCAGTACAAGTGTGCTCTTATCAGTAGGTATTCAACGGACTCGCTGAGCCGTATCAGCTGATAACAGGTAGTCGCGATGTTGCTCACCTTGTTGTTTGCTGGCTTGTGTCTCCAGGTCTCGGAGGCTCTCGACTCCAGTTCCAAGGTTCCTGTTCAAACCCTCCATGTGTCCGTGTTATCTAAAGTGGTTAGGCTGCCGGAAAATGGTGCTGCGTTGTCCGCCTACACTATACCTGCCCAGTTACCAGGTGAATATAAATAAGTCAGGTGGAAATATGTCTTGTTTTCTAACTTAATAACTTGTCCCAAAAATATAGTCACAAACTAGTAATATTTCACTGAGTCAAGTTATCTATATATCAAAAACCAACCAAACAAATTTAAATCAAGATATTTATTCACAGTGGATCTACAAGTATTTTGGCCCAACAAAAATTAAGGTTGTGCGGGCGCCGTTAGGGACAAACTGTTCCACCAGGCAGCATTGCAGTCTAATGATTATTTTACCTTATTTTTCTCAGTTTTTATTAGAGCATGTGATTGTGATATGTTGTATGAATTTTCCGGTAGCATCAGTTTGTTGAATGTGGATTGCCTAACCAAATTATGCAGGTGCTAAGTTCAGTTTGTTTGTGCATTCCAGAAAAAAGTTTTAAAAATTAAATTTAGTTTTTTGGAACATTGTATATGATATTTCTGGCCTTAAAAACTACACAATTAAGGCTTTGACACTTACAGTACGGAAAAATATGTCCGACATTAACAAAATAGTTTTTTTTATTACATTGAACCTTTAAATTGCCTTGAACCTTTTAAAACTTCCTTTTTTAGTCCCAATGGGAATGAAAGAAATACTCTCTTAGTGCATGGATACACTTTAAGAGGTAGAAAAATGCAAACTTTTGTCCTTTTAAGTCAATGGTTTTCCCTGGGGGTTGATTTTAATTTCATTTTTACAGATATATAGATCCAATAAATTCATATAGATCAAACAGATGAAGTAGATTTGTTCTACACCAGATAATGTTTCAAGGGCCCAACCATGTGCACAGATAACAATTCCGGACTTGCCAAAACAATTGGTTCCAGCTACTTTATCTGCCTGTTCTTATCACACTTCCTTCTTTATATCACTGTGGCCCTGACCTCAATCTTCTATATAATTAATACGCCAACACGAAATTTGTCTTATGAACTCCTCCGTCATTTCTTAACCGATTTTGATCATTGACGGCTCATTGGAAAGAGCGTGTCGCGTAGATTTGCAAACTGGCCTTACATTTTTGAAAAAGTCCCTTGGGCTCTGCGCCATTGGCTTTTAAAGTTCCCATGTTATCCTTATGAAGAACATAATTGTTTACATTTTGATCAGCTGGATAATTTAATTGCTGTTATTTTTTAATTTGTGTAAACATAACCCTCAAGACGGATTGTGTTAGCATGATTGTGTTTTAAATTTGTCGCCATTTGAATTATCGCTCTGCTAGAGAAGCGCACGATTCCGTGCGTTCGGATCCACTAGTTAAGAATAATTTAGCTTTTTGTTGTAATTTACAAATTTTTTGTTTAGGTGGAGAGAAATACAACTATGAGTGGACCTTAATTTCACAGCCTGAGGGAAGCAGTAAAGGTACTATGACAGGTTTGTGTCTCAATTTTAACTTTATTACTTATTAAATTTGTATAAAAAAGTAAAGGGGTATCCCGAAAATTTATCCTTTTTATGAAGGATCTTTTTTAGTCATGATTTGATAAGATACCTGAAAACCTAAAAATTTAGTTTTAAGTTCAACAAGATCTGACAACCGCAGAAAAGTAGTGTAGTACATACATGTATAAAACAGTTTGCAGTATTTCAGAGTAATGAATTTCCATAAGGTAATATGATATGATGAAACAGAGAAATGTTAAAAGTCAGACCCATGCCGTTCAGATATGACATATCTATTAAAATTAAACATAAAACTTTATAAAATCGACATTTATGATTTAAATTTGTTCAGAAATAAGATAGCCTAATTCTTTGCACTCTAAATAATTATACAACTTTTATTTTATGAATTCGAACTTGCAGACAAGAATGGTGAGACACTGAAGCTGAGCAACCTGAGTGAAGGAGTTTACGAGTTCAAGGTCGCAGTGTCCGGCCCGGGAGTTTACGGTGAAGCCTTCGCCAATGTCACTGTTATGCCTCGTAAGTTGTGTTGGTCTATGCAAGTCATTAGCCATTAAGTGGTCAATTTTATTTGAATTTCTGTTGTTTGATAGACTTAAGAACAACTATTTTGAAAACTTGTTTGAGAAATAATTGTTTAATCAATAAAGAAATGTTCTGTTCATTTATAAAACAATGCATTTCAGTCCTTTTTTTTTAGTTCTCACTTAAAGCTGTCTCGAACAGTTTATTTTATCTGCTTATAGTATGTGTACCATGTAAGTTTTTACATGTCAAAAATTCCTGGAGTGAAGGGAATGTTTATACCCATTTTTCAACCCAAATATAAATAAAGCACCGTTAAATACTATTTTTTATGCTTAAAAAATACAATTGGCCTGCTGTGTTTATAGTGAAAACTAAGTAGTTCAGGGAAAAAGCAAACTTTGAAGTACATGAGGTTGTCAATGCTCTTGAAAATGATGGATCAGACGAAGTGACATTGTCATTGAAAGACTAAAAAACAAAGCCTCTATTATTGACCTCACTACCAGTTTCAAAGCCATTAGCAATGAAGCCCAGGAACAAGCTAGAGAAATGTTAAATATATGAACAAACTGTAAAATTGTTAAGAAGACAGAAACTTCCGAGTTTGATGGCATTTCAATTGGCATTTCGAAGTTTTCTTGAAAAAGGTTGATGTAATTATAAAGATTCTAAAAAAAGTCCATGAATTGAAATATTGATTTGAAAAAAAGTCCACAAATTGCAGTAAAATTCTCAATATGCTTTTTAAAGAACTGTTTAGACTTATTTTATAATTATTCTTAGTATTTAGACAGTTCAGCTTTATGAAAATATTTTTAATTAATACTCATACAATCCATCACAGCGGATGAATTACGTAATGATTCATTGTCTACAGCCAAGAGGATAAACAAACCGCCCGTGGCCATAGTGAAGCCAGCCTCAAAGACTGTGAAGCTGCCGAACACGGGAGCCGTGCTGGACGGATCCTCGAGTTACGACGACGACGCGATCATCGCGTGGCACTGGGAGCTGCAGAAGGGACCACTCGGCTACCAACCGTACTTGCAGGACAGTCCTACGCTGGTGCTGAACAATCTGAACATCACCGGCAACTATACGTTCACGTGAGTAGCCTAGGCAGCTCTGAATATGGTCTAGGCCTAGTCGTATAAAGAATTATGACGAGTTAATCATCTTGTGGCAGTAGAAGGAACCTCTCGGCTACCAGCCCTACTTGCCGGACAGTCCTACGCTGGTGCTGAACAATCTGAACATCACCGGCAACTATACGTTCACATGAGTAACCTAGGCAGCTCTGAATATGGTGTAGGCCTAGTCGTATGAAAAATTATGACGAGTTAATCATCTTGTGGCAGTAGAACGAACCTCTCGGCTACCAGCCCTACTTGCCGGACAGTCCTAAGCTGGTACTGAACTATCTGAACATGGTGAAGTTGCCGGTGGGCAACTTATTATTTGCATATATGTGTATGCAAGTAGCCTAGGTAGCTCTGTATGTAGTACAGACCTAGTTGATGTATAGACCTTGTCGTTCTGTTGAGTAGGTTGCTATCTGCCTTATGGCCACAGTGACCAAAGGCCTATTTTGCCAAATTTACCAAACTAATCTCGTTGTCCCATACATATCCTGAGCTGTATATATTGAACTCTTTCATCAGAGCTTTTTTATAGTGAGGATATAGTTGTTCAACTAAAACTAAATATTCATTAAATTTGAAGATCTATTAGGAAATAGATTTATTTTTTTGAGAGGAATCGATAATTGGTTGTTTTAATTTTATTTGTATAATTTTTTACCAAAGTTGTGTTACTGCTTCCAAATGTCCAGCTAAACCGAATTGGGCTTGGTCCCAATTAGTTCGAATTAGGGGACTCTCTGTATTGAAAACTTTGAACTTGCAACAAAAACTTTTATCAGTTTACCATTCTTTTGATGCACAATAATTACGATTTATTCCTATTATTGCTAGTGTGCTGTAAAATGCCACTGAAACTCTAAGCTTCTTTTTTAAGTGTTTTATTTATGCTATAAATTAAACTTAATTATTTAAGATTGCATATATTAAATTAATCTTTAACTTAATTTGTTGGTAAACTGACACGTTATTAAAATATATAAAATAGCACTCTAAGAATTATGCTTACCTGTTTTGGCACTCATACGATTCTATATTTTTAACAATATATTAAATAAAATCTTTATTCTGTTTAGATGCTCTGAATATTAACTTTGAATATGAATTTTCAAACATCATTCCACATAACTGAAATTAACACCTCTCCAAAAATCCATTCTCTTTGAAAAGAGTTTATTCTCCATCGCCAGAATATTAGTTTGGATGTGAAAATAAACTGGATCAAAATTTGTTGATTCCGTCCAAGTAGTTTTTTCTGAGTTTTTGTCCTGAGGGTTGCTCCTCACAGGATTGGGTGTTGGGTTTCCCTCGGAAGCAAAGTTGGTCCACATATCTACCAGTAGTTCCGATATATTGAAATCCTTACCACCAAGTGGGGGGAAGGTGCCTTTTTGGGTGAACAGCATGAGTAATTCATCTGTGTGCATGGCCCCTCGGCGCAGAGGCTCAATGCCGTACATCTGTGAGTAAGTGTGATCCGCCACATGGTCGTATAAGTAATAGTACAGCGGACCATTGTGACGCGTGATGGCCAGCTCTGTTGGCCAGGCAAACCAAGTGTCTGTTGTCAGTTGCTCAAAGGACTCGATGATATCTTCTGTTGATATTGCATTCTCAAAATAAAATTTATAAGTTAAATTTGATATCTCATCTATGTTTGTATACAGATCTGTGTATTGGATCATAAATGGAATATAGTCTTTGAATTCGGTTTTAATATAGTCGATGGTACGGTTTATCCACTTATCAATTCTCCATAGACCTTCCTTGGCATTCAGACCTATTAACCACGGTTTGTTGGTTGTAAATCTTGATGGATGTTCTGTTAAAAATGCATTTTCAGTACCAACTTCAACAACAGGACGAAACATTTTGTTAGATTGTCTGTACCTGGACGGAAGTAGCTTTAAAAACGCCTGGTGAATTTCAGACGACGGTTTGTTTTGGAGGCAATGTAGTATTTTTGTCGAACTGGAGGTCGAACAGTTTAAATTTTCTGCAAGATTTTTTGTGTCTCTTTTCGGTTTTCCTTTTCCCATCAATGCAAAACTACCCAAGGCAGTACCGCTCTGAGATATCGCTTTTGAGAAAAGTGGCTCGCTCTGTGGAGAAATCAGGTGGTAGTGTACAGAAGCACTCCCAGCACTGTTTCCAAATATGGTCACCTTGTTTTTATCCCCACCGAAAAACTCTATATTCCCCTGAACCCACTGCAAAGCTCTTACTTGATCTTTCAGTCCCATATTACCTGGTATCACCTCATCTTCTGTGCTGAGAAACCCAAACGGTCCAAGTCTGTATTGTACACTCACTAGCACTATATCTTTATCCATCAGATACTCCGGGCCCAACCAACTCAAAGAGGACGACCCCATATAAAAACCGCCACCGTGAATAAATACCATCACTGGAAGAGAGCTGTTTGCCTGGACACCATGAGTAAATATATTGGTATAAAGACAGTCTTCAGAGCCACCGCTTTCTTTTTGTAGACATTTCTTCTGCTCATTTTGGCAGTCTCTTATTCCTTCCCATGTTTTTGGTGGTATAGGAGGCATAAAACGTAATTCTTCTATGGGGGGTGCGGCGAAAGGTACTCCAAGGAAAGCACAGAATTTTCTCCCACTTCTTGAGGTCATTAAATTTCCTCTTACAAGTCCATACTTAGTTGATGTGATGCATCTTTCACAAGAGGCAGTTAATTGATAGATTCTAGCCGTGAAAATAACACTGAGAATCACTGTCACTTTCATTTCAAATGTAAGCATTGATGATAAGGAAATACAGCACCCAGTCAAATGGTGTAAAAAGCATTAGTAATTAATATCAATTAATATTTCCTTTTTCATAACACTTAATGTAAAATTTATGATAATTAACAATAATCAATCACTTAATCACTCAAAATGTTAATGATAACTGATTTTATCCATACAATCTCCTTGAAGGTCTGTCACACTAGGTGTCTGATATGATAATGGAAAGAGATAATTATGGGGTCAAGGCATTGCTTGGCTTTGTGTATGACTCGGCTATTGACACTTTCAGTTGATATGTATGTTTAATTTGTAGATTTTCCCCTTAAAGACTTTACTTCCACCTAAAAATATCTTTTACAACAAACAACTAAAAGAATGTGGTACAAAGAATGATGTGAGTTAGTTTTACCATTTAATAAAAAAAATTTTAAGTGTTAGTAAAATACATTGAAAACTGTGTTAAAAACTATTTGTTCAGTTTATTATTTTGATTCAGAAAAGTACCACCACTTTTGGTTTTATTAATGCCAGTCTTGATCTGTTGTGCTCTTACTGCTTCTGTCAAATAAAACAAATTAACTTTCATTTAAATACAATTCAGAGTCAACGTTCATTAACATACATTATCTTACAAGCAGACTTAATTATGAGAAAACATCGTTGTCTACTTCAGTATTTTTGTGAAACTCTATTTCTCATTGAAAAAAATTAGTCTATAACCTCTCGATAGAATGGATTTTATCATTTTGCTCATAATTCTGTTGTTTCACAATTTCAATATTTCTCTGGTAAGAGCGGAAGCGTGTGAAACTAGGATATCAAACGGGGGTTTACGTGGATTGAAGACGGTGTCTCGAAGTAGTAGAGAGTTTTGTGCATTTTTAGGCATCCCGTTTGCAGCTGCTCCTGTGGGAGAGTTGAGGTTTCAACCTCCACAGTCCCCTCAGCCATGGGAGGGAGTCAGGAACTTCACTCAGGAAAGTGTGGAGTGTGTACAAACCATAGGGAGTGGCTCGGAGGATTGTTTGTATTTAAATGTTTTCACTCACGGCAATCAGCAGAACACCTCAAGTGCAGTGATGGTTTACATTCATGGTGGTGGATTTAGGATCGGTTCGTCCTCCACAACCTTCCTTGGACCGGAATATCTCATGGACAGAGACATTGTATTGGTGACACTTCAGTACAGACTCGGACCATTCGGATTTTTGAGCACTGAGGACAAAATAATTCCAGGAAATATGGGATTGAAAGACCAAGTAAAAGCGTTGCAGTGGGTTCGAGAAAATATAAAATTTTTTGGTGGTGATCCTGAAAAAGTTACTTTGTTCGGGAACAGTGCGGGAGGGGCGTCAGTTCATCTTCACATGATGTCTCCTGTGAGCAGAGATCTTTTTGCCAGAGGAATATCACAGAGTGGAACTGCGCTAAGTGGGTTCGCAGTGGCCGGAAAAGGTGTCAATAGGAATGTCACACTCAACATCGCCTCAAAATTAAACTGTTTAAGTTCCAATTCAAGTGAACTACTGGTTTGTATTCAGAATAAAACCTCCTCTGAAATAATAAGCGCTCATTATGACATTATTCAAACGAGGTATAATAGAATCATATTGAGACCTGTAGTTGAAGTGGACTCTGAACATGCCTTCTTGACTTCACCCCCTCACAAATATTGTACCAACAAGCCATGGTTGGCTGGTGTCGTTAAAAATGAGGGGATTGTGTTTTTGCCAATTCAAAGGTTAAACTCCATTTTGAATTTAGTCAATTCAAGTTTTAACACTGTTGGGCCTGAAATTATGTTTTTAGAAGAAAAGTTCGTAAATTTAAGTGAAGTAGTATCTAAAATCCGTGAATTCTATTTTAAAAACAGTTTGTCTGAAAAGGATAAAATAAAGTCGCTTGAAGAGTTGATAACAGATTCATGGTTTGCTTGGCCAACTGAGAATGCTCTTGCAAATTACAACCAAACTTTTTACTACTACCTATATGACCATTTAGGAGAACATTCTAATGTTGAATTTTACAGGTGTCCCAAAGGTTTTGGAGTGGCACATACAGATGAGCTTCTATCCCTTTTTTCTAACAATTTTTATCCTCCACTGAATCAACAGGATACTAATATTTCAAAACTTATGGTAGATTTATGGGTGAACTTTGCAACTTCAGGAAATCCAACACCCCAACCAATCAGTACAAATCCACAAGAAAATGGTGGAGGTAATTTTACTTGGGAAGAAACAAATAAAAATCATCGAAAATACCTTCATATTCAAACGAACAGTTTGGAAATGAAACTGGGTTTATTTTATAGCAGGATGGAATTATGGAAAGAACTTGAATTTAAGTTTAAATGTGAAGAATGAATTAGATTTAGTACTCAAACTTCAAATATAAATTCTGCAATACTTGATAGTGCTGTTAAAATAAAAATATTACAGTGAAGTTTTAAAACTTACATATTTATCTACTAAAGGCCTACTTCCTTATTCAAAATTTGTTTTGCCCATTTCGTGGCTTTAGTCACAAAAGTATTAATAAATGAATATTCCTTTTTTTAAGTACACTTTGGTAGAACTATTGTTCCATTTAGCCATGGGGAATAAGTGCCCTGAATGTTAGTCTCATGGCCTAAGGAATCAGTGTTAGGGTGGGTACTACCACAAGTGATGAACATATTGCACCACTTTCCAGTGAGAGTGAAGGGTAATGTTATGCATGATGCAGTGCTGTATTTCACTCAGATTGTTGTTTAACCCTGCATCTGGCAAACAACTACCGGGTAGTCTTTTAAATTGGTTCCTCCATTGACAAACTACTACCCAGTAGTCGTTTGATTTTTTATGTTTTTACAGGTAAACAGCTCTGAAACAAATTTTCGGATCCATCAATATTGTATAATCCCCTGTAATGTCCTGAAAAAGAAAATATATAATAGTATATACTTTTATTCAATAAAACATATCATATACAGCTTTAAAGTAACCTGTGTAAAAAGGGCCTGCCAGTACATAGATTATTGGCTGCCAGATGCAGGGTTAGATAATAATAAAATGGATGAGGATTTTGGTAGGATATCCAGGTAATGAAAAGTAAAAAAGTAGAAAAGTTTGATATTTGTGATGCGGAAAGTTAAAAGGGACCTCAAGTCGATAAAGTAAATTTTACAATTTTAGTCAAATTGAGCCAAAAACATTTATTTCTAGGTTTTGATTGGATATGATTCCATTACCTTTCCTGTACCAATTATTTCCGATATTTCAGCGATAAGAATCCAAAAAATAATCAGTTTAGTAGCGTTATGCATATGGAAAGGAACTCTTAAGTCGCATAATTGGGAAAAACATGGCCAGCGACATCTTTCGGCGGATTAATGAACTACTACAAGTTAATTTTAGTGGAAGAATATTATCTTAGACCAAAAATTACCGTCCAAAATCATATTGTCGTAGACAATCTATTTCTCCTTCATTCCTTGGTATTCTACCTTCCGAGTTAAGGTCCCTTTCCAACTTCTCAATTTCTCATTTAGAAATGCTTAATTAACTATGGAATTGTGAAAGTATCACATCTCTTAGTTTTTATTTTAAGATCTAGTCTTCAGCTTTATTTTAATACCGGTACCTAATTTGTTTCTATTAAAGATTAATAATTAATATTATGTGGATATTTGAATTGTTAGGCCTTGATTTAATAAATTACAAGTTTTGATTAGTTAAAATTCAAATGCCAGAAACTCAAAGGAAATAAACCATAGCACTATAAATTACATGTCAAATTGTTCACCATTTAAAGCTGAATTTCAGAATGTCAATAACTCTAAACCGGGAAATTCCGACTTGAGGTCCCTTGTCACTTTCCGCATCACATTTAGTGCATGACCAGCAAGACTAACCAGTATACAATGAACGAAATATGAACAATCCAGGCCTAAAGATGGTACTTTTTATTTGATGGAGGTAAACCTTTGCCAAAAAAAGTTAGATTGTTTACCCGATTTTCACATAAGCCAGAAGAACAGAAGAGGGCTGCATCGTTCCACCATCTGGCTTAGGACTCTGCAATATTCAGTGGGCATTGTGGAAACTCACATGTGTTTTTGTTGCTAAATATTTAATTTTAAACACTATTGATAATAATGAACGACCTTAGCTCTTGATGGTTATAAATACTCTGTGTAATTTTTACCTGATGCTGTTAACTTATCTCAGTGTTCTTTCTCACTCGATTTATGAACAGTTAATTTGTATAATTTTTGCTACTTAATTGTTTTGCTATTCTATGACAAACTTGTCAACCATATTGCCCATTGTGAAGCTTTTCAGGTTTTAAAATAAATTTTTAAATGTGCATTCCTTTGGCAATCAACTTGAAAAAACAACCACTCTGGTCATTTAAATAAATAATTTTATAAAAATGTTCTCTCAATCTAAAGTTGTTTATAACTGTAATAAATGCATTTTTAAGAGATTATTAATTTAGTTAGTTCATTATCAATTGATGCATTTTGAGCAAGTTGGACATAATCCGTTCTTGAACAGGCTCTCTCAAACAAACTAAATTTAAATTTAATTCCAATACTCTGCTCATTATCACGCATTAACCAACAAGGAAACTACATGTCATTGGACTAAAAGACGTGAGTGAGGCCCTGCTTTTTTAAAAAATTTTTGTGCTGCAACATTATTTTCCGTCGATGAAGAAAATATTCAAGACTTCAATCTTTTATTAGAATGGATTTTATTACTTTCATTTTAATTCTGTTGCTTTGCAATTTCAATTTACCTCCAATAAGCGGAGAAGAATGTGAAACTAGAATAGGAGATGGAGGTTTACTTGGTATGAAGATGGTGTCTCGAAGTAGTAGACAGTTTTGTGCATTTTTGGGTATTCCATATGCTGCTGCTCCCATTGGGAAGTTAAGGTTTCTGCCTCCAGAATCCCCCCAACCATGGAAGGGAATTAGGAACTTCACTCAAGAAAGTGATAAATGTTTACAAGTCAAAGCAAAAGCGGTTGGTTCAGAGGATTGTTTATATTTAAATGTTTTCACTCACGGCTCAATGCAGAATAAATCAAGCACAGTGATGGTGTACATTCATGGCGGTGCGTGGAGAATGGGTTCAGCCTCAACAAATGACCATGGACCGAAATATTTCATGGACAGAGACATCGTATTGGTGACACTTCAGTATAGACTCGGACCATTCGGGTTTTTGAGCACCGAAGATAAAGTAATTCCAGGAAACATGGGGATGAAAGACCAAGTTAAGGCTTTAAAGTGGGTGCAAGAAAATATACAACATTTTGGTGGTGATCCAGGAAAAGTGACTTTATTTGGGAACAGTGCGGGAGGATCATCAGTTCACCTTCACATGATATCTCCCTTGAGCAGAGATCTTTTTGTTAGAGGAATATCTCAGAGTGGAACTGCACTCAGTGGGTTTGCAGTTGCAGGAAAAGGTGCCAACAGGAATGCTACACTCGAAATTGCCTCCAGATTAAACTGTTCAAGCTCCGATTCAAATGAATTACTGGTTTGTTTACAGAATAAAACCTCTCATGAAATCATTAACACTCATTACGATATTATTCAAACAAAATGTAATAGAATTAACCTAAGACCTGCAGTGGAAGTGGACTCTGAACATGCTTTTCTGACGACAAACCCTCAGAAATCACCCACCAACAAGCCATGGCTGGCTGGTATTGTGAAAAATGAGGGGATTGTGTTTTTGCCAGTTCACAGGTTAAACTTCATTTTACACGAGGTTAATTCAAATTTTGACTCTGCCATATCTGAATTTTTTTATTTAAGAGAAAAGTACTTAAACTTAAGTGAAGTGATGCCAAAAATTCGTGAGTTCTACTTTGAACCTTTTCCAACAGAAAGGGATCAGATTAAATCTCTCAAAGAGATGATAGAAGATTTATGGTTTATTTTGCCTACAGAGAATGCTCTTGCAAATAATAATGGAACGTCTTATTACTATTTGTATGACCATTTAGGAGAACATTCCAATGTCGAGTTATACAATAGCCTGAAAGGTTATGGTGTGGCCCATACTGATGAGCTTCTAGCCCTTTTTTCGAATAAATTTCATCCTCCGCTGAATCAAGAAGATACCAATATTTCAAAACTTATGGTGGATTTATGGGTAAATTTTGCTACTACAGGAAATCCAACTCCGCACCCCATCAGTAGGAACCCTCAGGAAGAAGGAAGAGGTAATTTTACATGGGAAGAATCTAATAAAATTGACCAACAATATCTTCATATCCAAACAAACAATTTGAAAATGAAACAGGGTTTGTTTCCTACCAGGCTGGCGTTTTGGAAGGAACTTGAATCTAATGTTAGGATCGAAGACTAATAATGTGAAGGTTTTGAGAATCTGCAGCAAGTAGTTTACAAAAGTCCTCCCAATTTAATGTGTTTTATTCATTTGGTGCATATGAGTCAATATATTATTGCCAAAGTAATATTACATTTGGGAGTGCTAATTTGTAAGTTTGAAATCCAATATTTCATTTAGGCCTTCTTTCAGTCTCTGATTAGCCTGCAGCTTAATTTGAAGCCTCAAATTTGTTAACTAAAAATAAAATTCTTTCTTGTCATACCCAGTTTTTATTCCATTCCTTTTAATGAGCAAATTTAAAACATTGATTTTTAAAATATTAATATTGGCAAATATTTACTTCTTTCAAAATGTATGTACTTTAGAAGTCATAATTTTATACTTTTCATTGTGTAGCCTAACATTTCTGCTTGAGTTGTATCCTGGTTGGGCTCTGCAGTAGGATTGATCATTTTGACGTTCAGATCTAATATCGAACTAGGTGTTTTCCTAGGAATTACTTTTTTATCTTTCATTGCTTTGGTATTTAAGGTGTAAAGAAAATTTAGGGCCGTATTATATAGAATATGTTTGGTTTGATATTGTTGTTTGTTTAGTTGTAGATCTATTAAAATTTAGTATAAAACCTGACACTAAAAGTAAGAAGTGCAAACTACTTGCAAACTATGAATCGGGTGTTTTAGGGATTGGTGTGAAATCGTTTCATGCCTCCACTAGATGTGAGATGGTCAGTTTCAGTTAGTAATGCAATAATTTATCAGTTCATATCTCATTTTGTCCCTCAATATTTCATTGAAGAGAATGAATCGGAATTTATAAAATTTAAATATATAAACTAAGCAAAAAATTCCAATGACAAATCAATTATTTCCTATTTGCTTTACAAATTTATGTTTAAAATCGTGGGCACTAAATAGGGCAGGTGAGTGAGTGCGCTGCTGGGGAAATTATTTTTTATTATTTGTTTGAGCAGTCAATCGTATGCTCATATGTCACAGTAAACACAAATTTACATGTAAAAGGTCCTGAAAAATTTAAAAAAAACTTTACAGGTCAACAAAAACCTTTAATTTGGTCATTCCAGCTGAGGTTTATCAGACAATTTGATGAATTTACATTTTTTGCCACCTGCCCTATTTCTTGCACTCTACTAGATTACTGTTGCAGCTTTGCTTGCTATCAACAGCTGTTGATATATACAAATATAATTCTGCCATAAGATTTCTATTGGTTCGACTTTTGAAGGGCTGTAGGAGGTACTTCTTCCAAGAAAATTTTGCGAACCTTTGCATTATCCCCTTTATTTTGACGTATTATGAATCTTGAAGATCAGTTCAGTAGAAAAAGATAACTCAGAATTTTAATTATGTATTAACATATTGGAATTTTAAAACTAACAATTATTAAATAATAAATATTTAACAAACATGAATGAATCAGCTTTCCTTTAAAATTTGTTTATTTAGTTTACAGATTCAATGTTAACCTTTGTGGTGTTGGCCTGAACATGCCAGCTCAAAAAAATGAACTGCAAAATAATTTTGCTTTTGAGGTTTTTATAAAGTTATTATAGTAAAAAAGGTTTATTTTGTTCAAATTTTTAAATTGTTGAAAAATTACAAAATCTCTAGATTTGGAAGTAAAACTTAAATCATTTGATCTCTAATAGGAAGTTGTTTCCAAAAATCCATTCTCTCTTGAAATATATTTTTGACCATATTCAGTTCATTAGACTGTATCCTTAAAAACTTTATATCATCATTATTTGATGCTTCCCAAATGATTTTCTCATTTCCAGATTTTTGTGGGTTCTTGCAGATTGGGTTTGGAGATGGGTTACCCTCACTTGCAAAATTTACCCAAAGATCAATAAAGAGATTGGAAATATTGGTGTCCTCCGTGTTCATTTTCCCTGGAAAAACTTTTTTGCGAGGAAACAGGTAAAGTAGTTCATCCATATGGCTTACCCCGAATCCCCGAGGTGCCTGGAACAGTTCAGTGACTGAGTGTTCACCTTGGTGGGCAAACAGGTAACAGTAAGCCGTCCCTCTATGTTGTGCAAGGGCTTGAAATGTTGGCCAGAAAAAATATGAATCCGATATCACTTGCTCTAAAGACACTATGGTTTGATTATCACTTGAAACACCCTTGAAATAAAAGTTAAAAATTTTGTTAGCCACTTCACTCGGGTTTGAACAGGAATCTTCAAAGAATAAAGCCCTCGGGAGAAACTTTTCAGGTTCGGTTTGAATCAAGCGTTTTGTTTTGTTCAATGATGGCATGTGTATCTTCCATAGTCCTTCATTTTGATTGATACCAACCAACCAAGGAATGTCAGAAGTGGTATTTAAAGGGTTTTCACTTAAAAATGCACGTTCACTTTCAGTTTCAATTATCGGACGATACAAAACTTTCCTTATTTTATGCCCGCTATGTTGAAGGTTGCTATATTCTCGTTGTATAGCGTCCGAGCTTTGATTTTGAAGACAGTACAAAATCTCCAATGAGGAGTTGGTGGAACACTCAAATTTCTTAGCTAAGAGATTGGTTATATTTTTAGATGTTCCTTTCCCAATAACAGCAAAGGCACTGAGAGCTGTCCCACTTTGGGATATGGCTCTCGCAAACAAACCTTTACTTCTGGAAGCAATCATGTGTAGATGAACCGAACTAGATCCCGCACTGTTACCGAAGATAGTCACTTTCTCAGGATCCCCTCCAAACGACACGATATTTTCTTGAACCCACTGAAGCGCACTGTGTTGATCTTTCAAACCTTGGTTACCCGGAATAACACTATCTTCATTACTCATGAACCCAAAAACTCCGAGACGGTATTGAATTGTAACCAAAACAATGTCTTTATTCATGAAGTACTCAGGACCGTAAGTGTCAGTTGAAGCCGACCCTCCATAAAACCCCCCGCCATGAATGTAGACCATTACTGGAAGAGAGCTTGTATCATTCGCTACTTCCCCAGTGAAGACATTGAGATATAAGCAGTCTTCACTCCCACCCGGTTTCATCTGAACACATTCCTTACCTTCCTTTGTGGCATCCCTTACACCTTCCCAGTTCTTAGTAGGTTCAGGCGGCATGAAGCGAAGATTCCCTGTGGGTGGAGCAGCAAACGGTATACCGAGGAAAGCTCTAAATTCTCTTCCACTCTCAGATATCATTAATTTTCCTTGCAGCGATCCATTTCTAGTGTGAACAATAAGTCTATTGTCTGAGTGTACCTCTCTTATTATATTTATGAAACAAGTGAGTATGATTATTAATTTGATCATCATGTACTATGATTTGCAATAAAATAATGAGAGGGTTGCAATAGTTCAACTCACTGTATTTTGCAGTTAGCTGTCATTCAGAACTGCCGGTATGATGAAATCCAAATGGTAATAAGTTTTATGTGTGTAAATTAAGTACAAAGCTAATTTTATGTAATTAGTCCAGAGTACAATTATTATGCAGGTGAGAAGGAAAAGTGTAATTATCTACAAGGTTTTTAACTCTTAAGATAACAACACAAATGGGTTTAAAATGTTGTATTTTTTTTCTTGATAAAACACTTCAAATTATAGGTAACAAATTTAATAAATTTTTATTAGTAAATCTTTTTTAGTAAATTTTTATGAATTTTTACATAGGTATTGACATAAAAAATTGTTTTATCTTAAAAAAGGTTTTTGCTTTTGACTTTTAGTTATCTGTTAAATGCCTAGGTGAAAAGTACAGATCTGTTCAGCCCAGAAGTCCTGTGGGATGCGCATGCGCAGTGAAGATTTCCCCTACCGCGAGTCTCAGTATGGTCAAATTTCGAAATAACTCATCTGTCAAAACATATGATTCTTTGTTAGCAACAATATTTCTAATGTTGTCATAGGCAACCCTATGGGTGGGTGGCGTTCTCATGGGTTGCTCCTTTTTTGTAGGATTTTAAGTTGACTATACACAACCGATGAAGGAAAAACAGAGGTGGGGGTATTCTCCATCTCTCTCGCATTTCCACCCCTACAAGACTTCCTGACTGAATAGATCTGTACAGTGGACTCTCAACAGTTTAACACTAAATTGGACTTTAGAGTGTTGATGTATCGAAACGTCAAACTGTAGGGAAGTATATGGAATTTTACATTGATAGAAGCATTAAAAATACAGGTTTTACATTTTAAAATTCCTAAATTATCTAAACACCATAACCTAAACTGTAGCTCAAATAATTTTGTTCAATTGTACTGTCATACAGGTCCTAATAAATATCTCTGAACTGAAATATTTTGCAATATTAATTTTTTGTAAGCGCTGCAGTGTCAAGCTATACAGTCCAAAATATCAAATGTTAAACTATCTAGGTTTTACTGTATTTTAAAACAACATTGCCCTCTGTAATTTGTATGACTGTATCAAATTTATGTCCAAGTATCAAACACTGAGGTAAATTATGTTTCAATACACAATTTTGAAATCAAAGGTCAAAATTGACCTTATTTCAACCTTATTGACCTTTTTTTTTTTTTAGGGGGATCTTATATAAAATAGGAATGCTTTTCCAGAATTGTAACCTGTCTGGATATATCCCACCCTCAATCATAGATATTGAATCAGTCTTAATATGAATATACTTTGAACTATTTCTATTAAATTGTTCCCACTTGAAATCTTTTTCAATATCTGATTGTTGATTCTTACTAATTGGAAAAGGGGTTGGACAACCATATGTAGCAAAATTAACCCATAAACCTACCATTAGCTTGGATATATTTGTGTCAATGGTATTTAAGGATGTAAAGTACCGAGAATGAGTAAACAGTGATATCAAATCATCAAGGTGACTCACGCCAAAACCTTTTGGGCTGTTGTAAATGTCCACATAAGAATGTTCACCTAGATGATCGTAGAGATAGTAAAAGAGTGTTCCGTTATGTCTTCTGATAGCTTGTTCCACTGGCCACAAATACCACCAATCAGTTGACATTTTTTCAAATGATGATATCATTTCAGTTGTCGTTGAAGAATTCCTGAAATAGAAATCAAGGATGTGTTCTACAATTTTTTGTGGATTAGAAAATAAATCTTCAAAAAGCAGGGCTTTAGGAATAAAGCTATCAGGATCCTGTTTTATCTTTTCTATGGTATAGTTCAATTGATCACTTCTGATATTTAGTATTCCTTCATTTGCTGTAAGTCCTGTAAGCCACGGTTTTTGAGTAGTTGAAAAGAATGGATTTTCAGTGATGAAAGCGTTCTCATGATGATCTTCAATCACTGGACGAAAAATACTCTTGGTCATAGCATATCTGGTTTTTTGTAGCTCTTTATGTGCATTTTCAATTTCCTGAGTGGTTTTAAGCTGTAAACATTCAAGAAGTTGGCTTGAGTTTGTTGAATTACAATTTAGCACTTGAGAAAACTGTAACATAGATTTTCTTGCAGCACCTTTAGCAGTTATTGCAAAAGCAGTCAATGCTGTGCCACTTTGGGAAATTGCTCTTTTAAACAAGTCTTTACTCATTGGTGATTGCATGTGCAAATGAACCGATGAAGCCCCAACACTGGATCCGAACAAAGTAACTTGATTGGGATCCCCGCCAAAAAACTGAATATTCTCTTGTACCCAAGTGAGTGCCTTCAGTTGGTCTTTTAAACCCATATTGCCAGAAATTACAAAATCTCCCGTGCTCAAAAACCCAAATGGCCCAAGGCGGTATTGTACTGTGACTAACACAATGTCTCTGTCCATGAAAAATTCTGGACCTGTAACTCCCAGTTCTGGAGAACCCATGTAAAATGAGCCACCATGAATGTAAAACATTACTGGCAGTAAATTTTCATTATTGACTTGGTGGCTGAATACATTCAGGCAGAGACAATCCTCTTTGCCTGCTCCATACTTTCCTTGTGAACAGATGTTAGCTTCGTGTGTGGCATTTCTTACACCCTCCCACTTTGCTGGTGAAACTGGAGGCTTGAAGCGGAGTTTTCCTATTGGCGGGGCTGCATAAGGAATGGCAAGATATGATGAAAACGTTCTCCCCTCTCTAGATGTCATGTAACTTCCTTTTACGTAACCATAATTTGTTTTTACAATGGGTGGTTCACTCGACACTAAAGATTGATATGTCAACAAAAAGTATATAACTTGAAGGCCATAAAACATTATTCACTGCCGTAAATATTTATTAAAAACTAAGAGTTAAAATACTTAGAGAGAACTAATTGAAAAGAATTTAAGCTGAGACAGATTGAGTGGGTTGACAAATATGTGATAACAACAGTCAACATTGTATGTAAATAAGCATGACTATCCGTCAAAGGCCAAGCATCTAGTCCAGTTATATTTGGACTAGTGACTAACAAATTTCCACAGTTAAATGTATATAATTTAATTTCATAAGTGAATCGATTTCCAAAAAATATCACGAGCTAGGAAAAAGGCAGCATAGCTTACGAGGATTCATTTTAAAGCTTGGGGTCCAAGGACGATGGGAAAATAATTCCCCACAGCCCCACTGGCTGGCAAAGATCCAGTAATTTTCAAATGAAAGTACTGGTTGTATTGTTTCAGTGTTCATTGTTTTTTTTTTTTTAAAATAACAACTGGCTGGTAAGCTAGTGTAAATTTTGCGCTTTTGTTTGATTATTAATTTCAGTGTTCAAGTTTTGGTCCAGAGTAACTAAAAAGCTGCAATAGCTGTTATAAGCCTCTTGTGAAATTACAATTAAATTCATATTTCTTAATATTTTGAAATTTTATAATTATATCATATAACGCTGTTGTTTTTATTAAGTCAGAGAACTTTAATTTGATATTTATGATAATAATAATCAATATATATATAAAGTGTTGTGTATTAGTATATTTCGGGCTAGAGCCAAAACTACATGTCGTAGACACTTGATCTTAGTGTCAAATTAAAGCTTGGAATCTCATGATGTGCACTATGAGATAGCACTGTGAGGTGGTTTGCTATTAATATCATTTAGGGCATCAACCTAGGATCATCCTAAAGGTACCTATGTCAAGGATTTTGCGAGTGCTTTGGATAGTTGCTATTGTTACCATTAGAAATATCTACTATGGTTATTATCAGAATGCAGCACCAAGAAATTTCAAGAATACGAGAAGGAAAAATAATCTCCCGGGCAAAGCTGGGATTATCAGCTAGTAATAATAATAACTGTAATGTCCTTTTTAATTGTTGCAAGATATATTCATTAACATTCAGGTTATTTGAAACTGTTATAAGTCGTTTGGAAAGAAGAGAAGCATTATATGCTTTGATTCAGAAGATTTAGTGCATTATTTTGAGTGCACATGAATCAAAGTTTGTGGGTTGCTCTAAATTTATATTGTTCATTTAAGGACTGAATTACCAAAGTTTCATTCTTATAAACTTTCTTTGAACCAAAACTACCAAAAAAAAGTATGTTTATATACATAGGAATCTATTTAACCTGTTAGTTTATTATAAAAGGTTTTTATGTTACCTGTTGTGTAAATCAATTCAAATATATCAAAAATAGATTAAGATCGTTTTGGTGATTTCAAATCACCTTCATCAGATTCTTACAAATATCAAGTTTCTTCAAATTAAAGTTGTCATTAACATTAAAATAGGCAAAGAATGTAAAGTACTGACTCATTTAAAAACTTAGCAACTTAAACTTGAAACTTTTATTTGTTTTGATCTATACTAAAATTGAAAGTAATCTGATGTCTTGTAAATTATCATCGTAATCCAGATTTGGAATATCCTATACTCTTATATGAGCAATGTTATCGTCCGGCCGTGCGTGCTTGCTTGTATGCTTGCTTGTATGCTTGCTTGTATGCTTGCTTGTATGCTTGCACATTTATCTCAAAAACGGCTCCGAGGATTTCTTTCAAAGTCTGGAAATAAGTAATTTATGACTCAAAAACGTCTTTTACGCAGATTACTTGGCCAGAGAAAATCTAATAACGTAATAAATCGAATTTTAAAGTTGTAAAATTTTAACATTGGCCTTATGGGTTGCCGTGATAGCAACGAAAATAAACAAGGAAAGTGTAAACAAATGAAGTAATAATAACAGCTGTTTGGAATCTACAGCTATCAAGGGAAAATACAGCAGGTGGGATGAAGAGTCCATGGAGCAATAAAAAAGGTTTATATTGATACATTTTATGACATTGAGATATTTTATAGTAACTGGATGAACTGGTAAACATGAAATAACACCGAGCAAGGCTCGGTCCACCAGGTACTTTCAATTACTTGTCAACATGTTGTATTTGTATAGTATTCATTCACAGACCACACAAAGATAAAAGTTTTTCTTTTTTCAAAAAGGGGTGGTTTTGCCTTTTTACTTTGCATTTGCCAACCCCCCCTCCCCACATGGGCCTCAGACCTGTGCGTGGAAGTTAACAAGCAAAGCAAGGAGTGAGCCAGTACAGTACAAGGGTGAACAGAACTGCTAAAAATATGAGACCAAAGGGAGACTTGAACCTACGATACTGCTATCCTAGTTCTTAAGCCCAGTGCACTATCAGCAGTGTAACAAACTAAAAAAAAAGGTTTCTAGAAGTTTTCCTCAAATATAAAAGCTTTTAAATTATAACAAAAACTTTGCATTTACCTTGTGGCAAACCATATTCGTTACAAGTAGCAGAATATAGAAAAAGGAATCAAGGCCGGTGAATGATCACATAATATTTTACAGGTTGACAGTGGAGGATTCGGACCATGAAAAGAACTCGACAGTGGCAAACATCACAGTGCTGCAAATGCCCGACTACCCTCCGGTGGCCAACGCTGGGCAGGACGTGATCCTCTACCTGCCACACAACAACGTCACACTCAACGGCAGCCTCAGCTCTGACGACAAGGCCATCGTCAGCTGGGAGTGGACCAAGAGTCCCAGCGACCAGGACAAGGCAGTGGACATGCAGGTAGGTAACACTGAGACCCTCCGGTGGCCAACGCTAGGCAGGACGTAGTCCTGTACCTGCCACAAAACAACGTCACACTCAACGGCAGCCCCAGCTCTGACGACAAGGCCATCGTCAGCTGGGAGTGGACCAAGAGTCCCAGCGACCAGGACAAGGCAGTGGACATGCAGGTAGGTAACACTGAGACCCTCCGGTGGCCAACGCTGGGCAGGACGTGATCCTCTACCTGCCACACAACAACGTCACACTGAACGGCAGACTCAGCTCTGACAACAAGGCCATCGTCAGTTGGGAGTGGACCAAGAGTCCCAGCGACCAGGTCAAGGCAGTGGACATGCAGGTAGGTAACACTGAAACCCTCCGGTGGCCAACACTGGGCAGGACGTGATCCTCTACCTGCCACACAACAACGTCACACTCAACGGCAGCCTCAGCTCTGACGACAAGGCCATCGTCAGCTGGGAGTGGACCAAGAGTCCCAGTGACCAGAACAAGGCAGTGGACATACAGGTGAGTAAACTCAGAAAATGGAGCTTACAGACCTAGAAGAATCAGTAGTCTTGGATTGCCTGTTGGTTTAAGAACATTCAGTTGGTTTTTTGTAGCTGAACATCGTTTTCAAAACAGTCTGAGGGTATTCAGCGTAAAGGGTAATGAGATTGCAAAATTTTCGTTGTAGCAGTGATTTTCGTTTTGAACGTTATTTTTGGTAGTGGTAGTGATTATCAAGAAAGTGGGTTTTCTAGTTTTTTAAATCTAATTTTTTTTGATAACTTATCACACTTACTTGTTGACATAAATGACATAAATGTGCAAGATTAAAGACAATGTCAAGCCAAACAACAATTTTTGTATTACAAAATATTGAAAGTTTTGTAGAAGCGAAACTAGATTAATATAGCAAGAACAAAATTAATTTATTTTTTGTAACAATTTAATTATCTTTGCTATCCTTTATATCCTGTAACAGATAATTACTATCCTTTATATAATTTTTTATCAAGATAATTACAATAAATTATATTCATTTGAATCGGCAAGCATTTTCAGATTAATTTCACTATTTAATCTACACTTTCGCACACATCCTGACACACCTTGACAGTTGTACTGATTGCGGTAGAAAACGCGCACGCCGTACCTGGAGCTGTCCAACCTGGAGGAGGGCATGTACACGTTCATACTGAAGGTGACGGACGAGGCGGACCAGTCGGACGCGAGCACGGTGCACGTGTTCGTCAAGCCTCCCACCAACAAGCCGCCCACCGGTGAGTCCACCACTTCTTCAAACTACAGAACTTAAAAAAAAAAAATACAAATTACAAACACAATGTTAATCACATTATTTTTATGTTTCGACTGAAAAAAAAAAACTTAGCTCAGAACGACCTAGGATAGCCTGGAGTCTTCGATAACGGGGGCTCGGATAATCAGGAGTGTATAAATTGTGCCAAATCTTAAGGCCCACGCCGTCCATAAGCCCAATGCTAAAATTAACGTTAGTCTTACGGACGGACTGGGCCTTAAGATTTGGCATAATTCATACACTCCTGATTATCCGAGCCCCCGTTATCCAAGACTCCGAGGTCGTTCTGAGCTAAGTTTTTTTTCAGTTGGAACATAAAAATAATGTGATTAACATTGTGTTTGTAATTTGTAATTATCAGAAATTTGATAGTTTATTAGTTAATTTGAGTTAATGATTTTAATAACCGTTAGAATTGCTATTTTATTGTATGAGTAGTCCACATTAACCTATATTTGAGTTTGGAATCAAAATCACTAGCAGACTAACCGACCAAGTCGTCTGCTGGGTGTAAAGCGGCAGTTCACTATTGTCGAGCTGTGGTGAATTTGGCTTGTTCAAATATTCTGCGAACTATTTGCCGCATGAGGCCATATGAGAGAGTCATACTGATCACGCCAGTACACCACAACTTTGTATTGGCCTAGATTCACCCTAGCATACCGGTAGTAAACTCCTTCCAGAAAGAAACATTCATACAAATGAATGACAAATTACTATTTTCCTTGACGAAGTGTATTTTGTAACTGATAAATGAAGGTAGTGTCTTTTAATAATTGTTTTACTATAAAATTTTTTCCCGGCCTACATACTTGATATATATTGATAAAGCAAATATTTGACTAGCATTACACTTACTATTGTGGTCTCGTAACACTCTAAACTTAAAAATATAGGCAACTTCTGTATTATCCGAGATTTTCGGTATTCGAGGCAGCCTCAATTCAGACGACCTAGTTTAATCGGGAGTGTACTGTATTGTAGGAATCACAATTGACTGTAACATCAATTGGAAACCCCATGTAGACCAGCTGTGCAATAAACTTAGCACTGCTGTATATATTATCAGATGACTCAAACACATTAGCAACACAGAAACTTCAAGAACAGCTTATTTTGCACTATTTGAGTCGCAAATGCGCTATGGGCTGATTGTTTGGCGGTTCTCGTCTCTGGGAAACCTACATAGGTCAGGGGCGTACCCAGGGGGGGGATATCAGGATATATCCCCCCCCGAAACTTTTGGGGATTTTGGGAAATTTTTGGGAAGATTAATTCTAGTTCATAATGAATGTATCACTAAACTTGCCGTAAAACAGAGAACACTACATAAAGAACTCACTATAAGGTTTTTAAATAGTTAAATTCTACTATTTTAAAGAGAGATTCGGAGATTATATTATATTGGATTAGGGTATTTTTACCTATTGCGGTTATTGTAGGTTGTTGTTAGCGAGAGTAGTCAAGTCCTATATAAGAACATCCGGCAAACAAAAACTCCTGATAACAACAGTGGCCATTAATGGTGTCCGCGATATTGTTGCCATCGCCATCGTCGTCAGTTCTGGCAGAAGACTCGTCATATATAACGTGAAATATAATCAAGGTAAAAAAATCACGATATTCACGATGTTAAAATGTGGCGTACGAATATTGACGTCTTCTCACGACCGTGTACTTTACACTGTTCGTCTGTCGGACGATCTCGTAGCTGCATCGTGGCAGACGAATCCCGTCTGCCTACGTTGCGTGAAAACCAAGCCTCGCCGTTAAATCAAGGCAGATTTGTGATTAGTCTTAGTCTGACAAATTCCAAAGATAGAACTGTGTCAGATTTCAAGATCAAACTTTTCCTGTGGTTTCCGCTATTCGACGTACCTCTATCATTTGATTATTATTAGCCTACGATGCTTGCGTGTACATCATAGCTTTGCGATTGCGCTCTGGGATTTGAGAAACACTACACAAGAGAGAGATCTGAATTTTCTAATTCTATTCATCAACCTCTTTCGGATAATCTAGGATCCCGATACTTCAGGTCCGGAAGGTCCGAGGCATGTAATAAATGAGAATGTGAGATATAGTTTTTACTTTGAAATTCAATAAAAAAATCTTTTTACCAAGGTAAAAAACATGTAATTCTTTAATAACTTTCTCATCTGTCCTTTTGTGTTATTAGGCCTGCTATATAAATATGCTATTTCTTCTATATAGTAAAAAACATTTTGCCAAAATTCCAATGTGATCGAAAATTTTCAGAAATTTAGTTAATATTTTGGGAGTTATTCTGTTTGTTGTTATACCTCTAGATTGCCTAAAATTGCGAATATACAGTCGTAATTTATGGAAATTTCCCAGGGGAGGGCCCCCGAACCCCCCTTAGATCTGCTGGGCGGTATTCCATACCCCCCAACCCCCTGGTGTATCCCCCCCCGAAAATAAATCCTGCGTACGCCACTAACATAGGGTACTGTTTCTTAAAAAAAAGCAATCAGAATTATAGCTGACCTGGGTTTTCGAGACTGTTGCCGGGGAGTATCCAAAAGACTGAAATTGCAAACAGTAGCTAACCTGTACATTGCAGAGGTAATAATGTATGTAGCAAATAAAGGACTCACCAACTTTTCAGAGGCTCATTATTATAACACTACGAACAAATAACTACAGACATCACACATCACCTACCTGCCTATGAAAAAATCTACCTACATTGGAGCTAAACTTTTCAACACCCTTCCACGTGAACTGAAACAACAGATAGGCAACAGGACCCTCAAAGAATCTCTACTTTGACTGGCTGCTGCAGAGGGAGTTCTACTCTATTGAATAATACCTGGAGCAAAGAAATCAACCTCACTGATGAAACTTAAATGACGCCACTCCTGTAATCTATGTAAATAAAGAGAATTTTGTCTTTGTCTTATCTTTGTCTTTGTACTAATTTTTGGAAGAGAAAACGTTCTAGACCATAAACACCCTCAAACCCAAAACATCTGCAGGTGTGGATGAAATATTAGCCAAAATGTTAAAACATTGTAGCAATTCCCTAATTAAACCACTGGTCAAAATCGCAAATCTCTCGTTAACACAAGGACTTTTTCCAAGCGGCTTAAAAATGTCAAAGATCTACCCCAAGCACAAAAATGGCTCCAAATTAGAAATTAAAAACTAGAGGCCTATATCACTTGTACCGACGTTTTCCAAAGTGATTTAAAAAGTAGTTCTGAGGAGATTGATAAATCACTGCAAACACAACAACAACCTCACTGAGAAACAACATGGCTTCACCAAAGGAAAATCAACAACAACAGCGATCATCGAGTTAATGGAATTTGTAATAGACAATCTAGAAAAAAACCTTGTTACAGCCATAATGCTAGATTTCAGCAACGCCTTTGATTGCTTAGGCCATGACCTAATCCTTCACAAACTGGAAAAAGTAGGTGTCAAAGGCCTGGCAAACGCCTGTTCAGAAGCTACCTAGAGGGGCGAGAACAAGTAGTAGAAATTAAACACAGTCTTAAAGGAACGACCCAAAATGTAACATCAAAACCAATGACGGTTAACAGAGGAGTGCCACAGGGATTTGTTCTAGGCCCTGTACTTTTTATCCTCCTGTCAAATGACCTGCCCCAACACCTGGAAGCCCACTGCTCACCCTTGATGTATGCTGACGACACGACCCTGCTAATTGCAGCAAAGACTCCAGAAGACTTGTCAGTGAACTCATTTATTGCACTCAATATGGCATATCAATTCTGTCACAACAACGACCTAGTAGTTAACACCAACAAAACAAAACAATAATTAACATTTGGCAATAGACAGGACGACTTAGAAACAATGCCCGATGTGGAAGTTGAAGATTACACCAAGTTCCTTGGCGTAACAATTGACGGACAAATATCGTGGAATCATCACATTGACACGCTCTCCAACAAGCTCAACACCAGTCTCTATGTCCTGAAGAGAATAAAACACTTAAGTGATTAAGCCACCACAAAGACCGCATACCCCCTATTTGAGTCTCACTTGACATATGGCTTTGGAGCCTGGGGAGGAACCACAGCTGGAAACCTACAACGGATCCTTCTTCTTCAGAAAACAGCTATACGAATTATCAAAGTATTAGATTCAAGAGAAAGCTGCAGGCAATCTTTCACAGAACTTAACATACTGACAGTCGTTGCGCTATACATCAAGGAGGTGATTCTCTATGTGGATGGAAAACTTCTTCTAAAGGGGTCACTGCCACAACACCAGGCATTCTTCCAGGTACCAGTTACCACATCATCACAGCGCGCTGTACGAGAAAACACCGTCTTACAGTGGAAGGAAGTTCTGCAATGTTCTTCCAGAGGATGTCAGAAAACAAACAGGAAAAAACTGAAGACCACCCTCACCAACTGGTTGACAAGAAACCCTTTTACTCCTTGGAAGAGTTCCTGAAATGGAAGGAAACCCTCCACGAACACCAATGTACCCTGACGCCATTACAAATCTTCATGTTTTGTCAATAAAGTGATTTTGATTTGATTTGATTTGATTAGACCATTTTATGAAGAAAATATAATGTTGACATGTGAATAGAAGCCAAGTTTTTTGGTCAGCCAAAACTCAATAGGGGAAAAAAATATATTGTAGTTTTACACTACATATTTATGTACTATCAGCCAGAAGAGTGTAGGCTAATCAAAGGCAGAGCCTTTAACTATTTAACCTTGACGTCCTCAATAAGTGGGCTTTCCCTAACTCAACCTAAGATTTCCCTCTTCTGGTTTACTTTACCTGAATAAGAATCTTTCAACTCTTAATATATATTTGCACATATACTGCACACTTATACATGCTAAATATTTATTGAAAGATGCAAAGTGGTCAATCTCAACTGGTCTACTCATTGGGCCATAAAAATTGTTCGGAATTAACCTTTTTTTCCTTCGTCTCAGTCAGCTATTTAAGCTAATTAGGTTATCTCCCTTTTTTTAATTGATTAGCAACATCAAATGACTCTTTAGGCTAAAATTATTTTTATTTTTTCCAGCAAATGCAGGTAAAAATATGACAGTCTCCCTGCCGCAGACTACAGTCTTGTTGGACGGAAGCAAAAGTTCTGACGACATCAAAATCGTATCTTGGAACTGGGAGATGGTCAGGTGTGTTTATATGCTTTGTTTGAATTATTTTGATTTCTAAAGAAACTATATGAAGATATTTTTGCTCTTACAAGGGGAGCGAATTTCTGACTGCTCTGAAATATTGCATATTTGCACATAATGAAAATCTCCGCACGTCTTCTTGTACATAAAATTGTCTTAAATATGTTTGATATAATATGTCCTTAAAAACATTATTTGGTATTATGTTGATGTAAAGTTAGTCTCGCAAAGGATATTGGATCTACAATCTACGCTGTTTGGATTATTATCATAATTAACGTTTTACAATTTAATGGTTTATCCTTATTATTTTATATGTTCATCTTTATTAATGCTATTCATGTAAAGATAGGAAAATATTTATTACAATATAGCGTAATTGACTATAGACATGTTGCTTTAGTGTTTGAGAGTCTGTTAATTTTTTCAGTAGGTACCTTTTAAGTTTTAAAATTATTTTAACACATACCAGTTAATTTGTGGCAATTTAAAAAAATATTAATTTACATCAGTCTGGTAAAAATATAGTAAAAATGAAGCACTCATCCAAATAAATTAATAAAAATATATTTATTTATTGACAACTTTAATTCTGTTTATTGCAACAGCGGCCCAAGTAGCGTGCAATTCACCGCTCACAATGAGAGTGTGACCAACGTGACCGGGCTGACCAAGGGCCAGTACGCGTTCAAACTGACGGTGACGGACGGCAACGGCAACACTGCAACTAACGTTGTCGGCGTCACAGTCACACAGAGTGAGTACAGACTATATGACTTGTGTTGTGTCTTTGTTAAGTGGCATTAAGACTAATTCGTTGATGACCAGAACAGTGGATAGTAGAAAAGAGTTCTTCGTTTTATTTAGTCTCAATGGGAACCTCCCACTGTACTTGCCATTGTGTAAACCAGGCCTAGTGTTGATTCAGGAGAATAACTGTCAAGATGAGAATATTTTTAAAATTTAGTTGTCTGGTTGCAGGGACATTCATCACTCCTATGGCTATCCCTATAATATTTTTACTGGTAAGAAAAAAGTATTGATTTTATAATCCATTAAAAAACTATTTAGTGGGACTTTTAATAAAAACAAAAGGTAAATAAACCAAAATTTTTATACGAGACAAAAAAAAACAACTTACTCATCTTTTAGTACAACACACTCCTAATGTGTTTCAGTCTTTGGAACATTTTAAGTAGGGGAAATTGACATTTTTCGAAGTCTAAATGAAAATAGTTTTTTAAGACCAATGCAAAATAACTCAGGCAGTTGAACAATAAAAAGCTTCTGTTGCTAACGTCATAGTAAAGTTTGAGATCAGTTGAGAACCCTAACGAGTCTTGTGTAATCTTAAATAACCCTCCGGGAGAAAGCTCTGTCTACCAGTGCTAGATTTACGGCTGCCGCAGCCCTCAGCTCAGATTTCAAAGCAGATTTCTGAGACCTAACAGCCTTGTCAAAAGTGGAGATCTTTTTTCACCTAAATTGTGTTCTGGAGCCTGAATGTCCTCTCAAATTAATTGACTATAATACCTTATTATAGTCAATAAGGTAAAAAATGTGTGCTATCCTCCTAAAATGACACATGGTCCAAAGCCCAGGCTTGGTGGGCCTAGTGTGAAATCCAGCACTGCTATCTACAATTTGATCGACCAGCCACCACCTACCAGCACTCACTAAAGAACCCATTCAGCAACTACCAATCATGCATTCACAAAGAATCTTTTTTAAGCGTTTTAAACAATTGTTGTGTTCAGACAGTAACTCGCCACCCAAGGCCAACGCGGGGGGAGACCACACAGTGGAGCTGCCCGTCGACGTTCTGGTGCTGAACGGCTCTCAGTCCCGCGACGACCTCGCCATCGCCAAGTGGCTGTGGACCCGTGAGCCGACCAGCCTGGCTATCGGCACCATCATAGCCGGCACCGACACTTCGCCCACGCTCATGGTACGTGCCCAAGTCGGTTGTGTAACGTACAGATTTACAGTTTTTTTTTTGAAATAAAATACGCATGACAGATTCACAAATAACTATCTTTTTCGGGCTTAAAAGGTTTTTTCTATTGTTATTCTACATGATTAACTTGTTTTTAAAGCAATAAGCTTCTATAAGGATTTTTTTTACCATACAATGGAGATTTTGATTATCTTCCCCAATAATCTGCCTGTCAGCACTTATTTATTTATTTGTTAATGGATAAACCATTTACAATTGAAATGCACAATGATGGATAACTAAGGTTCTGGTCAAATCATTAGGCGGGTGGCAAAAATGGAAACTCCAGCTGTATAAATGACTTGATGTTAAATATGCCTCTGCTCCTCTACACAGTTAAGTAGTTGAACATATTTCCAACAGATAGAAGCTCATTTACTTTGATAGGTTTGTAGAACTTACCCAGTTGATTTGGAGAACATAAGCAAAGAGCATAACTGTCTATAACTTCAGATGGGTAAATGATTAGCCAAAAACAAATTTTGAACGCCAGCAGCACACTCTCTCACCCGCCTAATGATTTGGCCGGAACTCTATATGTTTGCATGCAACAATCAAGCAATAGAAGTAGTATCAAGTAGTAGAAGTATCAAGCAATCAAACACTTATACATCCTACTACTTGTTGTTAACTGCTGCCTCGCCCATTTCACAGTTGTTAAATAACAACTCATCATTGTTAAATAACAACTTATGAGATATAAACTTTGATTATAAGGTGTGGAAATTGTTAAGCAAACTTGTTACCTATGCAGAAAAATGGAGTTAAGTATGTAGAATTTGAAAGTTGTAGTAGTTTATGAAAGTGTTGTGCACTTTCCTAAACAACTTCAAGTAAACTACACATTAACTGCTGTTAAAATAACACCAAACACATTCATAAATAACTAAAATTTTTAATTTCTATATATTTTTCTCTATCTTACTGAAATTGGTATCAGTAAAAAGTAGCACTTATTAAAGAAAAAGAACCTTGGAGCTTTAGATGGCTCTTGGTTGGTAGCGACTTAAAAGTGCCATGGGTGCAAGTTGCCTCGGTAAATTATGATTAGGTTGAATTCAATATCAGCTATCACATCACGACCTTACTACCTCAAACTTTAAGTGCTCCACATTTCAAAATTTTCATTCATAGCCTAATTCATAATAGTAAACATTCATTGAAGTTTTTTCAGGTGTGTTATTCGTACAAGGGTACTCAGAAAGTAAGTGTTCATTGAAGGGAGGGGGAAGAGGTGTACAAGTGTCAGCATTGTGTAGATAGACTAAGTAGGCTAACTGGCTTTACATCGTGAGATCAGCAAGGCTGTATATTTTTATGTAGCTCAAAAACAAAATGGCTGCCTCAAGCAGCAGTGCTGCTAGCTCTTAATCATCAGTCTGGCAGACTCTAAAGTATATTGAGTTTCCTTTGCTTCCTTTGAATGGAAAAAATTAAACCTGCAGATATCGATTGTTGTTAATTTTGTTTGAGTTATATAAACAAGTTATGAGCAATAATGAGCAACAGTGTAGTACATAAATGGTGCTTTTTGCTTAAAGAAAAACACGTCAACATCCATGATGAAGGGAAGAGTGTCAGGCAGTCTGTCTTAAGAAACTGGAAATTTTATTGCCAAAAAAAATGTTATTCATTGTGACCCTGGATTGGACTATATAAATAATGAAATAAATTACCTTATCCAATCACTGTTAATCCCAAAAAAAAATGGGATGAACGTACCAGTGAATGACCAGTTAAGGAAAATGCCTAATGTTACTTCGACATTACTTCCTTATTTCCAAATTACAGTTGTACATAACACTCTACAGAGTTAGTATGTTATCTAAGGATTAAGAGGTATTTGTAATATTGGTTAATTAATGACAACACTGTAATATTAATTAAAAGACAACTATGTCAATGCTCCAGTAAACGAGCGGGATTACACCAGTGAATAACCGGTTCCTTTTGGCTGAGTAATTTTGATACAAAAAAAGTAAAAAAAGGTTGTCATCAGTGATTAAGATTCAGAACAGCTGAGAGTATATTTTCATAGCTAGTAAATGACTGATCTTGCTCCAGTGAATGATCGCAAAGGTTTCCCCTCTTCATTTCTTGCTTTTAGCCATACTTATGTTGTAGTTTCTGACCGCCCTCAATAACAATTAATGGTAGTATGTAGATTAATCAAATAGACTTGAAATTGTAGAATAATACTATTTAGCTATAAAAAATTTTGGGAATATTTATTAGTTACCGAATGAATGTAAATATAGCTATGTTTTGCAAGCAGTTTTACTCAGTGCCAGATTTACCACTTGGCCCACAAAGCCTGGGTTTAGGGTCGTGTGCCACGACATACTTAATATTGGACACTCAATATTAAGTATGTTGAAAAAATATTTTTTTACTGTAAATTTTAGCAAATGGAAGAGAAATGTTCTAAAACATTCCAAGGCTGGGTTCAAAGCTTTTTTAGGAACAGCTAGCCTAAAGGAAATGCTTAATAGAGGCTTTTATCAAGCGAATCGGTCATTCACTGGATGGTGGTCGTTCAATGTTGCACTCGCCGTATAAAGATCATGAAACAGGAAATTATAAATAAAATCGCATCAGGTAATCCCTTTTTCAGTCTTTATTATCTTTTGCCTACAAAATTCTTGGTTACCAAAGATGTGATATATATATAATATAAACTAATTTGATTGTTGTCAACTATCCAGATTTTTCACCATCCAGATCAGACCTCTGCCACATTAATGTGGATAATCCGAGGTCTGCTGTAAATTTTTGACGGCTCTTATAGTTTGGTTTACTTTAGGCCTGCCAGACTATCTGTTTTTAGTTGTAAAACTAGGCGGCAGTAAAACAGAGGTTTTTTTATTGCAAAGCAGTAATATGAATTACTAGGCGTTACCCTTGGCTTTTCCCACGTTCAGAATGATTTGAAACATCTGGTATTGCGCCTGCTCTGTTTTTTGTATCTGTCATTTGGAATTAATTGGGTTTATTTGTTTTCATTCGTCTGCTTGAATAGATATGTTGTTACAGCTGTTTTACGTAATATGACAAACAAACAAACTCACAAACTTTCATAACATTAGTAGGATAAAAAATTCAAAATAAACAAACATTTGCTTAAAAATTCAATTCACAAGTTTTTCACCAATTTAATTTGTGAGAAATTTCACATATCGTAAAACAGTTTTTTTTTATCTTTTTGAAGAAGCACACAAGAAGTAGCATACTTTGCTTCTAAAATAGTATGCTTCTCATGTTTTTAAAGCCGTTATAAATGAACAATGGCAGTGTGTTAATAAACAATCTTGAAATCAAATGTATCCATCTTATATAAAAAAGGAATGCTTTTCCAAAATCTTAACCTATCTGGATATATACCACCCTCAACCATAGAAATTGAATCTGTCTTAATATGAATATGCTTTGAGCAATTTCTGTCAAATATTTCCCACTTGAAATCTTTAAGAATATCTGATTGTGGATTCCTGCTGATTGGGGAAGGAGTTGGATTTCCATATGTAGAAAAATTAACCCAAAAATCAACCATTAGCTTGGATATATTTGTGTCAATGGTATTTAAGGATTTAAAGTACCGAGAATGAGTAAACAGTGATATTAAATCATCAAGATGACTCACACCAAAACCTTTTGGGCTGTTGTAAATGTCCACATAAGAATGTTCACCTAGATGATCGTAGAGATAGTAAAAGAGTGTTCCGTTATGTCTTCTGATAGCTTGTTCCACTGGCCACAGATACCACCAATCGGTTGACATTTTTTCAAATGATGTTATAATTTCAGTTGTCGTTGAAGAATTCCTGAAATAGAAGTTAAGGATGTGTTCTACAATTTTTTGCGGGTTAGAAAACAAATCTTCAAAAAGCAGGGCCTTAGGAATAAAACTAGTAGCATTCTGTTTTAAATTTTCTATGATGTAGTTCAATTTATCATTTCTGATGTGTAGTATTCCTTCGTTTGCTGTAATTCCTGTAAGCCATGGTTTTTGAGTAGTTGAAAAGAATGGATTTTCAGTGATGAAAGCATTTTCATGATGATCTTCAATCACTGGACGAAAAATACTCTTGGTCATAGCATATCTGGTTCTTTGTAGCTCTTTATGTGCATTTTCAATTTCTTCAGTGGTTTTAAGCTGTAAACATTCAAGAAGTTGGCTTGAGTTTGTTGAATTACAATTTAGCAATTGAGAAAACTCTAACATAGATTGTCTTGCAGTACCTTTAGCAGTTATTGCAAAAGCATTCAACGCTGTGCCACTTTGGGAAATTGCTCTTTTAAACAAGTCTTGACTCAACGGTGATTGCATGTGCAAATGAACCGATGAAGCCCCAACACTGCATCCGAACAAAGTGACCTCATTTGGATCCCCGCCAAAAAGCTGTATATTCTCTTGTAGCCATGTGAGTGCCTTCAGTTGGTCTTTTAAACCCATATTTCCAGAAATGACAAAATCTCCCGTGCTTAGAAACCCAAATGGCCCGAGGCGGTATTGTACTGTGACTAACACAATGTCTCTGTCCATGAAATATTCTGGACCTGTAACTCCCAGTTCTGGAGAACCCATGTAAAATGAGCCACCATGAATGTAAAACATCACAGGCAGTAAAGTTCCATTTTTCACCTGTGGGCTGAAAACATTGAGGTAAAGACAATCTTCTTGACCCCCATACTTTCCTTGTGAACAGATGTTAGCTTCGTGTGTGGTATTTCTTACACCATCCCACTTTGCTGGTGAAACTGGAGGCTTGAAGCGGAGTTTTCCTATTGGCGGGGCTGCATAAGGAATGGCAAGATATGATGAAAATGTTCTCCCCTCTCTAGATGTCATGTAACTTCCTTTTATGTAACCATAACTTGTTTTTACAATCGGTGGTTCACTCAGCACTAAAGATAGATATGTCAACACAAAGAATATAACTTGAAGGCCATAAAACATTATTCACTGCAGTAAATATTTATTGAAAACTAATACTTAAAAAACTTAAAGAGAGAACTAGTTGAAAAGAATTAAAGCTGAAATAGATAGAGTGGGTTGACAAATATGTGATAAGTGTAATCATTATTGTATGTAAATAAACATGACTCCATCCGTCAAAGGCCAAGCATCTACTTCAGTTGTCTCTAAACGTAGTATTTCCTCAATTATTACATTTTTAAAGCTTCCTTAAAAAATTATAGTTTAATAATTTCATTTTGAAATTTTGCAATAACATTACTCAACACTGATGTTTTTAACAAAATTTGTGTATAAGACTACAAATAATTTTTATACCCCCGTTTCAGCAGACCTGCATGCTCAGCAAATTTAAAATGCAAAACAACATATTTCAATCCACCATAGCGAGATTTGGCATGTTTTTGCAAGATCCATAAGGATAACATGGGGAATGTATGCAGGTTTGCTGCTATGGGTATATTAAAACTGGGTGGTTTTAATTCAATATTTAGTAGATCTGATCTAGAAAAAGCCATTTACCAAGTTTTACCAAGATATGTTGAGAAATAAGCGAGTTATAAAATTTTACTTATTTCCCATAAGGTTAACATTGGGACAACGTACTGTGTTTTTATGAACTCGCACAGTTCCTAGTATGAACTCGCCTCAGTCATAAAGCTTGAGCTCATATGAAAAGCGTCATTTTAAGCCCTAGCGATGCCAATATACTGTTTTCCTGTAAATATCATAATTTGAGTTTTCCTGGTGGTATTTCTCGATGTTTTGTTCCAGTTGACAAACGTGGTGGCCGGTCGCTACCTGTTCCGGCTGCGAGTCACGGATGAACAAGGGGAGTGGGACGAGGACACTGTTTCCGTCATTGTCAAACCAGGTGAGATTGTAAATTCAAATTTGGATCTCTAGGTTTAGTAGAGTTAAATTGCACGTAATCCACCCCCTAGTGCGCTTAGGGTCTATTTTTAACAAGGGGTTTTCTTTATCAAAAAGAATAATTTTTAAGTTTAGAGTTCCGGCCAAATCATTAGGCGGGTGGTGAAAAATGGAAACTCCAGCTTCATAAATGACTTGATGTTAAAGACACCTCCGCTCCTCTACATAGTTAATTAATTGAACATATTTCCAACAGAGAGAGGCACACTTACTTGGGTGTGTTTGAAAAACTTTCTCAGCTGATTTGGAGAACATAAACAAAGGGCATAACTGTCTATAACTTCAGGTGGGTAAGTGATCGGCCAAAAACATATTTTAAACGCCAGCAGCATTACACTCACCTGCCTAATGATTTGGCCGGAACTCTAGATCTCTATTGGTGTTTTCTGAACTTTTGGTTGATGTAATTTTCACAGCCTACAGTTGTTTTTATAACATCGTTCAACAAAGTTTTTGGTTGAATTTTACTTATTTCAAAGGATTTTGTTTAAAATGAGCTAGCTTACCTGAAGAAGGGGGACTTCTTGAACCCCCCCCCCCTCTATAAGGATTTGCTGACTTGAAAATATCCCTTTAGCTAAGGTAGCTGAATTCCATCCCTTTCCAAAAACGATCCTATTCAGCCCAAGGCTTTTCCCCCAAAAAACTAATTTTGTTCGAAACATGATAAATAGATTTTTAGCCTATTATAGCCTTTAGCCAGTAATAATACTGTTAAGTCTATACCAGGATGCTGTTGAGCCTGCTGACAAAAGTGAGAGTTCAATGCGAGATTGTAAGATTGTAGCTTACACTAAGATATATTCAGATCTTTAGTTATTTCCAAAATGAGGGAGAGAAAGATTTGTTTGTACAGTTGAGCTTACGAGATTAAGATGTATTCTCCTATTCAGCCCTGAGTCAAATTCTGTTATCTGCTCACCACTGTAAAACATATTCCTCTTGGCCTTATACGTTATGTACCTGTTTTTTGGTTACTGGATGGTTTGCCAAGTACATTGGAATAATTTCCTGGATATTCTGGTCAGTATTGTTGTCGTTTTTATCGGTGTTGAACATGCAGATAACGGTATGGCGACAATGCACACCACGGCCAGCCGAATATATTGGGTTGAAATATGTATATATATATATATATAATGTATTGTTGGTCTATGTATTGGTTAAGCTATGACAGGTTAGGTAATATTTGGTTAGGTTAGGTTATTTGAAGTTAAGTTTAGTAATTTGGGTTTAAAATTAGTAAGGTAATATTCGGTTAGGTTCTTAGAGTCGTGTTACGATCCCATGAACCTTGTCCTTAATTTAATTAACGCTTATAAAACAATAATCCAAACGGAACCCAACATAACGTACCAAACCGTAACTTAATCTAACCTAACCCAACCAAACCTACATAACCATTTTTAACCCACAAGGACTGACATACCTGTCCAAAAGACTAGGTTATCAGTTTTTTTGTTAAAAATTACATTTTTGGGGTGTTGGCAGGGTACTATTCCTCATGTACGTCTTTCCAGGAACATCGTGACTCACTTCCCATCATTCTCTAACCCTTACAGTTAGTTCAGTGATTGTTTCTTTTGGGGTCTGGTGTTTGTGACCATGAGTCACATAAGCCTTCATGTTACATATATATATTTTGTATGCACATATTTCTTTGATAAAATATTCAAATCACTAATGTAGAATACTTTTGTGAAGTTCTCGTCAATATTAACACATCGTTGTGCAATGTACAGCATTTTTATAACAATAAAAATAATATTTGTAGTACCTACTGCAATCCAAAATATATGTTTATATATTATATAAATATTGTGTATGCACATGTATCCTATCATAAAGCAGTCACAAAACTAATGTCAAAGACTTTTGTGGAGTTTTAATACTGACTTTTTTAAAAACCTGTTTTAAAGCATCATGAGTCAGTCATCACGTTTTCAAGTCAAACTCAGTTTTGCCAAGTTAATCTAACCTATTCCAATCAAATCTACAGTTGTGGGTAGATAGCGGAATCCAACCGAGCCCCTTTTAGAGTCATCACCTTGTTTTGACCCAAGGATGCATTGTTGCCAGACCCGCACCTGTACCACCTGGTGGAGCTGACGCTGAACATCGAGGCCACGCAGCTGACCAAGTCCCGCAGTGACTCGGTGGTCATGAAGCTGGGGCTGCTGCTGCGGGACCAGGCCAGCCTCGTCGTCCGCGCCCTGCAGACCGAGGTGAGGGGGAGGGGGAGTGGGGGTACTTTTTTAAAAACATTTTTCTAAAACTTCGCTGTTTTTTCAAACGTGTAGTTTTCCAATATCATATAATACGTTTAGTAGCGTAGTAGTCATAGCCAGAGATATACAGTTTTGCGCGAACTGTATGGGACCAGTGAAATACTCGTAGTGTAGCTAACAACCACACAACGAATGTATGTATGTATGTATGTATGTATGTACGAATGTGTTTCTAGTGAATGTATAGTTTGGCCAATGACATTAAGAGGGGGCTAATGGCAATTTGGTATCACCCTCGCGGGTGAGATACGTACTACCACTATCCCGCGATGATAATCAGAAAAGTTAGTGCGACGTTGTAAATAACCAGTTTTTTCTAAAATCATGGTCTTAACTAGCATATAAAGTACTGTTTTCCACTTTTAAGTCCAAAATCTAGTTTCAGAGGCTGATATAATGTCGTCGCTCATTTATATAAGTGTCCAAACTGTGATGAATGTAGTAAATATTCCTCCGCGGAATCGGCAATCAGCGCATGTAAATGTTCACGTGGTTGCGAATTCTGGCAATATATTTTTTAATTTAGTGAAAACAATTTTATTGCACCTTGAAAAAAAATAAATTCAATACTAGGTTTGTGAAGTACATTTAACAGGTTATATGGGTAACCTAGTGGAGTATTGGATTTGCTTGTATTTTTGTTTTTTCTCAGGAAAATTGGCAATAAGACTGCCAATGTTGGCGCCTAGGAATGCTTCACTTTTCTCCCTCATGACATCCCTCAGTTGTACACATCGTCCTCTGTCGCAGGCGGCCACGGGGCGCGCGGTGCTGGTGTTCTACGTGACGACGGCTCGCGGCGCGCTGCCCGGTCCGTCGGTGGTGCGCACGCTGCGCCACAAGCTCGCGCAGGACTCGGTGCTGCTGCAGCTCAGTGTCGCCAACCTGCAGACCACCGTGTGCCAGAACAACTGCTCCGGTACGTGGAATCATGATTCGAATTTAAATTTGCTTTTATTATGTGCGTTGTAGATTTAAAAAATCAATGTAATTTAAATCTTGGAAATGTCTTGTTGAAAAAGCACTCAAAACTACTCAAAATGTGGTGTTTCTATCTGCCTTGTGTGAGACAAATTTAATTGCCATATTCTGTCCAGTACAATCATCTATAAAAATAGATTATTTAAGGTGAGAGATTTAAAAGAGTAGTCAGCATCTTTTTAAGACTGTATTTTTAATAGAAATTATTTTAATGTTCTAGCAAATTTGATTTTGAGGTCTCCTGAAAAAGTTTATAAACAAGCAAGTGGCATCAAAATTGGCAGAGTCAAACTCAGGGATGCATAAACTTTGGAGAGTTTTGATAGGGAGTTACTGCAATAATGTTAATTTCTTGGTCATATCACAGCCAAAAATAGTTTTTTAGGTCACTGTGATTGGAAAATTTTGATGACAAAACAGGTAATTTAATCATCAATGAGTTTTCATAGAAGCCAAGAAGGTTAAAACTCTAGTTCTTGTTATTCTTAGATAGCCAGAGGAGTGCAGTGGCACCATCTTGTAACACCCTCCCGGCACCCTTTTTATTAATGAAGTACTGTATGTATTTTATTCTAAAGTACAGTACATTTTGGATTATCCGGACTCCACATTATCCGGATCCCGGATCATCCGAGAAATTAAAAAATTAGTATCACGGCAAAAACAAGATTTTAGCGAATTTACAGGTAAATGCCCCCCCCCCCCCGCATGATCCATCTGCATGATGGTCCGGTGGGATGTTTACTGTAGGCATTTGGAATCACAATAACTGAAGGAATCGCATTGCCTTAACAGTACATTATGCCATTTTCGTGAGAACGTAGTTTTCTGTATTGCACTTGGGGTGGTAGTAGTAATCAACAGAGGCGTAGCCTATGGCAATTTTGGGAGTTTGTTTATTGCTGTCAATTGATGTGTTACGTTATTTCTTAATAAAAGTTATTGTAACAAGTTTTGATAAGTTTCATCTCGATTACTTAAAGTGTGAGTTTTTTTGAGTTATGATTATTTAATTTTAATAAATTAAATATTTTAATCTAGCTTTTTATTCCAAACCTAAACCTTAAGTACGGTGAAAGTCAACATTACATAGTCAAAGTCAAAGTCAAAGTCATTTGTATGATTAATAATGAAGTTTAGTTGTTCAATTTATATCAAAATTAAAACCCCGTAAAATTTGAAAGACTAACATGTTGTACAGTCTGGATACACCGTTTGCAGCATCAATTTAGCAGGGATCAAGGTAGGCAATCGCTATCAAGGCGATATTGTAATGACCTCGGATTATCCGGATCGGTGTTCCGCCACACTAATCCGAACAATCCGAGATATACTGTAACAAGTATGTTTGTCGATTGCAGGCCACGGGGTGTGCGACCAGGCCACCCGGCAGTGTATGTGCGAGGCCTTCTGGATGCAGGACCTCTTCCGCAAGCATTTCGGAGACGGTGACTCCAACTGTGGTGTGTTCCTCTTTTAAATAACTGAAATCTTAAACCTTTAATCTTACAGTTTACCAGGAAAAAAAAAGAAAAATTTTCTTAAGCAAAGGTTATTGGATTTTTTTAGATTTGTTTTCTAAGAAAAAAATTAATTATTGAGGTGAAGTTATCAATATTTCTTAGGTAATTTAAGTTATCTTTGTAGCATCCTTGTAATTAGGATGAAATGATTGTTGATAAAGATTTGAAACATAATTGATACTGTCTGTTTTGAGGGAATGAGGAAAACTGAATATTTTGTGGATGGTAATCTTAACTCGTATGTATGTAAGCAGAATTGCTTATCAAGAAGGCTGAAGTAATTACCCATCCTCTCTTCCCGATATAAAGTCAACCACATCAGTCCGACAATTTTAGAGATTGCTCAACAAACGTTTATGTGCACTCAAAAGTGAGAAAATTGGAAAAAGACAGTTGTTGCATGAGTCGTAATGAAATGAAAGGTCCTTTCAGCATAATATAAAATAATAACTGACCGATAGTAAAGTTTTTTGTATTTAGCATTTTTACAGATATTTAACAACCTTGCACCTTTTACCCCTTAACGTGTTTTCAGACTGGAGCATCCTGTACGTGGTGATTGCGCTGTTCACGTGTTTCGTGTGCGTCGTGGGCTGTGTGTGGGGCCTCGTGTGCGTGTGCTCCAGGCTCTGCCTCTGTTGTCAGCGGCCTTCTACCAAGCGACAGCGATATGCCTTACTAGATAATAATGAAGAATCCCGACGTAAGTTGATTATATAACCACTTACCTTAATTTTTTTTAAGTTTAGAACCCTAATATACGCGGCCAGTTGAGTGGCTCGTGACCACGAATGCTCAAACACTCAGTGAGGCCACTCGTAGCGAGCCACATTATCATGTGGAGCTTATTAAGCAATGCCACAGTGGTGGTGAGGTACGTAACAATCACTGCAACTGGTTACTCGAGACCCGCACCCTTGCCACAGGCAGCAAGCCTGGGCGACTGCTGTACTGTCTGGGCTGTTTTTATATGGAGCTTATTATGTGCAGCCACAGTGTCCCCCCCACTCCCCGCCCTTGCCTCAGTTGCGATTTATGTGTGCTTTGTGTTAATAATGTTTTCTATAGTTATCATTTCCAAAAAGAAAACAGCCGAATGCATGGTCAAGATTCATATTGAACTGAACACCAAAGATTTTATTTCACAAATTGGAAGGGAGCCTGCAATTTGGTATACATCAATACCAGAACATTCAAACAACATAGAAAGTCATGGCGCAAAGCTTTCACAAAGCTAGTGAGGAGTAAAAAAACTCCTTTTGGAGGTCTTAATGGACGGACTCCAATACTTTTTGTTTTGCCGATGTTAACGATGCTTTGATAAAAGTAGAATAAGAAACTCATCTTCTTCACTCAACGAAGACATTATTCACATATCAAATAGTTGATTCTCTCCAAACCTGTTGCTATTCTAGCTACCCCTGTGGCTTATCCTAGTGACTTAGCAGTCGCAGTCGTGAGCCACTCGAATGGCCGCGCATAATAGGACTCTTACTATTTTTGGTTTAAAATAAATTTTCTGGTTATTTTAGTAATTGCTATTTGATATGGCAGTCATAGCTGACTGCGATATGACTGTCACATGTGCAAGTCTGACGTGAAAACTCTGGATGTTGACTTTGATCAGAGAAATTTTTATCTTTATCCTTTTCACGAGTAGACCAGAACCTTGTACATCAGCAGGAAAATGTCCAATGATGTTGTTTTCAAAGTACTTAAGAAAAAATATACCAAAACAAATATAGGCCATTTCAGCCTATACTTCCTTTAGGCAGTTTTGGTAAATTACCAGGAAAAACATTTAATATGATAAGGAACCTGGAATAATGTGTGTATATTAATTACTCAAAAAGTTTTTCTTGCTCATCAGTATTATGGTTAATACTAGTAATTAATGTTTTCAGTGCCATTAGGCAAAGTGATGTTGTCGGAGAGCGAGTCAGACTCTGATATTTTATTTGAGAGCCGAAAACCGAGCAAACTTACCAACGGAGATTCTCGGAATGGAGTGAAGAACAACCGAGCCACCACTGGCTTCAAGATGGAGCGAAGAGTGAAAACTTAGTGGTTGGAAACTAAGACCTAGCTATTTGTGATATGTTGTAGTTGATACTGGGTAGAAAAATGTAATAAAAATAAGCATACTTTGCGATTCAGTTAATTTATGACTACTCGGTAAAGTTTCCCTAATTTGTAAGTTATTGTCAGTTTCAATTTAACGAGGTTCAAATATCAACTCCGATTAATTGTTATATGTCCCAAGGATTATTTTATTAATTTTAGATTACCTGATAAGTTTTTATCGCTGGACGATATTGTTTACTTTTAAAGACAAAAATAATTTACAAATATTCAACAGTGGAAAAAATCTGAATGTGCCTCTAATTCCAGTGAAACATTGTTAGCGGTATGTTTATCAAATCTTAATATATCTTGGAGAAATGTGTTCAGCTGGTAAATTTTTAACAATCAGTACATCATAATAAGATCAAACTTTAATGTGAATTATCTTTGATATAGAATTTATTTACTCTTAGATGTCTTATTTAAATCTGTGCGGCACAACTACTGATAGATTTAGTTACTTATTTCCTAATGGAGCACATAAAACCCTTTTTAGCACAATTAGATTTATTTTTTTCTACTTTCGGATTAACTAATAATACAAACATATTTTTTAAAGCTTGGAAAGGAAAATAGTGAGACTAATATTGATCCAAAGCTTTATTTTTCAACTAATTCAGCCTGAGCTTGCTTTTTCTCTTTACCCATCATTAGGTATATTAGAAGTCTGTTCTTATTTAACAGTACATAATTTGATTTGAAATTTTTATGAGAAATTAAAAAAAATCCCACACTTTGAAAGCCTTTTATCCTGGGTTGACAAAGAGCCTGCTGATTGTTTCTTGCTGATTATGCATGTTTTGCATCAGTCTGTATTTTGCTTAATGCTTACGTTAACTTAGTGCTACCTAGTCTCCTATACGGTACAGATTTTGTTTGAAATCTGTTATGCATTTGTGTTGCCATCTCCATATCCTGTAATTACTTGCTCGCCTTTTTTGTAGTAGCAAAATACTTTCGTTTTGGGCTCCGTCAACTCTAGGCCCCATAGAGATTTATTTTACCTATTCCTGGACAGTTTTATTCCACCCATCCCTGGGAAATTTAAGTCTTCTTGAGATAATTTTTAATGCTTTGTCGCGTACTTATTTGCATTTGGAATAATTTTTCTTTTTTTAGTATTATTGTCATTATTAATACTTACCGTAATACTTGTTAATGTTTGGACCATAGTGTAGGGCCTTCAGTTTTATTCAGATATCAAAGTTGGTATCTCAATCTCATTTTATTAGGACCGTGTATATTTTAAGTATATGGTTTTGTAACAAGTATTAAGTATTAAGACATCTTAAGCATTTATTTAGCTTTAAAATATGTATTTATTTCATTTTTTTACTGTTTATATGTTGTTTTCATTCTCACCATTTGTTTAAATGTATAGTAGTTAAGAATTTATTTTATTTATTTATGGACTGTGTCAGCTTCAGTTTACTTCAATCAGGTTTTAGTTCAAGGGACATGGGGTTGGAAAGGTTGGTATATAGTGTATGGTTAGATGTTGGATTTTTAGGTAGAGTTATTTTTAACTATTGGAAAAATATTTTTTTCTAAATTCATTTATACAGTTATTGAATTTGTGTATTTTTTCTTTGATAATGATTTAAAAATGGATCTGACACATCCTTTTTAATAGATATTGTTTATCAATGCTAGTCATGACTTTACCAGGTGTATTGATGTAGCCTAATATTAATCATCGAATGATTTGTGATTCAACATGTAAACTATGTATATAATTATTGATTTGTAATAAATGTTATGTATACATCACTTGCTCTATTTTTATTCTCTTTGCCTTGTTTTCTAAGGAAAGTTTATATTGTGTGAATTTTGTTTTGAGAGGAGTTGCACACATTCGGTCTCTCTTGCTCCCTGCCTCTCTTTCCTCCCTCCTCGTTTAGAAGGAAGTTAATCGCTCAATTAGAACATACTATTAGGAGGCAAGTAATATTGAGAAAAATATCTAACAATTACTTTATGTTTTGTTTATTAAAATACCAATACACTAATTTTATTACAAAATCAAATTTTGGGAAATTTGTATGCACTATTACTACAGAAAAAAGGGCCCATTGGTTCTGTAAATCAATTCTAGGTGAAGACCCCGCTTGTTCTATTTTTTAGAAGTACAACTAAAGAATAAGATGATAGGGAACAAGGCGATTGTAGCAGTGTAACAGGTCCCAAACCAAAAAACTTTTTTTGATCTATTTATATAAAAGCCGAACGGTTAACTGACTGACATCACAGTTTCTCAATAACTATAAGGCTTTGGGCCATGAAACTTGGCACAATAATTCATTATAGGCTCTAGATGCGTACTAAGATCGGATTTTCAAATATATTCTCTCAAATGCTAAAATATGGTATATTATAAAATTCAAAATGGCGGCCATTTTTAGTTTTCAAAGCTTATTTTCTAAATTGGGCTTTGGGCCATGAATATAAGCTCAAATGTTCTTTATAGGATCTAGATGCATACTAAAGGATTTCAAAATGTTTTCTCTGGATAGGCTAAAATAAGGTAAATTCAAAAATTTTAAGTGGTGGACTTTTCAGTTTTTAAGAGCTCTGATTACAAAATATCAATAGAAGATTTCTAGAATATTTTACAAAGACAAAAAATATCAATTCCTTCACTAAAAAAAAATGTACCAAATATTATGGTTATCTTCTATTCTATTGTAAAGAAGAGGTGGTTTTTGTATGTTTAGATGTGGAAAGTGAATGCGAAAAATACTGAACCGACTGGGTTGAAATTTCACACCGAGGTAGATCTTGAACCTAGGAAACACATAGGCCTATTCACTTCCTTAAAATTCCCTCGGGCTACGCCCCGTGAACATCCTCAGTTTCAATGTTTACATTTTATAAGGATGTAAACATTCAACTCAGAAATGTAAACAGCTGTTGGTACTAATTTGACAGTTGGTTCTAAGAGCAGAGGCAAGATCGGCTGTTTCAAGCTAGTATCTATCAAAATAATTTCAACTAATCTCCAAACAACAAATATTAAAATGGTTCAATTTTTCCATTCGTTATAGGGCCTACTACAAATTATAAGAGTAATATCCGACCATCATTTAGGGCCTAGTGCACACCAATGACTCTTATTCGATCGACTTAAAAGTCGTGGTCGTAAGTAAAAGTTCAGCTTATGGTCCAAAAGGGCCGAAAGGTGATAATGGAGAGCAAGGTGTGAGAGGGTTAAAGGGAGGTAAGGGACCAAGGCATGACAGGATCTAGGGGTGATTCAGGACCACAAGGCCTACCAGGAGTTAAGGGTGAAAATGTTATTAGATGGGAGCATGCAAAAGGGACAAGTCAAACAATACCCCCGTTGCAGCAGACCTGCATACTCAGCGAATTTCAAAGGCAAAAGAACATATTTCAATCCAGATAGTGAGATTTAACGTTTTTGTAAGCTCCATAAGAATAACATGGAGAATGAGTGTGCAGGTTTGCTGCAACAGGTCCGTTAAAACTGGGTGGTTTTAATTCAATATTTCGTAGATCTGAACTAGGAGAAACCATATAGCAACTTTTATCAAGATTTGTCAAAAAATAAGGAAGATATAGAATTTTTTATTTCCTATAAGGATAACATGGGGAATGAGTATGCAGGTTTGCTGCCCCAAAAATGGAAATTTCAGGGGTTTTAGACTAAAATACTCAAAATAACTGAAGAACAATTCAAATACTAATTGTGAAATTATTATTTATTTTAATGTTAAAAGTATATTGTTAAAATGTTTATGATGAGTGTATGTTGATCTGAGGCTGTTCCTTAAAACCAATACTACGTGTGACCAATAGTCACGTAGTTTTGGAGGGCCTCATATGGGCCCTCCAAAAGTGGTGTAATACACTACTCTATTTAGAGAGATTTTTCTTGCTCCGAGTCATTTTTTACAGAGGAAATTCTAGGAGGTAGAGTCAAGGTTTAACTAAAAACACACATGTGGTTTTTACGATTTTTTTTGCAATTTTATTATTTTGTCAATAAATTCGTTATATTTTCTAGCATACATCCAAAATACGTAGTAAGAAACTTAACACACGTTCAATAGGAATTTAAATCACCTACATTATAACCAGAATTTCAACCGAAACGGTCAGCAAAAGTTTAGTTTACAAAGAATAATAAATTACGAGAAGAAAACAAAGTTTTTCAGTAACGGACTTCATATTCATACAAGACAACACCAACTAAATGCACTCGACCGCACACTAATCAGAAAATCACCTTAAAAATGATACAAAAAAGATAGATATTCCAGAAAAATTCAAGATCATGTATAACAAATCACAGAAATAAAACTTGTAACCTAAAAGTCACAATTAAAACGGTTTATTGATTACTGTATACAGAACTACAATCGGAGACACTAATCGGTACAACAATACAATAGAAAAAATTAAAATTATTTGTATAATTAAGATATAACGACTATAATTAATACATAAGTTTTTTTATAAAAATGAGTGGTTGTTCTATTTATTTTCATACTTCATCATTCAACTGTTATATTAATACTGCATGCTCTCATGCCTCAAGCGTCCTCCTCGTCCTCCTCCTCCGAGGAAACTGTCTCCAGCCAAGTCAGCCAAGAGTTCACCTGGACAACACAATTATTAAGATTTGTGACAATGCGAACAAAAAACCCCATAATTATTCATTCCAATTTTCACATTGGGAACTGTTGACCAGTTTTCACTAAGTGAAAGTAAAATAATACGCCAAAGTGTGATAAAAAGATAGTGAACAATTGGTAGGTTATTACGTATAAAATGCTAGGATCTTACATCATAAGATTTTGGATGTCAGGCTTTCTTTTTAGTCCCGTGATGAGCGGAATATCAACAAGTTCTATGGCTCAAATACTTGTTGAGTATTAAGGGTATACAAAGCTTTGATACTTTATTCCAATTTCCTCTCTTTGCAATAGCTACTTTCATAAAATAATGAGAAAAACATTCTTTGTACTAAGCCGGAAGCCCAGGCTTGGCCTAACAAGCCTTCGGCACTGGGCATTGTATTTATGCTTAATTAAAGCAAATTTTAAATCTATACAACAGAAATCGTTACTGTAGCTGTCAAACAACAGTGTTACCAGGTATGAGATGTAAAATAACATTTAACACTCCATCAGATATGACTCAGAAAATGACTATTCGAACATAATGATTTTGTAATCGTGTTTCCTTTTTAAAGATAATTTTGAATTTTGAGATATTCTAGGGATTTATACAATTATATAGTTAGATACTAAATGAGCTTTACTTGGTAGGATAGTTACCTGGAAGAGTGCTTTTCCTTTTCCTGGATAAGCATCAGTAATGTCTTCCCGCCATTTCAGGAAAGCATCTTCTTCAATCACTTCCAAGTCATACAAATAGACAAACCACCGAAGCAGCATCCCTGTAAGCAATTATTAATTAGTAAGGGTTCCGACCCTTGTAATAAGAGTTATTCTTCAATACTCAAATCACTGTAAGCCAAATTACTAATGTATGGCTTGACAGGAGTTTGATTGTTACAAATTATTATTTTGATGTGTCACACCAGATGTGCCTCAATTAATTCCTAATGATTATAGAGAGTATTTAGTTTATATACATTTAAAACTAGAAATCATTCAAGTTTATTGTTTAAAATAAACAAAGCAACACCAAAAGGCTTTAAAATGGCAGAGATAATATATATCATCATAGAACAGACAAAACTACATAAACGAATATGAAATTCTGGTTCCGCTATGTAAAAGCATTTGCGGTTGTATTGAAGAAGAATAAAATAGAGTGAATCAATACGGTAACGTTTTAACTTTGTTGCTGACAGCGACCGTCGAAATTTGTTAAATTCCTAAAGTTAAGTCTGAACTACAGTAGACTTCCTTTTTCTTATAAATGGACACCTTTAAATTGGACATGGGTTTAACTGGACTACACTCTGTGTAAATCATATACTTTTAACCAGATGATTTTTATCAACACACAGGTTCAACCAGACTTGATCAACAGAAATAGATGGCATTGTATCGACGATTCTAGTAGGAAAGATTTGAAAAATTATATCTTGCACACGTCAGGTATTGTAACGGTCATTGGTTTGTTAAAGATACAAAGCCTAACATATTTCATGGTGTTATGTGTTCACAGTAATTCATCACCAAAATAGTGTTTATACATTTTTCTTAATACTTTTTTGTCTTTTCTGTCTTTCTACGCTAGTGGCATTTTTCAATGTTTTGATTGGGAAATGATCCTCAATAAATAATACTAAATAAAACAAAATTAAGTACTATTTATTTACTACTTACTCGTATTATTGTCTAAAAAGTATGCTAGTTTTGGGAACATTGGCTTAACCGGAAAACCCGAGTCTACTGATGATAAGAGGGAGTCTACTGGGTACTTTGGTATTATACGAAGGCCACTATTTTTGGAGAGATTTTTTAACTGGATGCAAAAAAAACTACTTAATTGAAAAAACATACTTAAATTGACTTTCTGTTCAAATTTGACATAATTCTGATGAGCGGTCTTTGTGTTCTGCCTCCCAGTAGGCAGCGATGTCAGAGTGGATTGAGTTGAAAGCGTCACCGCCGCTAGCGGCCACACCTGATCGCCACCCTTACATACAGCACGCTGTGGCGGTTCTGTTAGGTTAGGTTATCATAAATATGTTACTAAGATGTTTCTCGTTTCGTTACGAATCAAACGATACCGGATGAGTCATACTTTCGCCCGCCAAATCCTGTAAGCAAGTGATGCACACACTCCGGTCAACAACCGGACCTTGGCCTTCCTGGAAGGGATTTGGCAGGCGAAAGTATGACTCATCTGGTATCGTTCGATTCGTAACGAAACAAGGAAAGTATTTCGTACATATTTATGAAACCTAACCTAACATAACCGCCGCAGCGCGTTGTATAAGGGTGGCCTCCACATAATACCAAAGTACTGTCTACTGTAATTAAGATTTGGGTTTTACGTGACATACCCTTGGGGAAGTCGAGGGAGAAGCAGTAGGTCTGCAGGGCGTAGACGGCCGTGACCTGGAGGTCGGTGCGGTTGTTGAGGAAGTGCTCCAACACCGGCTTGAACTTCTCCAGCAGCCCCTTCTCCCGCTCCTGCACCTTGTCGCAGCCGCTGGCCTCCTGCGCGACACACCACATAAACCATTAGTATCGGATAACAGCATGGTCACCATAGAACTTTCGAGGTCATTCAAACTTTTTCACCACACTACGACGTAATCATCTGTTTTACGCATGTAATAAGGAAGCCATGCCATTTTGTCGTAAAGTTAACTGATCATTTGATTACCTACTTGAAAAATGAGTAAAGAACATAAAACCTTAACAAAATTTGATAGTGTTAACAACTGACTAATGGAAAACCCGATTATTTTAACCATTGCTTAGTAGCCAATAAATACTGTTCTGTCAGCAAGCTATCATAAATAAATCAATGGTTTTCTTGTCAGGCCGAAATTGAGGTTTTGCAGCTCTCAATCAATTAAAATTCTAGACTTTGTCTTGGATCTGAAACATGATCTCGAGCCTGCAATACCTAATTTTCATACCTGGGTACAAAATCAAGATACTGACCAGGCATCTGAGAAATTTTACCTGACTATGTGGAAGGTCGGTTTTTCAAAATGTAAACCTCCCCCCCCCTCTTTTGATTACTCTGTTAAACATAAGATCATAGAAAAATATGCCTGTATCATGTTCAATGATGACTTAAATGAATCTACAGTTGGTTATCTATCTTTCTATTACAATTGATAGCTAGGTTATTTTTTGTAGGAAAGCCCTTAAAGGGTAGGTATTATAATAGGATATAGAGGAAACAACTGGCTTACCTGAAGTTGAGTAGGCCATTAGAAACACAAAACACTAAACACAGGAAAAGTCCCAATATTTCGGTCCATCTAGTAGGACCTTTCTCAAGGGTAGAAAGATAGAGAAAGACTCTCCATCTTTAACAGAAAACAGAGTCTTTCTCCATCTTTCTACCCTTGAGAAAGGTCCTACTAGATGGACCGAAATATTGGGACTTTCCTGTGATTAGTGTTTTGTGTTTCTAATGGCCTACTCAACTTCAGGTAAGCTAATTGATAGCTAGGATAACTTCTCTTATGGAGAAATTTACAGGGATAAATTCTCATTGCCACCGTTGAAAAAATTGGCCAGCTCAGACCTAATTTAATCTTTCTTCATCAAGCAGAAAATATCCAGTATGCGCCCTTGATGCACTGATGCGCAAACAATCGTCAAGTGTTTTAAGGTTCTCCAAAGGATAGGATGTAGCAGTAGCACTTTACAGAAAGCTACTAAAGAAGGTAACAGTTATTTTTGAATTCTTCTGGTACGATCTGTTACACACCTGGTGGATGTACTTGACGATGACGGTGACCAGCGCCGAGATGAAGCCCTGGTCCGTGTGGTGCGCCGGCTCCAGGTTCTCCTTGATCCACTTGTACAGCGCCGACGGGTTCTGGTCGGCCTCCAGCTGCTTCCACAGCTCGGCCTGTATACGCAGCAGCGGACAGAGAAAGCCGAGGCCGCGGTCGTCCAGCAGCTCCGACAGACGCTCCTTGGTGCGGTCGCCCTCGGGGAGTGTCTGCAGCAGGTTCACCTGCACAACACACAGCGGCTGTCAGACCATGTCACAGCTCGGCCTGTATACGCAACAGCGGACAGAGGAAGCCGAGGCCGCGGTCGTCCAGCAGCTCCGACAGACGCTCCTTGGTGCGGTCGCCCTCGGGGAGTGTCTGCAGCAGGTTCACCTGCACAACACACAGCGGCTGTCAGACCATGTCACAGCTCGGCCTGTATACGCAACAGCGGACAGAGGAAGCCGAGGCCGCGGTCGTCCAGCAGCTCCGACAGACGCTCCTTGGTGCGGTCGCCCTCGGGGAGTGTCTGCAGCAGGTTCACCTGCACAACACACAGCGGCTGTCAGACCATGTCACAGCTCGGCCTGTATACGCAACAGCGGACAGAGGAAGCCGAGGCCGCGGTCGTCCAGCAGCTCCGACAGACGCTCCTTGGTGCGGTCGCCCTCGGGGAGTGTCTGCAGCAGGTTCACCTGCACAACACACAACAGCTGTTAGAGCATTTGATGATCAGCTGGCATGCACAGCTGATAACGTACGAGCAGACCAAACTCCAGGCAGGTGATTGGTTCAGTTGCAGTTGAATGAAAGAAAGACCCCCCTTGGTTAGCAAAAGGTGTTTTTTACAGTTTGTATAAAATCCAGTGAGATATCCATTTCATATGTTCTCATAATTTATATATACTTATTTTAATACTGTGAAAGGAAGATTTTGATTTAAAATCATCTGTTAGGAATAACAACTAAAAACTGAGGACCACAAGCATGCAAAAAACTCCTTTAATCGTGGCCTCACAAAACTTTAATAAAAATTCCCTGTCATTGAGCAGTTTTTACCTAGAACTTTTTACCTAGACAGGGTGCCCACAAAATCAGGCTATAAAAATTCCCGTATATTTCCCGCATTTTTCACGCCGAAATCAAGTTTTTCACGCTAAGTAATTGGTAATTGTTTGCGTATTTTTAATTAAGTATGCCTAAAGAAACCACATTTTCATATTTTCATGATTTGCATTTTTAAATTTCAATCACTGGCTGAAGAGTCACGGAAACCCCAATAATGGAACCAATATGGCAATCAGTCAATTATTTAACCCGCGAGGACTGACACACCTGTCTAAAATACCCAGGTTAGTAATTTTTTGACCGTCGGCAGGCTGGCCGACACAACACCTCACGTGCGTCTTTCCAGGAACATCATGACTCAGTTCCCGTCATTCTCTAACCCTTACGCTCAGTTCAATGAACGTTTCTTTAGAGGGCTGGTGTTTTCGACCGTAAGTCACACAAGAATTCATGTTGCATTATACATATTTTGTATGCACATATTTCTTGTATAAAATATTCAAATCACCAATGTACAATTCTTGGGTGGGGTTCATAACTACCAGATTTCACAACTACCAGGACGGTAAAAATTATGAAATATTAACAAACTCACTACTTCCAGATATCATTTCTACCAGGAGACTTTAGTATAAAATTAAATAATAATCACATCATAACTTCCAGATAATTTAATTCCCAGATTTCATTACTTCCAGGGGTATTAAATGACAAAATAATGAGAGCGTCAGAACTACCAGACATCACAACTTCCAGTACAGTCCGAGCCAAGAGATGTTGAGCGGGTAGCCGCCTCCCGATTGTAGGCATTTCACCGCGTCGCGTCGTACAGTGTAGCCGCCTCCCGATCGCAGTCATTTCACCGCGTCGTACAGTGTGTAATTACTAAATTGCTTCTAGTGTTTTCAAAATGCATCTAATTACGGTACTTGTTGTAAATATATATACTATCAGCCCGCGTCACTTCGTGACTTAAAAAAATTGGTAAAATATGCGTTAGATTCATGTTGAGTATGAATGGAGTATTGGCGTGAAATAACTGTCAATGAATGAGTGTATGAATTTTTGAGATTTTCTTTAATTTTCTAGACCAATCCTTTGTGTCATATCACTTTTATAAAATTGCCATAAATTGAACTTTTCATCGGGGCGTACTTTTAAAAATAACTCATTAGACTTGAATCCTCAATATGGATAAGAAATTCCTCACGGAATTCGAGAAGTCCATTTATTTCATCTGCTTTAAAGGTGTCAATGTATACGTTCTATTCTTTGAAATTGCGACAGTGCAACAACATTTATTTTCCATTAATTGGGGTTAGTTTACATGGATCTTCATTGGTTGGCGCGTCTTCATGCGTCTCTGTTTGAGAGTTTTCTTTTGAAAAGTATATTGAATCTTTATGTTAATACTACACAACATCTACGCATCAGTTCTTACTTTCTCCCCCCTATACATAGTATATGGAGAAAGTATTGTTTTCGTAAAAATTTTCGAATTTGAGTTGTTAGTGGATATATTTGTTTTAGTGCTCCCTGAATCCAAAAAAGTGGTTTTTGGCGTGGTGTCTGTCTGTCTGTGTGTGTGGTTGTGTGTGTGTGTGGATGTAAACAAAGCTAGAGACGACACCAGTGGTCAGATTTTCATGAAATTTGGCATGTAGGTATAAAGCCGTGGTGTCTCCAGGCGTATTTTTCATTTTTTTGAATTTTTGATTTTGAAGGGTATTTACCCCATAAAACCCCATAAAAAATGACAAAAATCCAAATTTATCAAAAACGGCTCTAACAATTTTGATAAAAATTTCATGGTTTTTAGTGCTTAAGATAACAAACAAAATGACTTCACCCGCATGTCTGTAAAAATTCAGGTTCAGATGTTATGGGGGTTTAAGTGTTAAAAATTCATATTTTTCAAATTTCACAAAATCCGTGACCTCTAAAGAAAATATACTTGCAACCATTAAATTTGACTTGAAAAACTAAATAATCTGGAATTTTGAATCGGTAGTTTACGTCAACTGGTTGCGGAGATAATTGATATTTTAGTTCGGCGGTAAACGCAGTACGTTGTACAATGTTATTCTTATGGCAAATATTTAAAAATCGATATCTCCGTTATTTACTAACCGATTTTGATAACATTTGGTATATATTTGTGTGATAATTAATTGTTAATTTGTTTTATTTCACTAATATGTTTTCTGGTTTTAAATGACTTGAAGGGAGAAAGTATGTGTCAGTTTCCTGATACCGTTTATTTGCATTCATTTTTATTGGTCTTAACAAAAATAAACGGTATCAGGAAGCTGACACATACTTTCTCCCTTCAAGTCATTTAAAACCAGAAAACATATTTAGTGAAATAAAACAAATTAACGATTAATTATCACACAAATATATACCAAATGTTATTAAAATCGGTTAGTAAATAACGGAAACTTTAGTAAAACAAGCATTTTAAAACATTTTACGTGTTTTTTTAGGGGTTATAACGTTCTAAATGACTGGCGCTTGGAACGTTTTCTGACGGACTGCTCTTCTACTTTGGAAGAAAACATGAGGGAGAGTAGGAATACCAACAGAAACAAAAATAAAACTGAATATAAAACAATTTTATTGATGTATAAGTACAAAAACGCAATGTTGTTAATAAAACGTGATACGTCACTTTGCTAAAAGTTATCCACATGTGGTGCTTAAAACGTTATTCTACCCACCTCTTTTGGGGGCAATTTCCAGGCCTTGGCTTCTTATTTTTTTAAATACAGGGTAATTCAACTTTTCTACATTCAATCCTGGTCTTATCCTTCCACTTTCCAATATTTACTTTACGTCTTTTATTTTTATTTACGCGATTTTGGTCCTTGGGTGACAGCGCAACGACCGGCGGGGATTCCATCTTTCGGCGAATAGAACGTTATTACCCAGAAAGTCCGTGCAGTCTCACGAAGCAAGCAAACTTTGACAGACGAAATCGCAGGGCTACCAACTCAAATATCTTCAAAACAAAATATACCACGGTGTAGCTCATGTCCTGGAGAACCTTTTTCACTGAATATCTCAGATTTTGAAATTTTGTCGCTTAGAACGTTTTACGGGGGACCCCTTCAAATATATGATAACATTGATGATTTTGGAAAAAGGTCTGTTCCCATTTGACCCCCATAAAGGTACCCATACAGCTGTCATCCGCTAAGTTATTTTGTGACCCTTTTATATCGTACATGGTATCGTCATAAAGAAAAAACAACGAAAATTAGTAATAATAGTCATACTAATTTTTCATAGTTAGGAAAACGGTGAAACAGGTGATAAGTTATCGGTAAAGGCGCGCGGTCAACGTCTCCACCCCCTTCTGGCAGCAGCAAAACAATGCAGTGGCGAGTGGCAGATGGCGGTCTGGGGCGGAGCCCGTCTCTCCGGCCTTGACTCGTACCACTACAAAAAATATGAAATTCCCCGTGATTCCCTCCCTCGAGTCGAGTAGTACAACTACGCTAATACGAGAGTTGAGGAAGATATACCTATGCCGCGGCGCCGTCCATAAGATCAATGCTAAAATTAACATTAGTCTTATGGACTGCGTGGGCCCCAAGAATTGGCGCCAGTTATAATACGGATCTCCGAACCCCGATTTTTCATGAGAGTATTATCCTAATTAATTCTCGTATTAAGTAGCTCCAGCATTAGCTAATACCGATCTCCAAAACCCACCCTTATTGTTTTTAAAAACTAAGCCTACTACTTAATGTTTTAGAGATTTCATGAGTTTATTACATTTTTATTTTCAATAAAATCCACCTGTTTTAGAGAATATCACACTGTGCGTCGGCAAACTTACACATATATTCTTATCCTTGATTTATTCCATCCTATACTAGAACTAAAACAACTATCAACTGTGAGAGGGAGGGTAATATTCAAGTAATATTACATTTTTCCGTTCGCTGGCGCCAAACCTGTCCCCGTGAAAATAGACGAAAACGACCGAGTAATTCATACGTGTCACTATATAGTGGACAATCAGCAGACACAAGCAACCAACTATTATTTCTTTTTGTTTTAAAACTAACACAGCAAAAAACATTTAAATACACTTTTGGCTATAAAGTCAAATTAATTATTGATACCCAATGACGGATTATATCGCATGTGTAACTTCACATATTGGGAATATAAAAATTGTATTTCCCCCTTACCCTGATTATCGAAAGAAAGTGAGCGGCGCGGCGGCGGCGGAGCGGCAGTAAAATCATTCCTATTTAAAACGCGCTGTAGAAACGTAACAAACGCTGTTAAATATTTGCAGTCGACTTTATTCCAATGGCCAGTTAATTACGTTATCAGTGCTGTTTTCAAATAATTTGTAACGTACATAGTTTAGTTTATACTGTGAGTTACATTATTAAAAACACGTTTTACGAATTAAAAAAGTCAATTCTTTGTGTTTGATTTTTGATACTCTGCTTAGAAGCTTTGGGGAAAATATTCCTGTGCAGAACCTTTAGTCGACTTTCTTGGGAACAATATATCAAAATGTTAGAGTCTTGTGATTAATATTTACGTCGTTATTAATTTATTTCTAAAGTACTGTTATCTCAGCTATTAAACTACTTATGAATGAAATTCAGTAAACAATGTCTTTGAATGAAATATAGGTTAATTCCGTCGCAGCTTTATGTTTTTATTGGAATGGTTTCTCATAATCGATTAATATATTATAAACGATACACTGTGAAGCAGAGCGCAACAAAGACTGTTGAAGTACAGTCTGGACCTAGTGGATGCGGAACACTAATAAATTAGGTGATGAGCTTTGAATATGTTGGTAGAGGTGGGATGGTAAACCAACGTATTTTTCGAACGCCTATACAATTTGATCAAAGTATAATTAGCTGTATAATTCATTTAGAAGGGGATATTATTCCTGGAAAAAATAAATGCTTGCCTATAACCTAAAACCTTTATTTAACACACTTCCATTGAAGAAATGACAGTATCATCTTAAAGGCCTTACATTGCTGTACTAAAGTTAAAGTTAGAAGTTATTTTGAATTTAAGTCGAGCCTTCAAATCACTGACATATTTTTATACATCCGCTCATCGTCGTTAATGAAACTCAACATAAATGATTTTTTTTACGATTACAGACTTGTATGATAAAAAAAGCCCAAAATAAATTATAGTTTACATTAAACCAAACTTAAGCATATTATATGATATCAAGTTTACTAATCAACAAAAATATTGTAAACAAATTAGTGATCACTGGAGAATGAAATATTCCAGTGACAGCTAATAAATGAAAATAAAAGTTGCTGTATCACGTTTGGTTCAAACCGATTTTTTAATTGATTTTCTGTTAGGGATGTTTTGGCTATCTGATCGATTATGTAAATTATTTTGGGGGGCATGAAGCCCAAATTCTGATTCTCTTTCATCGAAAATGATAGCTTAAGCCCCTTCAAGTTGAAATTCGCTCCTTCACATCTCTGCTGCGTACGTACTCAGCAGAGATGTGCTGAGTACGTATTTTATTTTATTTGTTTTTGGTTTATACATTTCCATTTAAAGTAATATGTACTGTATAAACTTTAAGGTATTGTACTGTTCAAAGTTATTTTTCCAAAAATTTACATAGATATTGTTTTTTGGTTTCCGGACTATAATTTATTTTATAAAATAAATTACGGTTTTTAAAGCAATTTTCTTCGAGTTTGCCCATCACTGATCACCTTTACTAGCGTTCCTCATAAATAGCACAGTATTCCCATTAATTTATGTGGAAGTCAAATATTAGGTTGTAAAAACCTGGGGGGGGGGTTCAGAACTTCCTAGTTTAATACAAAAAAAGGATCACTTGTTGCTAATGAATTACAATCACACCTTTTTGCTGTTAATCTTTACATCCGATTCAGAGGTTGCACAGGTTATTAAACTTGAAAAAAGTTAAGAGCAATAATTATTACAACTTATTTGTTTTAACAAAGGGACTTTCAGTTTTATTGATTGAAACCTTTTTGTGCCAGTACTGTTAGGAACGATTCTTAGAACTAGACTTGATCCGTAAAACACGCCTTCCGGTCACACGCTCTGGATCTGCTAACATTCAGAGATGAAATATTTAGTCTTTTTTCTTTCATATTCTTAAAGAAACCTCGACTGCTCATTTACCCCTACCACAAATTCCACATTAATTTTACAAATATTATTTAGTTGTCTGTTCGTCAATGAGGACCCACCTGTGAATGAGGTTAACGGTGCTGGCAGTACGTAATTGCGGGGATGGGTTTTATTTCTTCGTAAAAGATTGTGATAGCAATCGTCAGGGCCGCCGAGTGGGGGGGGGGGCAAAGGGGGCTGATCACCCCGGGCCCCGGGCCTGTACTGGCCTGGCAGATACCTAGGCCTGTACTGAAAGGTGAACGTGGAATTGAGTACGGTACATCTCGGATTATCCGGACCCCACATTATACGGATCCCGGATATCCGGACCGGTCCATCCGAGAAATAAACAAAGAAATTCATGGCAAAAATGTTAATTTAGCAAGTTTACGGGTTAAATGCGCCTTCTAAAAGTAAAATACAAGTGCAGTACATTACTGTACGCATTTAGAATCAGAATAAAAAGTACGTATTGCCTGAACTGTAAAATACAGCATTTTCGGGAACTTAGTTTTCTTGGTTGCTACTTGGGGCGCTAGCAGTAATCAACAAAGGCGTAGACTACGGCTATTTAGGGTTCCCATATGGTAATATGGGAAAAAGAGAAGATTTTAGGACGCTACCCCCAACGCTTCCCCCCGTAACTTTGATGGAAATAGGCATTAAAAAACTTGTTTGTTGCATCCAATTGATAAGAAATCTACTATACATTTGTCAAATACCACTCACCTATCATCACACAGCTCAAACTACTTGACCTAGAACCTTGAAACTTTTCATGAACGTTCCTCTCAGGGCATAGGCATCCGATAAGAAAGGATTTTACAAAATTACCTCGCCCTATGGTACATCAAATTTTCAATGTTAAACTATAGGGAAGCTCATATAGTTGTCATGGCAACCTAAACATCAACTCATGAATTCAAGAAAGTTTTTCAATTTTTCCACGGGTAAAACCGTGTTTATCAGATAGTCTGTAATAAAATAGTCCTGTTTATGACTAACTAGCAGAACCCTTGGCTTCGCTCACGATAAAAATTATCGTCTAACCTTGATATGAAGAATCTAGAGGACTGAATAGAAAATATTTATATCAAGAAATATGTCATGTAGAGATATGTTTGTTTTATGGCGGAATGTAGGATAAAATGTAGATACCACAGTAGGATGTAGGATACCACAGTAGATAGTTAAGGTTTTCTTTTCACCGTTATAACTCGAAAACGGCCGGACCGATTTTAACACCAAATGTGTCGATTTTAAGGTACTTCCTTGTAGATTTACCATTAAGTCCCTGGATTGCCTAGTAGGGCATCAATTAAGTACAGTAAAGGGCTGAATGTTCGAAACAGTTATGGTGCTATCCGTGGGCAGTATTTCAAACACGATTCACTTAGTTTTTAACTTAAAATATGGACGGGTAGGAATAATTTAAGATCAACCACTGATTGCAGCATTTATTTTTCCGTGAAAAGCCGGGACACCGTCGAATTAGATGAAAAAGGAATTTGCCAAATTATTGTAACTGGCATGATTGTAATTAAAAACATGAAGGACGGCCTAGGGAAATAACTATAGCTTCCGCTGCCTAAAAAGATGGTACCACATAATGAGCTTATGATTGAACGTATAAGGTACGAAACTAAACCAAATGTAACTTTTATATAGTACGAATAACCTAACAAAATCATCAAAACAACCACAAAACCATGATAAAAGGAATCAAATTATAAATCAGCTGTAACAACGTATCCGTTTGTGAAGCTAATATGCTTGATTGAATAAAATTGGAAATTTAAACAAAAGATCATCCATTACATTAACATGGGGCATTTTCAAAGCTTCAGCTCCACGAAAAACCTCTAAAAACCTCGAATTAAAAAAATCCGTTCTTAGTAAATGTCAACACCCTGTAAGGAACGTCCATGCAAATTTTCAAGGTTCTAGGTTAAGTAGTTTTGGCTGTACATAGGATAGGTCAGTGGTATTTGACAAAAATACAGTAGAAAAGATAGTATAAATATAACTTACAATCAGGGATTTGTATAATTTATAAATTTTTACATAAGTAGATCAAAGAATCATATCATTTCAGCACATTCTATTTGTGACTGAAAAACCTCTGTTCTTTCCTCTTTCCATCTTACCGGGATTTAGTCTCAGCCACAAAAGGCAGTATGCTCTTCACGTTTAAAACTGCGTAACTCCCGCTACCGAAATATAGATGGTGCCACTTAACTAATTAATGGTGGATTTTATCTAAACTAAATGTAACTTTTATATAGTACATAATTATGTCCTTGAAACAAATCAACAAAAATCAATGAAGCCATGATCAAAGAAATCAATTTATTATCATCTGTATCAACGTATACATTTCCGAAGCTAACTACCAGCTGATTGTTTTATGAACATTAAAAATGTAAACAAAAATCGTCCAACATACTTTTAAATGGGAAAATTTGAAAACTTCGGCCTCGCCAAAAACCTCTTTATACTACGAATTTTGTAAAATCCGTTCTTAGCGGATGCCTACGCCCTAAGAGGAACATCCATGCAAAGTTTCAAGGTTCTAGGTCAAGTAGTTTGGGCTGTACGATGTTTCCACTGAGTGGTATTTGACAAATAAATAGTAGAAGATTGCACATTTTCAGACAAAGGAGAAAAAATATAAATTATTTTTAACCATACATTTATTTCATAACTATGTATAAAACTAAGTAAGTTTACTTATAAAATATAGAAAACACAAAAAATTAATACATGAACAAAATCTGACTTCACTTAAACATACAATTTAAAAAATCATCAAGTCCCAGTGTTAAGGTAGGAATCTAAAACACAATTCCCACGAATCTAAATCAACCACTCTGTATGCCGTCTTAAACTCGAATTATTCAGAGATCTTAGAGTTGTAAGCGCTTTTATATCAGGGAGTATCGGACAGTCGAAAAACGAAATATTCCATCAATAAAATATGTTTAGAATTTTAAAAGACAAAAGACAGTGTTTTTATTTAGCAGTAAACTTATGGATGTAAATATTTATCTGTTCTGAAATAGGAGTTTCACTTAACATTCTTCATATTTTTTAACGAGTGTCACTGTAAAGCCCAAAAAGAGGAGATTTCCCATTTCTTATTGAAATTCCCCGGAGTTGAAATTTTACCCTTAAAATCCAGTAATCTCAGGGGAAATCCGGCGATATGGTAACATTGGCTATTTGCAAGTTTGTTTATTGCTGTCATTTGATGTGTTAAGTTACTTCTTTAAGAAGAGTTATAGTAATTAGTTTTCAGTTACCGCACTTTAAGTTTCGTCATGATTTTTTAAAGTTTGAGTTATTTTGATTAATGATTATCGAATCTTAATAAATTAAATATTTTAATCCAGCGTTTTATTCGAAACCTAGACCGTAAGTACGATAAAACCTAACATTATATTCACAGAATTAATAATGAGGCTTAATTCTAAAATTTGTTTCAAAATTAAACCCCCCGTAAAATTTGAAAGATTATTTTGTTGTACAGTCTTGATAAGCTGTTTGCAACACCATTTAGTAGGGGCTAAGGTTTGTGATCGCTATTTAGGCGATATTGTAAGGTTTGTGATCGCTATTTAGGCGATATTGTAATGACCTCGGCAAGGGCGGATTTAGATATTTGCCGCCTAGGGGCTGGTAGCGCACTGCCGCCCCCCCCCAACCCCCCACAAATTAACCCCGCCAACAATATGAACGACCTAGGTCCCAGCAAGGCCCCGCACGCACGTGAGAACGGTCACTCGGTGTGTCATCGACGTGCGACACGTTTTAGCAAATTAATTAGTAGGATTTCGAAAACTACTAATTAAATATCCACGTATTTTTTAATTGCTTGCAAGACCGGTACCATTTCAATCATTTGAAACATTGTTTCTTCAAAATGCGCGACTACATTTCGTGTGACACAAATTACGTGCATCGACATGGTTTCATCTGTGCGCCCTTGCTTTAACTTTTAATGCAATGTCTATATAAGAGTAAACGTCCTGAAGGTTGTTTTCGTGTAACACTTCATACAGTGAGAGAAGGTTTTTCGGTCGTTCTTTTTCGTTGATTTTGTTTAAAAATCCGAAAAAGTGAAATGCTTTATGGGCAAATTCTTCCGGCCTTGGAAGAACTTTACTATAAAAATTGCACAGTGTGCTGCTATGATCATTCAAGTCAAGGCGTAAAGTATCAATTTTCACTAGAAAACCAAACAGTGAATTCAGCTCATCATACGATTTTTTTCTGTTCTAACTCATTGATCAGAACTTCGAGGATTACGTAGTACGTATTTACTCTGAAGTTGTCCCGGCCTGACAGATGAGTTCGGATGAATTTAATTTTCTCGGGTTTCACCAGGAAGAAGTTTTCTATTTTTCCACCTTTTGGTTTAGTCTTCATACGCTTCGTTCTCTGATTTTATGAGAGCTCCATTTTCATAAATATCAAAGTCATATTCCTATTTTAAGCTTTGAATATACTTGAGCAATTATAATTGTACACGATTGATACTGTTGCCAAATCTGTTTCGAGAGTCTGGAGTTTTTTACTGGATACGCTAAATAACATTCAAACATTCCTGTCTGTAAACATGGTAAAAAACCACTAGTCTTGAACAAGGGTCGCGGGTTTTGGCAGCGAGACGAGCGAGGGAGGTGGAAGGGGGTGGCAGTAGCGCAGGCGCACCGCAGTCCGCGTCGCGTCGGGCCAAAAGGCGACGGCGCGGCGGCACGAGGAGCTTATCAGTGCTTGCCGCCTTGTGATTTAAGCCTATCTGCTCTTTCTTAGGCATAATAAAATGCAAATTATTTTTAGTAGTGGGGTTTAGGTAAACCTCCAATCCTCCTATGTCGGAAGTTTGTTTACCGTTAAAGTTAATTTTGTTTTCTAAAAAAAACATTTTTGAACTCCCCATAATTTGCCGCGCCTGAAAATTTGCCGCCCCTGAAAATTTGCCGCTCTGGGCAAAAAAAAAGAAAAAAAGCCCCTTAAGCCCCCCCCCCTAAATCCGCCACTGGACCTCGGATTATCCGGATTTTTTTATGCGGATCAGTGTTCCGCTACATTAATCCAAGATAATCCGAGGTATACTGTATATAACAAAATTATATTCATAGAAAATTAAAAGACTTAGAATTGTATAAAATACAAAAAGTGTGTATTACATCATTGTAGTAATGAAAACCAATGTGCATTTGACCTTTAATCTGTTCTCCAAGAATATGATTAATAAACGAAAAAGAAAGAAAGAATGAATGATCCCCTTGTTAATTTTCCTCAAGTTGAAAGCTCATGAATGATTAAAATATTCATTTTTAGTTTATTATTTACAAAACATATTCAAACTATACTTTCCTTCAAATAAGATGATTGCTCACATATATAAAATAAATCCTGTGAAAATTCGCTAAGTACGCAGGTCTGCTGCGACGGGGATAATTAAGATTGTGGCGTCATTGAAAAACTTATGATCTAGCGCAATGGCATAGGGGTTAATAAAATGTATAGTTAGTTTAGGTCTTTGCGCCGCTAGGCAGATTACTAAAGTCAGATCGCAAACAAAAATAGATCGTTTGCAACAGTTAAAAAAGATGACAACGCTCATGAAAGTAATATTAAAATGCGCGATTTCCGTATGGATCCCCTGGTGATACTAAATTCTGTATGACCTATAATCTTATAGCTGGAGAAAAAATTCATTTTGGATTTGAATTGTTTAAATGTATCTCAAATTATCTGGTTCGAATTGTATTATTGCTTTAAAATATATTTATAATTTATTAAAATATATATTTATTAACATAGCTCTCGAGTTTTGTCGACCAATTTTTCTATAATTCTCTCTCTTCGAGAGATCGGCATGTTCTTAAATCCACATCTTGAATAAAAAAACAATAAAACTCATTCTTCTTATTCTCCTTTTCTTTGTGCTTTATGTTACAATACACTCAGCAAACATAAATAATATCTGTAGATAAAAAAAATGTATTACTAGCTAACCTGTTGCGTAGTTGATGCGATTTTTATCAAATATCAATTTTATATTGCACTTCTTTAATTTTATGACCGTACATACAAGTCAAATTTAAACTACTCATTCATGGTGATCTACGATGCGCATTTTGTCATAAAGCCAGAATAAAGGAATTATTGAAAACTAAAGTGGAGAGGAAAATAAAAACTAGTAATTTGCATTCCCATTTACCCGTATTTTACATTCAATCAACCAGAAAGTTATCCAACTAAAATAAAAAAACAGAATTTGAATAATATTATTAAATGTGACCAATAAAACTATTTAATTTATTTGTTAACTATTTACTTTTAATTGAGATAGCCAGATAAAGCGGCGCGGCAAAAATACACGCTCGCCGAAGTGCCTGCAATAAGAACTAGGCAATCAGCACAACCAGCTTTGGTGCAGACTGTACTCCTGGTAGTAGTGAGGTCTGGTAGTAGTGAGGCGCTCAATTTAATTCATTTTTAAGACCTGGTAGTTGTGAAATCTGGAAGTTATGAAAACTGGAAGTTATTTACAACATTTATTTTATATTTAATTTATCAGCCTCTGGTAGAAGTGATATCTGGAAGTTGTGAGTTTGTTAATATTTAATAATTTTTATCGGTCTGGTAGTTATGAAATCTGGAAGAAATGAAACGCTCCCCAATTCTTTTATGGAGTTCTTGTCAATATAAACACATCGTTGTATATAATATACGGGGGTTATTAACGCAATAACAATAATTTTTGTAATACCTTCTGCAATTCAAAATATATTTTTATGATATATAAATATTTTGCATGCACATCTGTCCCACGTAAAGTGGTCACAGCAATAATGTTAAAAGGCTTTATAGTGGAGTTTTTGTACAAATAAACATTTTAATTTTTCAATATAGGCCTAATAACTTTTATACAAAAACTGGTCTGAAACACCGTGAGTCAGTCATCGCAAAAATCAAAGTCAATTCTGCCGGGTTAAGTCAATTCTGCCGGGCTGAGTTCATAAGGCGAAAACCCCGTGCACAGTGGACGACGAATCTGCCGTTGATTTTCTAATCTCACGGCAGAGGGTGAAACCTACGTAGAACGGAAATAAAACTACTTGAAAAGAAATTGGCGTTAAGTTAGTTTTTGTGACAAACCAACATTTCATTGCAAAATGCAATTAACATAATTGTGAAATGTGTAATACGTAGTATTACACCAAACGGATATTTATTTGCTTCTCGTATTCGTATTTCATTATGACATTATACCTATAGAGTTCATTTTCATAACCTGAGCGAAGTCGCAACAACATAACGAATATCGATCCATCGATCGTAAACTTGACAAGGTGAAGCTGAGCACGCGCCGACTATCGGAATACTTTGCCTCACATCCCTGCCCGTTCCCATTCTCGAATTAACAACGCAGTGGTAGTGTCTGATTGGCCCGACGCAATGACATCACGTGGTTTCCATGACAACCTGCTATGCACACTGAACATTACACGTGAGGTAGAAAGGGAGAAAAGAGGAACGAAGAACGGAAGGAAGTAAGACAAAAATTCGGAAACCAAAAAAAAACAAAACCAATACTAGAATAGTTGACTCATCGTACCCGGTTTTACTGATTACCAAATGTCGTATCTTAACCGAAGTTGTACTAAACATAAGAATAAGAATGATTTATTTTCTCCATATTTATATTACATTAATTAACACATTAACAGACTTTTCCTTTAAAAGAAAACCAGAATCGCACAAGAACACAAAGTCTTCTATATCGTCCTCTCATTGTCCTCACAACACACTCGTCAGACTGACTTATGAAAAATAAGAAACTCAAATACAACTACTTATTCACTTAAAACATTAAATAAGCAATGAAAATGAATATACAATAGGGGTGTGCGAGTATTCGACCGGTCGAGCTTTTAGGTCGAGCTTTTCAGTATTCGGCTCGGCTCGACTTTTTTCAAAAAAGCTCGACACTCGAGCCGAGCTTTTGATAAGAGAGTTCTTATCGGAAAGATAATTATTGCGATCTATTTTTGGACACGGCAAACGGAAGAGCGTTTCCCTCCCACAAAAAATACAAACAAAAAATATTCTCTAGTGATAAGGAAAGGACATTGACAGGTAACAAGAAATATCATCTCCATTTAGACGGAAATCGGAGCTATATTTAGTTGACCTTGGAGAGCAAAATACAGCAAGAAAGTCTATTGTTTTATCATGGCTTATCTCTTTAACGGTATATCGTACAAGCTTCATTTTGGTTTCATTTTATTTATAAAAATTAGACAAAAAATATAAGCCGTAATTTATAATTGTATGACATGTAGTTTGTATTTTCGGATTTTGTAGCAGGGATTCCTTATCTCTTAATTAACTCACGCAGCTCGCACTGAGTCAGACAATGACAAAAAACCGGGACAAAGTTGTTGTAAACAACCTCCACCCCCCCCCCCCCTCTCTGGCCACTGATAAGGAGAGTGAGAGAGGTAGCTGTTTCTTTCTTTCTCTCTACTCCGTCCTAATTTCTGATTCTTTCTTCTTCCTGATTATCTTAACCCACGTTATTTTCTCTACAAAAGCTTAGGAATGCAATCAATTTTAGGATGACAATAATTTATTTTTATATTATTTCATTCATATTCTGAAATAATTTAACCATCAATATTATGCTACAATTGGGACTGCTATTTGTAATCATCTTTCTTTTGTGAACATTAAGAAGATCAATCTTGTGTTTGAGTTTGACTAAATGTAAATATGGTATTTTTTTAAAGATACAACCATTTTAAAACCTTTCCAATTAACTCCTTTCTACTCTTGAAAGAAATGTTGTAGTATGTAACTAGAATGATTATGTAAGTTTAACTATTTATTTTAAAGTGAAACTATTGTGGAATAATTGGGGGGTTAAATTATAAATTTAGATTTTAAATTGGTTATTTTTCTACATCAATTATTTTTTAAGCCAGTTTGATCAATTTTATATAACATAATACTAAATATTGATGAACCTATCAGATCATTAACTTGTTTCGGGGATAAGCTTTCTAGTTTTGAACTGACGTTAACTTAAGGGATGCAAACATTAGTCTATTGTACCTTTTAAAATTAAAATCAAGCTTCATCATTTTGTGGTTGTTAAAAAGCTCGGCTCGAAAAAGCTCGAGCTCGAAAACTTTTGAAAAAGCTCGGCTCGGCTCGGCTCGAGTTAAAAAATCACTATTCGCACACCCCTAATATACAAAAAAGAAAAATCTGTCGTACACTTATCATAGAGAAAATATAGGGCCTCCAAGGCTTAGCCTGTTTGGAGGTTCCTTCACTTCAAGTATAAAAAAACATTCAGCGTTCAGACAAAGAAATTCCCTTTTAAAATTTAACAAAAGTGATCTCCTAATAATAATTAGTGCCACTTGATTTAATTTACAAATAATAAATTACTATGTTATCTAATATATGTTTTGAATCTTCAAAACGCGTACCGCACCCTGCTACCAGGCGGCTCATGGCACCTTCCCTGCGGTGCCGTCAAAGCTCATAGCATACAATGCTTAGTCCCTGAGCAGCAAGGCTCGCCAAAGTACGCCCTTATTACTACCAATATCTAGCATATATTCACTTTAAAATAAAGAACAAAAAATCTACATCTTCTAAACTAAAAAGCCATTTTTTCAATTTTTTTATAAAAATTGTTTTGTTTGTAGAGTTTTTTATCTCATCTGGTAACAGATTGTAAAATTTTGGTGCAACAAAGCTGTAGGTTTTCGTAAAAAAAGTATTATTTGGTCTAGGTAAAACAAGTTTTTCTGCATTCCTAAGCTTTTTTTTATATAAGTTTTTATTGCGAAGCCTGTCACCACTTCTACTATAAAACATCTTTAAAACCTTAAAAACAAATAAATATTTCAGTGGTAAAATTTTTTTACTAGCAAACAGAGGGCGAGATGGCTCAAATTTGCCTTTATATGAAATTAATCTTAAAAAATGTTTTTGTTTAATATTGATAGAATTTAAATGAGTATCATATGCATTGCCCCAAAAAATTATCCCGTACTCAATTCGACTCTGTACAATGGAAAAGTACAATGTGCGGAGGAAATTTTCAGTTGTCATATCTTTCAGAAAATAAAAATATCGCAAAATGGAATTTAATTGATTTTTTAATTTGGAAATATGTACTTTCCAGCTAATTTCATTGTCCAAATACACCCCCAAATATTTGATACTGTTTGCTTGTCCAACTATTTCACAGGTGCTTGGACAAGAATTTTGCTGTTGTTCAATACATTCAGAACTGTGCAACAAGGTGAAGCTACCGGGTTGTTTGGATCTTCATTATTGATTTTGGTTTTATCATGTAGAAAATCAAAATTTTTTCGAAGGCTAAAATTTATATATTTGGTTTTTTCAGCACTCAGCAGCATATGGTTCGCAGTAAACCACCACTGTAGCGCTTTTAGATCATTATTCATTGCTAAATTAATTGAATCACTATCCTTTTCTACATAGCAGAGGGCTGTATCATCTGCAAAAGATGTTAATTTACCACAGAATTTTGCTTCACACAGGTCATTTATATAAATTATAAATAAAATTGCTCCAAGGACTGAGCCTTGAGGAACACCACTTTTAACCAATCCCATTTGACTACATACAGAATTTATTTTTACACACTGCTTTCTTTCTATTAGGTAACTACTAAACCATTTTTGAGCAACACCCCTTATCCCACACTGATATAATTTGTTTAATAAAATATTGTGATCAACTGTGTCAAAAGCCTTCTTAATATCCAAGAACAACCCACTAACAATTTTCCCTTCATTAAGACCATCATGAACGTGTTGTAAAAAATTTTAAAGTGCATGTTCAGTGCTGAGATGATATCTAAATCCAAATTGGTTGCTGCTAAAAAAATTAACAGAATCGAGATATCTTAATAATTTTTGTTTCATAATCTTCTCAAATAGCTTAGAAAAGCAAGGTAACAAAGATATCGGTCTATAATTACTACACTGAAATTTTGAACCGTTTTTGTAGATAGGAATTACAACTGCAGTTTTCAATTTTGTTGGAAAAATACCGCTTTGAAAACTAAAATTAATTATATATAATAAAACACTAGAAATTGCATCTGCAACCTCCTTTATTACTTTAGAACTTATACCATCTATTCCTGGACTTTTATTATTTTTTAAACTATTGATTGCAGCCGAAAGTTCTTCCGGCCATACCTCATCTATAAAAAATGAACTTACTTCACTCTTACTTAGAAATATATTTTTATAATCTAGCGCTAAAAAATCTTGAGACACGGTATTACTTAATTTCAACTTTTCTACGACACTCAAAAAATAATCATTAAATTCCTCAGACACCACAACTGAATCATCAACTAAAACATTATTTACTTCCAATTGTATTGTTCCATCTTGGTCTCTGTTTTGGCCTGTTATTTCGTTTAGTATTTTCCATGTTAATTTAGAATTACCTTGACAATTTTGGAATTTTTGTTTGTAATAGTTATCTTTTAAGGACTTTATATCTTTTTGCAAATTATTCCTGTATGTTTTATAGTAATTTCTTAAATCTTCATTATTTGGATGTTTTTTGACGATACTGAAAATTTTATTTCTTTTTTTAATTTTAATACAAATAGCCTCATTGATCCAAGGTTTTAATTTTTTTAAATTATTGCTGGTATTAATTAACGTTTTGCATTGAGCCTCGTAATTTTGAAAAATATTTAAGAATACATCAAAAGCTGCCGAAGCATCAGATTGATTATACACACTTATCCAATCTTCATTCGCCAACTTTTTCCTGAGTAGAGCGTAGTCAGTGCGGTAGCGGGCAGGGGGCGAGGAGGAGGCGGTCGACCCACCTCCCCCCCGCCCGCCGCCAACCAGCCGCACGTCCACCCTGCACATGGAGTGGTCCGTGTGTCCAGCGTGAATCACGGCCGCATCCACTTCTATCATGTCCTTACTGGCTAATCTTACATAGCAGTGATCTATACAACTTCCAGACTTATCTGTGGTTCTAGTAGACTCTGTTATCATACACTCTAAACCATTAATTGCCATTAACGAAATGTAATTTTCAATAGGCGTTAATTCACTATTTTTTATATTAATATTTACGTCTCCGAGCCAAAATAAATTTTTAATACTCTTAAAATAACTATTTCTTTGACTAAATATTTCCTGAAATTCATTGACAAAAGTATCTATAGTTTTAAAACAGTGCCTATAAATTGCAATTAAATGGAATGAGTATTTTAATATATTGAAAGCTAAAAATACTACATCAGCTGAATTACATTCTAAGGTAATACTATTAACATTTGACAGTCTGTTATTTACATACACTGCCACACCTCCAGATCTGTACTTATCATTGCATTTGCAAAATAATTTATAATTAGGTATGTTATAAAGATTAACTTCATCAAAATAAATCCATGTTTCCGATAACACTATAATGTCTGGGGAAAAATTATTAACTTCTAGATCTGCTAAAAACAAATCTAAATTTTTCCTCAAACTCCTTATATTTTGATGAACTATAGAAAACTGCTCAGCCATTACTTAAGTAAAAGACAACAATATATTTTAAACTGACATTTATTGATATTAAAAAATTTGATTATAGTTAACAAAATTAAAAATAAAAGAAAACTAAAAATCTTAACATTTTCCTTAACAAAAGTTGTAGACATCCGTTTCAAGTTAAATTACCTTCTGAAAATGAAATTCGCTGGTATGTCAAACATCTAATTTAGCTGATTTTAGTGTAGTAATTTTTGCGAGGTGTCACATCAGTCGTGCAAGGCAGAGATGACAAGACGACGGACGGACGTAGGCCTACCGATAAAAACAACAGGCTCACGCTCGCCAATGCCATAATTGCCGGTCCAAAATTATTGTACGAATCAGACGCCTTTAAATTCGACAGTTCAAAATTAATAATTCTAATAATGTGGGCGAATCATTAAAATAATGTGGGTTTCATAAAACGTTTCCTTTAAAGGTAAGGAAAAAATGCCGATTGAATTTTAAAATATTAACATTTTTTATTTCCACTTAACATTTTTTATTTCCACTAAGTCAAATCATATGATAATTAATTGTAACGATAGGGAATAAACGAATATGCTTAATTCTGTAGTAATCTCAAGTCCCCAACGTAATAATAATAATAATCTTTAATCCGTGAAATAAATTAACATTTGCATGGAATGCGTCAAAAGATACACTAGCTACAGTACATATACTTTTAAAAACAAGTATAGTCTAAGTATAAAAATATACAGGATGTCTATAAAAGAACTCCGGTATTTAAAAAAATCATACATTAATAACTATAGAAGATAGCAAAATGTAGTTATTTCTCGGAAACGAGTAGCTCATCAAGATTTTACTCATAGCAATTGGGAATGTTTTCGTCAAGAGAAAGTAGCGCTGCGGAGCGTAACGCGTGCGGCTGTCGGTGCTGTCTGGATCGCCGCGATATGGCGACGCCGCGCCGCAACAAAAGGCTCAATGGGTTATTTGGCTAATAGAAACTAAATCTGTTGTTACGGTTCAAGTAAACTTTAAAAATTCGTGATATTAACCACCTCAGGCAAATAATAATAAATTGTGTGGCAACCGTCCCCCCAGACATGCTGGCAAGGACATGGGAAGAGGTGGAATAACGTTACGACCTGTACCATGCCACTGACGGAGCTCAAATTGAACTTTATTAAATTGCTTTAAAAAAGCTTGAAAATTCAACCTTTCCAATCATGTATTTAACATTTGTATAACCTTTTTACTCCATTAAAATATTTTGCCTCAAAACCCGGAGTTCCTTTATAGACACCCTGTATTATAAAGTTTTAAACATTGAGTCCCATCCCCGCAATAGATTTAGTAAAGTTGTATATGGCCAAAATTTTAGGCTTTAAGGCCAAAAAATTTGTGACCTAAATTTTTGTTAGGATTATCGTCAAAATGTGATAACAGTTAGCAATATTGAAATTATTGTAATTTTAATCATAAACAAAAGTTAACTAAACGGAGTCAAGAAAATATTGAAGTTAGAAATAAAAACTATACATTACGCAAAGGCCCAGTCGTGGGGCAGAGATTGTTTGTTGACTTTTAAAACCCCTCCCCACCCCCTGCCAAACAGTTGAGTTCTTTTGTTTGGTATGTTGTCGCCGGCCGTGATCTGATAAGAGAAATGCTAAAAAAAATTCTAAAACCCAAACGAATAATCATATGAAAACCAAACTAAGTTTAATATTTTCTTGGATTTTTATAAATCATAATTAGACACAAATGAAAGCGATGACATATTCCATTCGAGAGATAAGCCATGATTCAGATTTCCGAATTCCGAGGAATCGTATTTCTTGAAACGTCTCTACGTCCTTTCCCTACTAATTCTGCCGGCGCATTATATCTCCGGCTATGACCGAGTCAGCTGATTGTATGGTGCAGGAGGAAGAGGGGGTACTTTTCTGAAAACATTTTCTAAAACACCGCTGCTTGTCAAATGTTGTGTTTACCAATATAATATGTTAAAAATATCATATGACACGGTTAGTAGCATAGTGGTCATAGCCGGAGATATAAAGCGCGAACTGTACGCAGAGCTTTTCCTGCTATTTACCGCATTTCACGTGTTCAAAAATAGATCGCAATTAATTATGATCCTACCGATAAAATTACGCGGACTTTTTTCAAGTAGTTTAACTACTCGACTCGTGTTTGAGAAGTTAGTTGTAAAAGCACTAAACAGTCGATTAATTACGAGAAAGTCGTGTACCCGCCCATCCCTAAAAGTTAAAAGATCTGATCTGAATCCTCTATTTCAAACGATTGTGATCACGGTGATCTACCTTTGGTTATTTGCATATAAAACTTACTGCTTTATCTTTTGAATCATAAGCATTATTTAAATTTCATCAGTTCTAAAAAAATTAATTTTCAATTACCACAGTTGAAGAAAATATTGTTGGATAAAAATACAAAATTCCATACTTTCTTCACAGGTACGAAATTTGCTATCTACAAAATTCTGGACGACAAAATATGGTTAGAAAATTTTCAGTTTTAGCTGTTGAAAACAAATTATTTATTACAGAAAAGAAACAGCGAGGAAATGAAAAGTGAGATACGATATAGCCTACGATTGCTCTAAAATAATTTCAAACACAATTAAAAATATTCAGGACAAACAGGCATTTTGACTTATAATGGTAGGTAATCATTCGGCGTTATCAAAATTTATTTCACAATTACGTTCTTCAGTTTAGTCCCACTCTTTTATTGACATTCGTCCTAAGGAAGTATACAAGTCAACGAAACGACGGTCACGTCGTTTCCGGTCCTATTATTGCGCTAGCCAAATAATACGCATGCACACGTGACCACTTTTTGTTGCTTTCTTATCTTCCATCCGTCGCAAGACCGTCTCGTGCAAAAACTGTTTCTTGGAATACTCTGCTGGCAGAGTAAATAAAGACTGAAAAATACAATTCTTTTATGTTTTGTAAGGAAATAATCTCGCGGCTAGGCCTATACTCTCTTCAGACGATAATCTTGGCTGAAAAAATCGTTCCCTCCGTCGCTCACAATAGCGTCCGTGTTCTCGCAAAGTTCCCGTATTTTCGACAAAATTCACGTATATTTCACGCATATTTCCCGGTGAAATATAATTTCCGTATAATTCCCGATTTTCCCGAAATTCCCGCTCTGTGGACACCCTGCTAGACATATTTCCAATTAAATAATGAAAATTCGGCCTGAAGGGAGGATAGGGGAAGGGGAGGAGGGAAAATGTGTATAAAAGCCTTAATTGGTATGATTTTCCGAATCTGAACATGATTAAGGTACAGATTGACGTGGATCTACGTTCCCACATAGAACAATAATGTCATCCTGGCGGATGCAATCGCTTTCAAGCTGCATTGCGTTACAATATGATTCACTTTTAAGCCAGGAACTGAGAAGTAAATCTGAAACTTTACACAGTACTGCTCTATAATATTGTGTTCTGTGACCACACGGGTTTTGCACGGGGTTGCAGGACAGTGCTACTGCTGTGATAGGCATAGTGGTTTCAGTAATTTGTCAAGGCGGAGCACCAAGGTGGCAGTGAGGTAATGCTTTGCAGCGAACGTGTTATGAAATTTTCTGTACTCTTTCTAGGCAGTTTCAAAGCTAGTAAGTCAAGATTGGTGACTGCAGTGTGTTCTGAAATTATGTCAAAAAAGACAGTTTCTCATCTTGGTGCTTAAATAACTTGCCATCATTGATGATCAAAAGTTCCATAACCTCAACAATTTCCCAAGCCACCCACACAAGCTTGCCACTGCCATTACCTTGCTTTGGTTGAAGAGCTGGGTCAGCCGCTGCTTGCCCAGCTGGCGGTGCAGATTCTGCAGCGTGAGCAGGAACAGCGGGAAGTGACTGCCGCCGTCGCTCAGCTCGGCCACCTCGGCCAGCGACACCAGCCCCTCGGCCACTGCCGCCGCCGCCAGCCCGGCCACCACGCTGTGGATCTTGGCCACCGCCGCCTCCCGCTCGGGGATGGAGTTGACCACGTTGCGTAGACAGTCCACCACCTGACACAAGTTAACAATAAATACAAGATTTCTGGAAATAATGTATGTTGCACCAAGACTTATCAGATTATAGATTAAAAAACTATAAGCTGGTCAAGAGAACATAAGCTCTATAAGCCTTGTCCGTTTCCTTTTGAGTCTATTTGAATTTTTTTTAACCCTTGAGCGGGCGCTTCACCGGCAAAATGCGAGCGGGCGCATGTGGAGTTTTACTTCGCAACACTATATTGCACAAATTTAACCCATTTTACTTGTTTTATAACAAAATATTGTATTGTAATGTTGACAAACTTCATTAGGAATCACATTTCATCGTCGATGCAATTAATTGTTTAATTTAATAGGTGTAATATTTTAATTGAACATAGTAAGTAATTTTCTAGTATAAAATATGTATTATTTATTATTTACATTTTTGGACTTTTCCTTTTGCTTCTCTTTTTCGAAATCAAAAGGAAAAGTCCAACAAATTTGATAATAATTACAAATCCTTCGCTATTATGAATTTTAAAAATAGCTATCACTGTCTGTATAATGGGAAAGGGCACTCCGCAAACTGAGATGGCATCTCTGAATTGCAAATAACGAGGTACCAAGGGGGGGGGGGTGGGGGTATAAATAGCTTTAGGAGATTCCTGGAATGAGGGGCGTAAAGTACGGAGCCGGACACGACCGCCGACACCCATTATGTCTGTTTATTTTAACATAAAAAACACGTGCGGAGGAAAACTCCGCGTGCGCCCGCTCGAGGGTTAATGATACATAAAATCTAATAGTTTCAATATCTAAAAATAATATAAGAATAAAAAACGATAAGTTAGTCTTCTTTTTCAAACTGCTCCAAAATTTTAAATTTTTGCAATGGGGGATTAACAACCAGCGGTGTAGTAAACATGGAGGACTGACCGGAAGGATTTTATCATTTTCAAAGATTGTCAAAACCTAATGCTATTGATTGAAGCTCATGTCAGCCAAATTTACTAATTTACCTGAATGTATTAAAAAAATTACTCTTGACTCACAAAATTAATCATTTCTGTAGACTCCCTAAACAAATTTAAGGGTAGACTGTCCTGTTTCTTAAATATCAACCAAAATCCCTTTGATACCTTCCCTTCACTTGACTTTAAATTAGGTATGTGTGTATAGCAAAATGTATAGGTTCTCGATACTGACAGAACGATCATTATTGATAATGGACATAATAATCTGGAGACCAGTACCAAAGCCCAAGAAAAAATTATACTGACGACCCATATCAAGAATCGTCACACACTTAACTTTAATTGACCTATGAATTAGTCACCTATTGACCTATGAATTAGACCGATTGAAAATCGAGTTGTATTCACTCACCTGGCTGTTGGTGGCCAGGCCCTCCTTGCGCAGCGCCGCCACAAACTGCACGGCCAGCTCGCGGTCCGCCTCCACCTTGTCCAATGTGGCTACGACGACGGCGACCAACGCTTCCGCCACTAGCCGCTCCGGCACGCGATGTTCCCGCCACGCGGACACGGCCGACTCCACCGACCGCTCCTTCAGCAGCTCCTCCGCGAGGGCCGTCACCTTGCGCAGCACCTCCTCCTTGCTGGGGCCCTGCGGACAGACACCAGCCGTCATTAGCTGCTCCGGCACGCGATGTTCCCGCCACGCGGACACGGCCGACTCCACCGACCGCTCCTCCAGCAGCTCCTCCGCGAGGGCCGTCACCTTGCATAGCACCTCCTCCTTGCTGGAGCCCTAAATTTTATACCAAATCAAAAATTGTACAATTGCTGAGTTGTTGCTGTGCTTAAAGAGTACAAAAAACCGTCTATACCCACAATATTTAATAGTTTTCTGGCAGTATGATTATTTAACTTAGTCAGCAATCAATTTTTCTTACAATTGACTCTCGCTAACTCGAAATACCACAGGTATATAACTTTATCTTTCAATTACATTTAGTTCGACTTGGGCATAGTAATGGAAATAATTCTTATCGTTATGGATGTAACTCTTGGTTAATTTTGGCTTAGAAAGGCAATTTGAGCAAAAAATTCCAGATAAAAATAAACCAAATGAAATTCTGAGTTTTCGAGAGGTAAAAAATATATCTACATTTTGACTTAGACAACGTTTTTCCTAAGGGAATCAAAAATAATTCGAGTTATCGAGGATTTCAAGTTATCGAGGTTTCAGTTATCGAGAGTCTACTCGAGGTTGTTTGCTAAGAAAAATGTATATATATTATGTCTTTATATTTGTCTTTATATTATGTCTTTATATTTGTCATGTTGTATTTTTCTGGTAATAAACAAAATTTGAATTTGAATTACCTTCTTTAAGTTTGCTAAAAGAAGTAAACAACAATAAATCTCTGTTTTGCAAACAACAATGAATCTTTTTTAATAACTAATGGAAGAGTTAAGGCTAACTTGTCACTGAGTAACAACAAAATGTTCAAATAAAACCTTTAATCTGAGACAAATTTTAATGTAGTACTATGTGTAAAGGGAGGGAAGAGAGATTTATAGGGTCGTTTTTATTTATTTAAGTCAATTTCAACCTTAAACCTCAGGGTGAGTTCTTTGCCGTAGCACAATCCACTTGTAGGCTATCAATGATCCCCTAACTTGTGAGTTCTTGGTGTAAGTGTGTAATTTGTGTGCTTAATTCGGTCACAGCATCATTTAAGATGCAACAGCGATCCGAAAGCGTAGTGTTATAAAGGACGCAGCATCAACTAAGATGCAACAGCGTAAGCCTTTATTTGTGAGTGTTATGTGAATAAAGGACGCAGCATCAATTAAGATGCAACAGCGTAAGCCTTTATTTGTGAGTGTTATGTGAATAAAGGACGCAGCATCAATTAAGATGCAACAGCGTAAGCCTTTATTTGTGAGTGTTATGTGAATAAAGGACGCAGCATCAATTAAGATGCAACAGCGTAAGCCTTTATCTGTAAGTGTAAATGTGTGTTTAATTCGGTCACAGCATCAGTTAAGATGCAACAGCGATCCGAAAGCGTAGTGTTGTAAAGGACGCAGCATCAACTAAGATGCAACAGCGTAAGCCTTTATTGTGTTTGTGAATGTAAAATGTAAAGTGCCACTAATTGTATGTTTTCGGACGCAGCATCAATTAAGATGCAACAGCGTAAGCCGAAGTGTAGTGTTAAGATTGCCGCGCCAACGGACAGTCGGGGCTAAACAATCTTCGAATGTTAGTGTAATAACGATAGCCTTATACTCACCAACTCGATCAACCTATTTGAAACTTAAATATTAAATGAGGAGAATTGTGAATATTTTAATATCACTGACTTTTATTCTTTCGTAGATTAATTTACAATGGCTTTACAATAAATACATAAAGTTATTACTTAGTGGTTAAATGCCTTATTACTGACAAATCATAATTAATTGGGGATACGGGGGACTCTGCCTCTACCGTTCCAAAATAACAAAATCGGGGACCTACCGTCTACCCGTTATTGCTGGAGATGCAACAGCAAACACAGAGTGCTCACAGCATCAGTCAGCTATTGAGACGAATCTGAGATCTGAGGTGGCTGGCACTCGCCTATTTATAGAACCGATCAGCTGGGAAAGAATCACATGACCACCCGTCAGCCGAAGCAACATTCTACTTCTACAGGATTGACACTATTTCACAACATAAATGGAAACGTAAACATTCCTTTTAGCTACCTTTACAATCATTGCTATTAAATCATTAAATATGGACTATTCTAACTTAAAACTAATAAATACTAATTGTTTTACAATACAGACAAGGTATTCACAGATAAATAATGAAAGTACACTCTGTGTTGTTATTTACAATGACGATATCGGATAACCTAACCTATTCGGTAAGTGGACAACAAACATTTTTTCAACTATTTCACACTTTCAACAAATTAAATGAAGATAAACTGATTATTTCTATTAAATGATATGAAGTCTTAACTTAGGCCTGCATAATAAACAATCTCTAGCTCAAAATATCATTATCTACTGTTAAAATCTAGGTTACCTAGACTAGGCCTAGAACTGAAACATTGCAGTAGCCTATCCAGAAAAGTTTATTCCCTTGTAAATAAGTTTAATATTAAACACAATTTAATATTAAACAAAATGGTAAATTAAGCCAAGAAAACAACAAACCAAACAAATATGAATGAGAGGTATTTGACCTTTTCTTATGAGGATTTATTAATAAGACGTTAAAAGGTGTGACTTACTGCCATAGATGGAGAGTTCCTATAACACATCAATCACGAAAGGCGGTTACTCACCTTCTCTTTCTTGTTGCTCTTGTTTTTCTCAACTGGCGCTGGTTTGATAACAACCACATTCTCCTTCACAGGATGCGGAGTCGGCATGTGATTGTTAACTGAAAGCAAAAAAGTAATTAAAAACTGACACAATTTGATATTTTTCAACTATGAGAGACTTATAGGAATGACTTGAAATTTAATAAGTGATCAGGAATTCGATTTGTTTGACTTTTACTGATATAGCAGAGGTTAGTAAGACCAAGCCATTGGGCATACACGTTTTATAACTGATAAGAAAAAGTTTTGAGGCAAATATAGTTCTAGGTTAAATGGCTCATTACAAATTAAAAGTTTTCCTTTTTATCCATTATCACCAATGAAAGAAAACTCCAATAATATCCAGGACTGGAATTTTATTTTATAAATGTATTGCTGAAGCTCTGACTCCTTACAAAATTAAAACCTTGCCAAATTTGGTAGTATAGCCTGTAGATGATAGTCCAATATGCTCTACCAGTTTCGGTTTTATGACAAACCATCTTCAGTCAGGTCTTGTAATTACCTGACTCAAAATTATTTGTCATAAAACTGGTCTCGTGTAATGCATATTGGATTGACACCAAGGCTATACTACAGTAGCCTCCCTATAGTTGGGACACCTCGGGACCAGATCCTTGTCCCAACTAAAAAAGTCCGAACCATCTGGAGGCCTATCAAAAGTACTAAAAATAAAATAATTAAGAGTGTCTTTAAATAGATAATGTAACATAAAAAGCAACTTTTTTAGTATTTACAGTGCTAGTTTTGAGGTAGATGTAACAAACAATGTGTTTCCTATCTGTTTATACCGTGAGAAACCCTTCTACAGACGAATGTTCGGCAACTACTGATTTCCAAGAAGTTGTCCGAACCACCAGATTCAGAACGAGAGGGAGTCCACTGTACTTACTTTTATTAGTAAGTTTTAAATCTTATTTTATTATTACTTTTATAAGTAAGTTTTAAATCTTATTTTATTACCAAATAATAGTTTTTAGGTACTAGTCAAAAACAAGCTCGGGTTGTACCTGGTGGCATGGGGTTGATCTGGGCCTTCGTGTTGAGGGGTTTGAAGACCATGGAGTTGCTCGGCGGCCGCAGGGATATCTCGTCCAGGTTGGTTGCGGCCGGCTGGTGGTTCATCATCTTCTTGAAGCGCGGCGCCAGCTCCTTGGCACCTGCAAACAAATTTTTAAATTCAAGTCACACATCTCTAAATATAAACAAACATGAAAGTATCAGTTGAGTTTTCAATTTGAGTGTAAAGTTGAACCAGGAGGGTGTTTAATTTGTAGGTGTTTAATTTGTAGTAATCTAACTTTTCAAGATTAAGAAAATTGAGAAAAATACTCAACTAACAAAGCAAGTAAAAATAACAAGCCCAACAAAATTGCTTTCAAATGAAGATAATGTAATGTACAAAGACGTAAGTTGCTAAGTCCTTTTACAAAATAAAGGCTTAACAAGAGCCAATTTAAATTTGTTTACACTAATCCACATAAAAAATTTAGTACTCCTTGGAAACAATTCAATCTTATATTAAATAAATTATACTCCTATGGAGCACTAACTCCATTGTCCAATTTCCCGTTCATTAAGCCCTCATTCATTAAAAAAAAAAGTCAAAAGACATGTGCACTAACCGGAATTGTTGTTAGAATTGTTGTTATGCTGGTTGTTGTAGCGGTGGTTGTTCTGCTGGTAGAACTGTTGCTGGTTCTGCTGGTGGTGGTTCTGCCGGTTGTGCTGGCGATAGCCCGACTGGTAGCCGTTGTAACTGCAGCAACAACCACAACCGAGCATCAATACAAGGATAGGGACTGCAACACACAGGATATGGCAGGATAGGGGAGGAAAGGTCAGCAACAAAGAATGGATACATAGTCAGATAGGAGTAACAAGCGGATGCGAGGCTTTCTTTAAAACATAGGTGAAAATTGAGTCTAAAACTCTCCTTAGATTTTGGAATGAATTCATTTTCTTATGGCTCCCTTACCCTTTAAAAAACACTTTTATCAATGCTACATTATCAAGGCCAACAAAGGTGAGAAAACACCAAAAAGAAGGATGTACTAAATTACAAAACCAGATTTTTTCAAACCTTCGGTAATTCAATATGAGTTATTATCAAATCAATACTTCAAACCATCAGGCTTAATAACGATACGAAGAAATAATAATTTTACGGCAGGCTTAATTATTTAAAATAAGGAAAATTTGTAAGTAGAACCTAATAATCTTGATAAGTCAACAAAAGTTGGGTCAAGGCTAATTCCAGGCATTTTGTTTATTCATTATTCAGATAAGCGATGAGGAATTCCAAGAGAGCACTTGATTGTAAACTGTACTGATAAGATAAGGACTTCTAGACATAATACTATTTGTTTACTGTATGATGTCATCGTACACTTGAGTCACATAAAACCTACATGTACAAAGGAGCTTAATATAAGTGCAAAAAATCTGAACAAAGGATTCAGTTATAAAAATTCGATTTCAATTTCATTTAAGGTTGATATCCTTACTTCAGTTGTTAGGATATCTGTCTTTTTAATAAAGTAACAAATATATTTGCTTCTCTCTCTAGAATTTTTACCACAGAAAGAAACGGGCAAATGTGCATCAAAACGCATGTGAAGTTAAAGAAAAGCAGCCTTTTCTGGGGTGAACTTGAAGTATTACTTAAACATGCATGTTTATAGTTTTGGTTATGCTTATTATGACTGTTAATGAATAACTGGAGTGTTCAAGCAATACTCACGAGTTGAACTTGTCCGAGTGCGGGTGGAGGGGGCTGGAGTGCAGCGGTGCCAGAGGTCCGCCGAGCATTTCGTCAAACCCGCCTCGGGTCTTGAGTCCGCGGCGGAAGAGCTCATTGTTCATGTTCTGACGCCGGTCCGAGTCCCTCGGGAAATTGTTTCGCTGTCCATTATGCTCTTCTTCACACAGCTGTAAATTTTCACACATCATGTACAAATAATATACTTAAATGTGTATAAAGGTAAACATAACTAAGAGCGGACAATGGAATCTAATTATTTGTTTAAGCTGATAATGTCTTTGTGACAATAGCCTCTTTACTTCTACCCCAGTCAACTATTAGGTATGGCCTACTTCAATAGGGGAAAAAACATAGGGAAGAGAAGAATTTCCTTCAAAAGCAGGTTGTTTTGTACAACTAGGCTAAGCTCTAATATCGCAAGTCTTTTTGGAGGCTCTAAGATCTATTCAATCAATTAAAACCCATTTGAGTAGATGTAGTAATTTGCTTAGACGGAACATAATTTGAAATCAGTTTACGTTCTAAAGGAAACTGAAAAAACTTAAGAGAGGAAACTGAAACTAAGTACACAAACTGGGTCAAAAAAATCTGACCTTTGGACTCAAAGTGTGAACACAATTTCTCTAAATGGATAAGAGTACCTAGTTCAGCATTTATTTAAATTGATTTCATGCCATGTACATTGGAAGTATAAAAATAGAGCTGTTCCTAGCTGCGATGTGCAGCCGAGACTTTAATATTTATCAAATTCATTTCACAGGCAACCGACCTGATTCATGGGCATGGGCCCCTCAGTGTTGGTGGCCTTGCGCGGCACCCACTTGTCTCGCCGCAGCTCGATCACGTCGCGCAGCATGAAGCGGATTCGCGACGGAAGCTCCTCGTTCTTCGCGAGGATTTGCATGCGGTTGAAGTATTGCTCCATCAAATGCTGCAACACACAAAGGCTGTGATATATTCTGCAGGCTGCTGAATGAGGAGAATTCGCCTTCAAAAAATAATACTTGAACCTTAGATAAGTAAACCTCTTGGAAAAAATACTTAAGTGGTGTTTGTTGACTGACTGGCCGTATACTTGACTTTTAGGTCACATCAACCGTTTAAATGTGACAGATATGTTTATGTTTTTAAGTATTTTCTTTTCGCCTACCCATGTCCCCCAGATATATGATGTGTGTGTTCTTTTTAAGGACTGGCTACAAAAATAAAATATATATATATATATATATATATATATTGTTTTGTGCAAGTGATAAAAAACTAAAGGATTCTGCTGACTGTAACTCTTCTTCCGCACACAGATCAACAGTCTATGCGGAAGAAAATTTCCATATAACTATGTATATTGTCCTGTAATCTGTTTTCTTGGAATAAAGTATTTTTGACTTGACTTTTTGACTTGTTGGTGAAAGTAAAGCTCTTGGCTAGGTTTTGTTTTTAAAGGAGGAATACACAGCTTACTCACCTGAATATCTGGTGTGAAGTAGCACAGTACACAGAAAGGAAGACAAAAACACATAATATTTCATCTCTATTAGGGACGAAATATTATGTGTTTTTGTCTTCCTTTCTGTGTTCTGTGCTACTTCACACCAGATCTTCAGGTGAGTTTAGTGGTATTTGGTATCTTTGTTATTTGTCTTTAATATTAAAAAAACCAAAAAAATTTCTTTTAACATTTTTCTTGAGTGTATATAAAATCAGTTATTAGGCTGTCAAAGCGACTTTCAGTTGAAAATGAATTCTTCTTGTAATTCCAGTTGAGATTCCCTACCATATGCATATACCATACATCCATCAGAAGTAAAATATAGTTGCATACCTCTTGGTAGTAAAATATACTTAAATGTCTCTTCAATGTTTTAGAAACCATACAAAACAGTAATTTATAACAACACACTTTCCATGTTAACTTACTAGTGTACACTTCCCATGTTTAAGTCAATCCTAACATCCACCTCCAAATTGGCGGATGTTAGACCAAATTACTAGGCCTAAGTGGCTATTAGTAACCTCACTATGAAATACTGTAAATGTTCACAAACAATATTTTTTTAAATTCACAACTAAATCAATCAATCTATTTATTTTTTCTTATTTCAAAAATATAGTTAGATACATTCTTACAAAGTGCAAAAACTACAAAAAAGTGTTTTCCAATTCATTATTAATTTAATTCTTCTTAAGTGACTAATTGGCTGATTGATTATACTTTTTAAGTGTCTCAGTCACAACTTCTTTCAAGACTCAAGAGAGGATGAAAGAAGTTTATGTCAGGCAACTGTGCAAACTTGCAATTCCATATAGAGTAGGTGAAACTCAAATTGCCTGATAATTGACGTTGTATTAGTCAACATAGGCCTAACACAAATTAATAGATAACATAATCCAAATTATTTAAGAAGTAAATACAGAACCAACATCTCAAATTAAAAAATTTCCCTGTCACTTCTCAAAATGTTTGTTTCCTACCCTTTTCTACACATAAATTTAGAAGTAAACTTTTAACAGATTTCAGATAGACGTGGAGACTTACAGAGCCTTTGTCCGTGTCCAGGATGCGGCCGCAGGTCCTCATTATCTGACAGAGGCACTCCAGGTCCTCGGCCATCGGCTTGTTGCGATGGGTCGTGCCCAGCAGCTGCTGGACGCACTTGTGCAGGATCCCTTCCGCCAAGATCTCAAGTTTTCCAAGTTCTCCGATAAACTGTCAACAAAACCAAAATAAGTCTTACTTGAAAGTCTAGGAGTTAGAGGTAAAAGAGATTCAGTAACATTTAGTAATGCTCAATCTCTAAAATCTGTCATTTTGCAAGATTTACAGTTTTTTGGGTAATTTTCTAGAATACTGATGCAGCTTCGCTTCCAATGACATTCACAATTCCAGAAATAACACGTCTTTGCTGAAAAAACTTTGTTTACTCCGATCAATGTTTTCTAGTGCAATGTTAAATCTTGCGTAGAAATACAAAATTTTAAGGGCTCTTCTCTAGTCTGGAGTTAATCAATTTTATTGTTTCCTGCAAAACTTCTAGCCAAGACTTCTTCCAAAGACACATAATTTATTAAATTTTGCTAGGAACCATAGGACTATTGTAGGAGGAGTTTGATCACAGAAAAATCCATAATGAACAGTGTTAGGCTTGAGTGAATTTGCCTCAGCATAGCATTTCATTTATGTTAATCACTAGCAGATATAGCCGCTGAAAGGATAACTAATTAAATCATATTATGCAATGTGCATTTTCAGGAATAATTAACAAATTGGATTGCTTTGGGTTATGGGCCATGGGCGTGCAATTAATTTCACGCTGAGGGAGCACCTGGGAATTCCACCCTCAAGATTAAAATGATAGCCTAAGCTGTAACATTTTCTCTAAAAATATTTCTCTCATGATAAGCAAGTGGCATGAATAAGCTTCCTTCCTTTTTCCAATTCAGAGAATGACAGACAACCCATGACATAATACAAAAAAAAGCCAAGGGCAGGAAAACTGTAAGAAAAATTAGAGGATATTTCCCCAAATAGTTTCTCATTTACATCGAACATTGTTTAAACACTCATTTATTGACTGAGAATCAAAGTATTGTAGAAATAGTATATTTTTGGATTTAAAATCCCCATCAACTACACAAACCCTCCTAAAATTTTAATTTTGGAAACCCTGTTTCTAGTGTTTACATTTACTCAAAATAGTATGGTCCATACCTAGTATCAAGGTGAGAACTAAATTATTATGAGTAGTTTGAGTACTTAATTATTTACTAGAGAGACAACTCATTTTACAAAAGTGGGAATACAATATACTATTTTGTGCTGTCCGTACAACAAAAGTAGCCTTAGTGGTATTTCACAAATGCCACTAATAGGTGACCGCCATAAATTTGTACATTTTATCCTTCTACTAGATTGGATTTCGTACCTTTTCTACCCCCTAAAAATATTGTTTAGGCCTACCATCCACTGTTTTAAAAACTGAAATATACTCTGCTTTAGCCGTTTGAGAGGATATTTCAAAAACATTTCTTAGTATGCATTTACAATAAATAAAGAATATTTAAGCCAAGTTTTATATGGCCAAAGAAGCCTTAATAACCTTTGAAAACTAATAATGAATGAGAATAATGGCAGCCACTTTGAATTTTATTGCCTACCTTCTTTTAGCCTTCTGAGAAAATATTTTAAAATCCTTTCTTAGTACACATCAAGAGGTTATGGAAAATGTTTGCGTCAAGTCTCCATATGTCATGTTTGTATAGCGGCCCAAGTCCTTTTTGTTTTTGAGAAACTATGATCAGTGAGTGAGTCAGTAAGTCAGTCAATCGTTTTGGATTAACTGACTGTCAATTCTATGTCTATATAGATAACCCAATTTTAATTTTTAATAGACTTTTTAGTTTTATCCTTAACAAGAGCTTTAAAATGCCTGAGCACGTTATAATTAAAATAAAATGCATGGGTTATAATTTTCATAAGCCATGTATTCTTAAAAAAAATTAAGTTAAAAAAAGAAAAAAAAAGTTATGAAATTAGTCTAGTAATTACATAATCTAAAGTTAACACTGAATGCAAAATAAAATGATAGTGTTTAATGATTTCTGCCTAGCTTACCTTAATGTTTCCAAGCATCTTGCGCTTGGCATTCTGTTTTCGCTCCTCCTCTTCAGGGGTGAGGATCGCATCATCGGGGTAAGCATCGCTTGCATGTGAACGGTTCTCAAATTCAGATTTGCACTTGTTTAACAACAAGACGCGGAATGTGCAAGGGCTGGGTGGTTGGTAAAAGTTAGGTGCTTCTTCCGTCAGGCGCTTGCACAGCTGTGCATACATAGAACTGTACTTCGGTTCATCTAGCGCCTTGTCAAAGATCTGTAACATTCAACAATCGGGAAATTATAGTTAATGACAGAACCTAAGAAGACAATTTAAAAAGTAAATAACAGATGAAGTAGGAAATTTTAGCCTCAAAATTTAATTTATAATATTATGCATTCAAGTGCAATGTTTGTAGTGGAGTCCAAGAACAATTTTAACTTGAAAGCGTGGGGTCCAATAATTTTGCAAATATAAAACAAATCACAAGTAAGCTAATAAAATTTGTGTCTTGGAGTCCAAGAACAATTTTTACTCGAAAGCGTGGGGTCCAATAATTGTGTACATGGAAAACAAATCACAAGTAATATAATTTGTGTCTATCACAACTTCTGAAGGTCTCGTAGGAAGAGCAACACAAAATGGATGAGAGAAGTTTGAGATTTCAGGCAATAATGCAAACACACAATCCAAATGAGAAGAGTGCTCTCTAGTTGCCTATGCCGATAAACTTTCTTCAAGTTGTATATTGTAAAAACTGTGACTATCGCCCTGAATAAGTATGATTTATATCAAAACAGTTAGCTCATTAATGCATTTACCTTATCATTGTGAAAAATTTTACTCTAGCCTTAAACCTTTTCTTCCCATTATATCTTCTAAATATAGCTTTAAATATTTAATTTAAATATTGACTGACTGGAACACTCACCAACAAGATGACACCTCTGAGAATAAACTCTGAGTTAAGTTCTGTCTGTAGCAAGTCATCACTCAGCTTCTGAAACTTCTCTGGTGTGAGCTTGTTGAGGATTCCTCGCACCTAAAAGCCAAAACATATCGTCATACTGTAAATGTTTTCAAACAATAATTATTATTTTTTTATCACACTAAGATGTACTGGATGAATTTAATTTAGTGATTAATTGAACGGTTGATTCTACTTTTTAAATGTCTCGGTCACAACTTCTTTCAAGACTCATGAGAGAATAAAAGAATGGAATGAAAGAAGTTGATGTCAGGCAACTATGCAAACACACCATTCCACAAAGAGTGGGCGTTCTCAAATTGCCTGATAATTGACTGCAACAAAATAGTGGCTCACATTAAGATAACTTAAGAGTTGAAAAATACTCAAATTCGTTTTAGACCAAATTGGTTGTTCTTGTTAGCAGCTAGCTTAAAAGGCATGATCAGTTGTTTTATACTTTTTAGGAGATGACTTAAAGTTAGAAAAGCCATTTCAAATGCCTCAGTTTTTTTTTGTCAATGTTGCACCATCACCTGTAGTTCTGCTACAGGATGCAAAGGTACAAAATTAATATAATGATGTAATAGTTTATCTGTATCAATCACAACTTCTGAAGATCTCACTCTAAGAGAAACACAGAATGGGTGAAAGAAATTTAATTTCTGGCAATAATGCAAACACACAGTCCAAAAGCGAAGGGTGCTCTCAAATTGCCCATGAAAAATTAATAAATGAGTATTATTGATTGTTATTCACAGATCATTTCAAAAACTATTTGTTCATATGTGATAGATAGGCCCCGAGTGCCCTAATTGACCTTCAAACTTTAAACCCTAGGATAAAAATTGGCAATATTCCTAACTGGAAAAAAACCCCATGGAAGAAAATAATGTAACCGAGCAAAGTTGTAAGTTCTAGACACACAATACAAACCTTGCGGAAGATCTGATCATTTCTGGTTTCAGGGGTCTGTTGTGCAGCATCGCGTCTTATAGTTGAAGGAGGAACCCAACGTCTTTTTGACGATTGCAGGGAGCGAGATTCGTCCCTAGACAAGGGGGTAATTAATTAAATCGTTTAAGACTATATCCAGTCCTATACTAGATGACTCGGAGAACAAAAATGTCTGAAAACAATATTAAGAGCGCTAGCAGGATGCATTACAGTAATAACCTTTTTGAAAAGCCTATCTCTCTCAAACTATAAATTCTTAGGATCAAAAAAAACCACCAGTCTAACTTATGCAAAATTTTAAGAATACTGTACTTTTTTGGACAGCTCATTTTTAATATAACTTGTTTTTTTGAATGTTAGGTTGCTGGAGTTATTAATCATAAGCTAACTAATAAATGAATCTATGCTTCTAGTACTTGTACCCCCCAGCTTAAAAACCCTACAGTCTCAAGTAGCCTAATAAAAACAAAAATCACTTTGGTTTTCAACAGATCGACCAAGCTCAATAACCAAATCTCACGTTCTCAAAATTCTTTGTATTAAACCTGTTTGCTAATCAATAATTCAACTAATAAGTGATAACTTTAATGAAAACTATTTCAGTAAGGGTAGTTAAAAACTCAAATTCAAATTTGAATATTTTTAGCTATTTTTCCAAAAATTTAAAATGTCATACCTTCCTCCCGAGACACGAGAAGCACCCCCCGGTCCTCTGGGGCCGTCCGTTGTGTCTTGTGTGTCGCCGCCCACACAATAAACTGGTTTTATATTGGTTTTCTCAGTAATGGAGGAGGTAGCTGAAAAAAATAAAAACTTAATCAGGCAAAATGTTTACAGTCAAGCTTGTGTTCTTAGAATGGGGAACATCGAATGGGAGAATCAATGTAAGTATTACCAATATGCCGCCGACCTTTATTTGACCCAGGTGGAAGTGTGTTTAGTTTCTGCGGCCTCCACAGTCTGGTTGTCTTCAAGGAGAGCGGACTTCTTGGACTTCCCTATTTACTTGTCAATCTATCGTTTGTAGCACAGTAGGCTTACCTTACCTTTAGACCTACTAATTGCTACAGAATTGAAATAAGTACTACATCACTACGACTGGAACGACAAGAGACTCTTGAACTAGAGGTGTTACCAATACTAATGGACCCGCTCCTTTAATAAAAAAAACAAACAAAAAAAACAATAATGAGAGCCGCAATGACCAGACACAACTCGGATAAGAAACACAAAGATTTGAGTTCTCTGATCAGAAAAGGCTTTGGATAAAAACTAACCACAGCCTTAGTTCTACTTTGGAAATTTCCATGGTAAGGCCTATTATAGTAATTTAAACCCATTGGTGCCAGAGCTCATGAGTCACATCCGTTCTATAGTTTTAAACATACCTACCAAAATCCTATTGATTCAACAAACATCTGATATAGGCCTATCGCTTTTAAGAGTTTTTAATATAGAAGGCCCTAACAAGATCAGATGAAATGTTTTTCTATAGTGCAATCCTTTGTTTTATTTGTAGCCTAATATATGAGAATATAAAATTCCAAAATCATGTTCAAATTGTGCTTTTGACCAGCCTTCTCTCAACATTTTTGGCTGGGTAGTAAAAAGAGAATTTGATTATCCTATTAGTTGTGAATTGTGGCGCGGAGAAATATTTGAGGCTTAACAACTTAGTGTTGCTACTGCTGTCAGCCAACATGATGTAGGCCTAGATGTCATTAACTGTTTAATGTTCATAATTAACTTTACTATTCTCTACTATTGACCCTCAATAATTGGACAATAATTACTCCAATACAGGTACCATGAATACAGTTGGCACCCAATCACCAAAAATGTTGTGTTGCTGGACATTGTTTATCACGAATTACCTCTTTGACTATTACACGGTTTTATCACTTTATACATTATTTAAAAAAATATATTAATCATCAAACCATTACATTCAGTACACCTCGGAATATCCAGATTAGTATGGAGGAACACCGATCCAGATAACAACACATAAATCTGGATGATCCGAGGTAGTAATTATATCGCCTAACTAACGATCGTGAACTAAGCCCTAACTACATTGAAACTGCAACATTGTATGAGGCTATATATCATGTTAGTTTTAAACCCACTCATTTTAAAACTTAATATCAGTTCCTATAAAGCTTTCATCAGTGTTGCCACTTTTGGGGATTTTTTGCCAAATTGGGGATTTTTCTCGGCTTTGGGGATGTTTTTGGCGGATTGAGTCTGATGGAGAGGTTTTGTCGGATTTAAATTTTGGCGGAGGGTTGGTGAATAACAAATTAGATATGGAGAAAATGTAGCCTATAGGCCTAATATATTTAGAGTGAATAATTTTACCCGCATGTTTAAGGTCATGGATATGAATTTTGGGATAGTTGGCAGTTGAAAGGGATATTGTTGAATTTGGCTAATGGTTGGAGAAAACTTGGGGATTTCTATGGCTTGGCGGATTATTGGAGGATTTTTGCTTCGGCTGGGGATAAAGTGGGGATTTTTCGCTAGACAGTTGAGGAAATTCCTGGGTCAGAGGTGGCAACACTGGCTTTCACAAGTATGAACTAACAAGGCAGTAAAAAAACTAACCCCCGAAATTGCTGTGAGGCATATGAGTTATTGTTGTTATAAAAATACTACGTTGTTACTAACCTTTTTTCGTCGTCAATCCATTGGTCAACCAATGAAACAAAGGTTAATAACCATTTATTTTTATAGATCGACTATCAATCCAGGAGGCAAACCATGGATAAATTATTGTTGTTAGCGATCATAGGGTAATTCCAAATCACTCGTACAAGAATGCTGTAATGTACTATACCACAATATAACTAAACAGTAACATTTTTTGTTTTCTATACTGTACAGGTAAAGCTGTGACTTTTTTGGTGATATCAAATGCATACAGATGGTATATTAGGTTTCTTTTTTTTTCTAAAAGAAGGCATTTTTTCCGTATAAAATACACGACAATCACATTTTTACCATGAATTAGATTTCTTTTGAAAGGTAGGCAGATGCAAATAGTCTCTATGATCCAGATAATATGAGGGCTGGATAATCAGAGGTCTACTGTAAATTAATAACTCTTAATTACTGACAATATACGACGGTTAAAAGTTCAACTTGAACCTAGGCCAGTTCTAAATTCAACTAATACTTCCAATATTGCACAATAATAAAGGTAAAAGTGTCTTGTCATGGCCTTTACTTAGCAATATCACCAAATTACTGCAGCTAAGCTTGAGTTCTGTGCATCATCGATGGGGAGAATTTATGCAAGTAGGGCCTACTAGCAGTTTGCCACCGACCTTGAATTGACACAGCTGGAAGAGTGTAGTTTCTGCGGCCTCCACTATTAGATTGTCTTTAACAAGAAGGGATTTCTTCGCCTTCTGTATTTACTTGACAAGCTGTTATGCAGAGCACAGTAGGCCTACTTTACCTGACATACTAATTGCTACAGAATTGAAATAAGAACCACAGCACTACAACTGGAATTGCAAAAGATTCTTGTTAAATGCAAATCAAAATTATCTACAAACATCAGCTGATGACTCATATAATGCAGAGTTGAATTATAGAATATGCCAGACTATCAGTGTTGGATTAAGTTCCAGCCACAGCATTAGGCGGGTGGTGAAAAATGGAAACTCCAGCTGAGTAAATGACTTGATGTTTAGAGTCACGACCGCTCCTCCACACATTTAAGCAGTTTAACATATTTCCATCAGATGGAAGCACTTTGTTATGAATTAACAGAGTTCAATTAAGGGGATCAACGAGAATGAGCTTAAACAAGAACAAAATGTAAAACCAAACTAAGATGAAAAGAACGACTAAATATGACTTTTATTCGTTTAGAACTACAAAGATTAAGTTCTATAGCCTAGCCTAGATGAAATGTCAACAGATAAAATACTAAATAGAAAACAAAATTAATAATCACAAATTTCAATGATCAGCTGATTTTGAAGAACACAATTTAAGAGCAAAACTATGACGTCAGATAGGTGAATGATAACCAAATAACATATTTCAAACACCAACAGCGCACTCACTCACACGCCTAATGCTATGGCCGGACTTTTGGGGTGGCCGGAACTTTTTTAGTAATTTTTAAGCAAAATTCAAACTTTCCTGATCAATTCAAAAGTTGTGGTTTCAAATTTATGTTCAAGGGTTAACTGATAAAAGGAAATAGCCTAGGCCCTACAATCTTGCATGTGGGGAATTTATTTATGATTGACTACATTTTTTCATCATGTAGCCTAAGTGAAATGTAATGAGTCTTGAACGATTCAAAATCAATTATTATGTAATAGATTAGCCAAGTGGGAGATGGGAACGAAGTTAAAGTTTAGCCTTTAAATTGGGGAGCTCCTTTATAAGTTAGTCAGACATAATTTTAATACGGTACTTCAGTCTAAGTTTAGTAAAATTCAAATTTTCTGCTAACATAACTTACTTAAGAACCACCACATGACTCATCCTAAAGCCTGATTTACACGAAGACCAGAACAGGGAACAGTAACACCTTGAAACAAGAGAACAAAATATTTTTTACTACTGTCCTATACTGTATGGCCGTTGAGTAAACCAAGCTTTACGTAATGTAACCTAACCAGCCTTCTTAACTGATTGCGCACACTAGTACCTATACCGGCTTAACATTTAAGAGTTACTTTATTGACTCAAATGGTAACTTAACACCCTTTAAATAACCCAAGCAGGTAATTTTAATCACTGATTTCCCTATGTTTGAAATTTTACCAGTAATATAATACACGGCAGGGTATTTTTAGTGAGAAATCCCCTGATGTGTTGAACCTCTAAACACCAGTTCCCTCCCATTCCCCTAGAGTAAGTTAAAGATTAAAGATTCTGACAAGGAGACTACATTCAAGTTCTGAATATAGGCCTGTAGAAAATCTCAACAAGCCTGACATCAAGATTTTTAAATTCCCCTCTACCTAAATAAAACCTTGATTTCACTCCCACTTGTGGATAGAAGTAAGATAATTGACCTCTTATTTTCATTTGAGTTTAAGTTATCCTAAGTCAAGTTTATGAGTGAAATTCCCTGCCTGAAACCCCTATTCCTACTCTTACCTAAGCAGTACAGGCAACCATATATAACAAAGGCCTAAGCTGATTGTCTGAAAACGCAAATTCCTGCTTCATCAAACATAGAACAGGCAAGACATGATGTATCATTTTAGAATTCTGCACAGCCTATAAAATCAAATGTGTCCAGCTGTAAGATAAAAATCCATTTCACTTATACTGATCCAAAAATGTATAAAAGACATATTAAGTTTGCCTACCTAACATAAAGGCAGACCAGGAACCATAAGTCAATTTATTGAGAAAATTAGGGAAATTGGCCTGAGCCTTCTAAGTTTTAATAGGCCTACCTGGAATATCAAAAAAATTTATTGATTGAAATAATTATTATGACAAAAATCACCATGCTACAACTAAATCTTTCGTAGCTTTAGTTTAAATGGCGCAGTACCCTATTTCCTAAACACAAAGAAAATTGTCACTACAGAGGGCACTGCGCCAAGAGATTGCACAACCATTTCAGCTTCCTGACCATACATTTCTGGAAATATTACCAGCCAATTTTATCATAGGAACTTATAAAAAATCACAATAATTCAAACAGAAAATGTGAAAAAGTTAAAATTTAAGACAATGGCGTGGCGGTCTGTGGAGGCAAGTGAAAAGTTCGACTATCAAAACCTCGATTGCGAATTATTACGATTTATGTAGGCTTTCATCAAATTAATTACTTTCAAAGTTGGCACTAGAAACGGATAACTTATATGCTAATTTCCGTGGATAGGCTTTAAAAACGATTTTCCCACAGCCCATAATAGAGGTCATTCACCTCACAGGACCACAAAAACGATCTCGTGAAAATCACTTACTTGGCAAGATTATTTGTGTATACCACTTAATTCTCACTTTAAAATCCAATAACGTCCAAATATCGAAATGCTAGTAACACTCGTTACTATAAAGAATCCAACCACGAGTAAAAATTTCACTGACGGCGAGCAGCGGAACGGGAGATGCGACGAGCAGACGCCATTTTGTAGTGACGGTAGAGTACGAAACGCCTAACCTCTAGACGCTGATCGATAAAATGACGTCGGCTGCTACTGATAAAAATGTGCAGTGCACAAAGTTCACACTGTAATCATGTGACACAACTAACCTAAATCACAAACTTCACAAAATAGTTAATTGATGGCCCACTAACATTTTTCACGACCACGACACAAACTAATGGCACACAGTGAGGAAACCAAACAACATTTACATCACCAAATCTGAACAAACCCATTCAAAATACTTACTTTGGACATAACCGGGTTCGCGAAATTTCATAAATATAAATTATAACGAACTGAACTGAGAAAGTTTGTGAAACGTGCGGCGGTGTGTGCGTCAAAGATGTAGTTTCTTGGAGCTTGTTGTTGGTTCGACGTCCACACACACACGGACGCGACCCAAAAGAAAAGTGGGGGGGATAGATGAATCACCCCCTCCCAAACATTCCGAGTTCCGACCCGTCCCTTCCCCTCCCCCTCCACGAACCACGGGCAAGGTCGTTCACGTTCATCCAGATCCATCCACAAAGGAAATGACCCCCACCTGTTCCAATACGGCGAATTTAAAGAGATAACGGATTTGTTATAATTGACAGAAAATGATTTCTGGAGTTGCATTATTTGCGACAGAACATAGTTTAGGTGTAAAATGTCTAAGCACTTCAAGAACTTCGTGTACATAGCAATGGTGAACCAACTTCAGTTCTCTACGTTGTTTCCAAGGTCCTTTGAGCAAGGAGACAATTAGAATAAAATTGGTCCTCCAAAGCTGAGGTCTAAGATAATGGAAATGAGAAAAAATTACAAAAGACTTTAAAAAGAAAAAAGAAACAATGCTTTGACTGTGCCATAGTTTGAAAAAAACGAAAAAGGTTAATTTTACTGTGTCTAGAAAATGCTGATCAAATTCAATAGAAAAGACACATAATACACAAGCTTGAACTGCGAAAATAACTGTTGATTTTAGAAGTCGGCAAGTCGCGAACTATAGGAAATTCTAGCCAACTTCCAGGAACACAGGAGCAGTGGAACAAGCGGAGGAAAGCATGGTGCGGAGGCGGAGGGGAACCAACATTTCGGTGACGTCATGTGAGTGTTGCCAACTTTCGCTCATTCAGCGGAAACAGTGCTGATATTCTACATAAAACTCTCTACCCCCACCCGTTTATTAATAATTTACAAAATATCCAGCCTTCGTTTTCCTGACTTCCACAGTTATAAGCTCCACATGCTTACTCAATCTAGATGAATCGTAGAAAATTGATTCTCTAGAACCACAGAATCTATTACATTCACCACCGTGAAATCATCCGTCACAAAAATTGCTGTGAAACTTTGAAACCAGTGTTTTCATGGTCAACGAAACCTTTGATTTTTGTCCACTCGCTTCGGCGGGATCGGCGAAATATACCGTCCAACTACTTTGCTGATATTTTGAAATTATTAGACACGTTATTCTAATTTGCTTCTCATCAGATAAGCCTAGCATAAATCGAAATCACGAAGCGGATTAAAATGCATACCAAATTCATAAATTCAACTCGATTTCGCAAGAATGGTCCACACACTGCTACGTTAATTTATTTTAGTAATCATAAGTACGCCATTTCTTGTTTCGCACCGGAGGCGGCGCGGCGGCAGGGTGCGACTGCCAAGATGCCCTTTCAACTGGACCTCCTGACGAGCCGGTGGCGAAAAGGGCTCTATCGATTAGAGAAGACTTTTAAATGTCATGGGGAAAATTAAAACAGGACACCGGACGTTGCTCCGACCGGGGGAAGGGGAGGGGTCGAGATGAATTGATGCAATGTTCAACTACGGTACTCTACTATCTATCTCAGTGGAGATGACTCAGGTAAATTAATCGTTTCAATCTACATCCTGGTCGAATTTACAAAGTGAAAATCGTACTAACGATAACATTACAACGTGTACGTGAAAACGTATTATTTTATTTACAACTTCTCACTCCTATTTATTTTTTATTTGGACTATTAATTGAACTGAAGAAATGTTGAAGAATCGCTTGCAAGTTAGTGTTGAGAAAGTGATGGGGTTTACCGATCGACCGTCTAAGTGGGCCAGTGGGTCAATTAGTTGTATTTTCGGGAGGAAATGGGACTTTCCCACGACAAGCGAGAGGGAAAGGAATCTAGATCGGTGTGTTCGACAGCCAGGTGCTACTGGTAATGTGTACTGAAGCGTCAATCACACGAACTCCCCCCCTCACGCTCATGCTGTCAGAATAAGGTGTTCTTAAAAAAGAAGCAAGTAGTGCAAAAAAATCCCGTGTGTAGGCTACAACTTACTATCGCGGTGTGCTTCCCTCACAAAAAGATCTTTGTTACCGACGACCCCCGCCAACCAGCAAAAAAGTATTTTCGAATAGAAAAGGTTTCCACAAAAACGTACATATTTGCGGAAAAGTATTTTATATAAAGAATGAAAAGTGTGTGATATTTGAAACGATCAAGCACCGATAACAGTATCCAGTATACAGTATCGCGTAACGCTGTATATTTAATAAACTAATATAAAATAATTTTTACGAACATTTAACGTTGTGCGGACACGAACAGCGGCGCGGGCGAAGCACAAATAAAATGTCAGACAAAGGCGAGAATACGTGAATACGCGTGACTTCACAGGTGAGTCACGGTGAATCACCGGAGTGCAGCAGCGCACCTGAGCACGTGGACCTACCATCTGTCACAGCATTTTTTACAAACAATTCAATTTAAAATTTCGATTAAATACAAAGCGCATCAGTGTTGTATCCTCCACCAGTCATCCGGTCTCATTATCGCAATGACGGCTTTAGAGAGGGAAACCCCTATCAGCTCAGAAGTGGAGTGATTTAGAATAAGACAAATTTTATACATCGAATGAAATCGTAAAGAAAAATCGATAATCGATTCGAAAAATGCTAAGGTGGTCATCGACTTAAGAAATTGTTAAACTTGTGGTTCAATAAAAGTTTACGAGACATAACGTGTAATAAATTCAAGCGCAGTTAAATCTCACATTTAAAATAGAATGTTTACATGATAAATGCACTGACTTAGGCTAAGTCGAGTTTTAATTTAAAGGTGCAACCCGAAGAATATCCGCTGCGTTTAAACCCAAACGATAACAAAAGCATAACAAGTATTTTAACCAAATTATCCAACAACGAGTAAAAGAACTTGGAGTGTGCATGTTTAGATGGACGATAAAAGATGTTTTATCCCTTATGTTTTCTCAACTTACGTTATAATGGCTCTCGTCAGTTCCATTGAAGTTGTTATTTGACTGGCTAACGGCTAACACGAAGGGCCTATTATAGTGGGATGCAAAGAATGTAGCGTGCTTGAAAGTAATCGACATTTTAGAGTACTTTTAAAAGAAAGGATAAGTGGCAGAAGTTACATTCACAGGAGCTTTTGTTAATTACGAACTGTCGAACTGTGAATTACCTCGAAAATCTTCACCCGAAGTATCGTTTAAAATGTAAAAAACGCAGAATATAACATTGCCACAAAAATCAACAACTTGAAGCGATTAAAAAACGTGCAGAAACCTAAACAAGGACAGAAAGACGTACAATTGTGTAATTCCATGGCAGATAAATTTACGATGCGAAACAAAGCATTTGTGTAGCGCGTGCTGATAAGGAGCCCGGGCCGACACCCTGTCGGCGTCTGATAACCGGAAACAGCCGATCAATCAGCACTGCTTCCGGTCGGTAGAAACGGCGGGGAAATCGGTAAAATGTGTTTGTACTGATGGAAATCTTGTATTTCGTGTAAAACACTGATTACGAGCAACACGTGAGCAAATCAGCCGCGCTCTGTCAAACTTTAACGAGGTTGATTTCGACTTCCTACTGGTTCCTGGTTTCCAATTTGATGGTCTTCATGAGCTTGTAAAAATGATTGTTCTCATTGATGAAATATACATATATGGTGAAAACTTAATTCACTGCGCAAAGATTGTAGAATATAGCAGATTTCCCCAATCTGATCTGATCTAACACTCCACGAAGAAACTACGGCCACGAAAAAACGACAAATCAGGTCAACTTCGATTGCAAGACAAGAACATTTGAAACACTCGTACAACCAACCATTCATACCCATCACAAACAATCGGTTCATTTGAAATGACACACGATACCTCATTCAAGTGCGTAATTAAAGGTGGATAGAATTGGTATGACTGCTTGATGATCGAACTGCCTGTAGAATTTTCTTAAGACTTGTCGCTGAATAAGAGCGGCTGATTATGTAAGATATCAGACTGATTGATTACATTTAGGTAATTTATAGACAGCGAAACTTAAGATTGAAAGAGGTTGCATCATTACTAAAAGGATGTCTGACTAGCACGTGACATCAGCGGCAGGTCTTGCTGACGGACGGGCGAGTGGGAGTCGAGCGTCGTCTTTCCAAAATCGTCCACACGAAATTACGTAGCAGCTGCCCACGCCGCGCCGCTGGCCGCTGTAGCTGACCGCTGACGACAACGCCTTGACCTTGAGCTGTACCCAAGCCCAAGAAAAAAATAAACCCATGATTATTTCAAAGTAATTTTACCAAAAACATATTGAAGCTTCTTCCCACTGAAATTATGTGATTTTGAAAAATGTAACCGGTGCCCGGAGGGTCCATTAGGCATTTGGTTATATAACTTAGGTTCTTCGACTATGAGGAATTTAGTGAGAGAAAAACACAAGCGTACGGAAGGAAGAGAGATAAGCATGCCTCACTTCAAGGACGTACTTCTGTGATAAACAAGCTTTAATCGGATCATTGACGGAAGTTATATAATGGTCAGAAGAGATGACTGAGAGAAAAACACGGCCCTCCCCAAGTTCCAGAACATTTTTGGCATCGAATATGTAAAGTTGTGAGACGTTATCACGGCCTCGCTCAGTTTAATCCTCCCCAATCGCAATTTTCTAGTCTTTACATCGGTTCGATTTGAACAATCACGTGGACCGAGCCAGAGCCAGTGCCAGGAACGGCGAGGGTAAGGAACCGAGAGGTAGGCTATTGGCCGGGCCCAGAATTGCCGGTGACGTGGCGCGACTTGGCCGGCGACCGCTACCGCACATCGCGACTGGGGCCAACGCCAGGTGAGCCGCCGCCGCCGCGTACACTCCGAGACGAATAACTTGGCCGGCGTTAAATGTTACGTTGGGGCCCAGACCACCCTATGCCAAGTTATGTGTTTCGGACTGTACAGCGCGGCAGAATATCAATGCTGTCTCTCAACTGTACGCTGTAGCATGAATTAATTTTAAACTGTTATGGCGATTTTTTAACAATTTAAGCTCAAAGTGGGGCCATTGAAATGGTATATTGTTCCAAGGCATACACTGAGGGACATAGGGCAAGGGCCAATAATGATGGACTGAGGGTACCTTGCACAATGTAGGCCTGCGACAAAATAAAATAAGATGGAAAAATCTTCACTCAATCAAACATGTGATCGATGAATGCTGTAGTTATAGGTCAGTAAGTGCTGGATAAACTCGGGAGAACATTGAACACGAATAAACGAAATAATAACGATATTGTTTAAATATATCGTAATGTTTTTTTACATTGTAAAAAAGACGATAAGACAGTTATAGGACGATAGTACAGTAAACAATAATGTCAAAAGACATTGCAATGTTAAAAGACTAAGTAATGTTGAAAAGCATCGTTTTAAAGCTAAAACCCCTTTTGCAGCACATCTGTAAACTACAGTAAGCGAATTTCCAAACAGGCGAAGCCTCGAATCCAAGTAAAGTCAACTTGCTGTATGTCCATGATATTCAGCTATAGCCATAAACATGCAAAAATGTTCTCCATAAGAATGGAATAAGAAGTGATTTTAAATCAAAGGTAAAAACAAGTTTTAAGAAATTAAAGGACTTTTGTCAACAAAATAAACATGGTAACTCGTACCCAAATGATAATGCCTACAATTCGTGATGTATATACCTACAATTCGTGGCAATTAATAAAAAATAACCATAAAATTCAACCAGTAAATTCTGGTAATCTTCGGTTCACTTTCAGCTGATAAACCCTACTGGGATCAACATAAAATACCACTGACTCACAACGTTCACTTATGAATCACAAAATAACTCTGAATTAAAGAACCGTTTGCAATTTAATTTAGAACGTGCCTTCCTCTGGCATAAAAGGCGTATAAAATTTAGATAGTTTCAACAACTAGTAAAACATCGACTCCGGTGGGGATCGAAGGTCGGGCACTCATTAGCGATGGGATCTTCCGACCAATTAGCCGACTCATTCATCTCACTCGCCTGACTCGAGGCTTTCTTCCGATATACCAATAACGTGATGCGTTTATGACGTCGCCCGAGGTTCCCAAGTAGGCAGGAAAGTACGTTACAACGTTTCTGAGACAATTAATTTACTTGGTGCAGCCAACTGGTCAACAACGGTTTACACTGCTGAACCAAGCCTACAGCCGCTTAATTCGTGTTCGTGTGACACTCAACAAGACAAGTTAACGATACAGGTCTCTCCTGCAAATTAAATGTATGACCACCGCCCCTCCTCCCCGATACATTAATCTATATCATATGCAAAAGCAAATTCGAGATAAAAATTTAAATTTTAAATAATGCGGAACTAAAATTACGACATAGACTACAAAGAAGACTGCATACTGTAAAAATCTCTTATCTAAAGTATGTAAACTACATCAATTGGATGTCAAATTTCGCGGTAACGGCAAATGTGTTAGCATTTTACTGCATGAAAAACTGCAACTCCATGTACAGGGTTTAGCGATAAGCGGTTTTGGCACTGGGGATAAAACAACAGCAGAGCCGAACCAACATCGCGAACAATCCGAAAAACCTCCACGCTCCAAATGCCATGTTCTGTATTTTCCTGTTTAACATCTCCGAATTTAAACAAATTCGTCGTTTCAGTTATATTGATGAACATCGATATAAAACAAGAAAGTAACTAACTGCTCGAGCGATATTTGAATAAAAACCTATCCAAATGAAATTCTGGTACTCTCTATTTCTGTAGCACCAGGCTCGAAACACTTAATCCCCCATCCCGGTGCACCGTATTCAAAACCCCGCTGACACTCGTCATTATACCACATACAATACATGCAAGTGGTTTTAAAACTTCGAAAAGGGCGTCTCATTAAAATTACACTCAATTTGACTTCGGGCCGGGGTCTCCCTGCGTTGTCCACAGGTGAGACGAGACGAGGGGGGAAAGGGGGGGCAAAATCAACCGGGAACGTGGGAACCGCAGGGGAGGGGAGGGCAAAAACAAGCCCCGATCGAGGGAGGGGAGGGGACGTGTGGTCCACCCCTCCAGTGACGTCACCACACACAAATACACGTGCCCTTCCCCTCCCCGCCCCCCGCCCGGTCCACGGTCCACGTTCCTGTTACGTATCTGTCATCAAATGCTCATGTCCACATGTTACGGCCGGCGTTTTGTCGACAACAATTATTCCGTATCTTTTAAAACAGTTGTTTTGTTGAAAAAGTAGTGTATTCTAGCTGTGCACTAAAACAATAATTCAATTATTACTTAGGAAGAAACGGAGGATCAAGGGGATTTTGCGTGTTACAAATAGTATTAGGCATACGAGGTACAAAATTATGAAGCTTTCTACAAAGACTAATTAATTCTGACAATAAATACCTCACTTTTGTATTTTTCACTCTTTGAATCACTTTTGATCATAGATGTGGATATTCAACACAAGGCGTTACTCAAACTAGTCAAACTATCAATTTTCTCCATCCATTTAAAATTACGGTTATATAACAAATCTATGATTAGACCCTACTAGGTCTACGGTCTACGAGAGAGGATTTCAAAGGATATTTTAGCTAAGTTGTTTTGCGACCAAGCACTAGCCACAAGTGTGTATGCTGCTATACCGTAGTGTCAAGAGAGAAACGCGGGAACAAAAATACAAAACGTCAAGGAAGTTTAGGGCTCTTCAAGAAGATCTGACCTTCATACATTTCTTGTTTCCTGAACAAAAATCAGGCCGAGCTCTTTCAAATAACACCTGAATTATTAAATAGGTTCCGAACAGTAGGAGGAGGTTTGCCACAAACCGCAGGCATATTTAAAAGACTAAGTAATATATTAGAAATACAGTAATGTATATTCAAATATACAAATGGGAGTTCCTCTAGGGGTGCCCAGCGTTGAGGCAAAATTTCCGTCGAAATTCAAGCAATCAATACAGTATTTGTGAGTGAAGGCAAAGTCACCCGTTATCACGTCAACAATCTATTTTCAACACATCAAACTTTATTCCAAGCGAAATGCTGGCAAGATGGATGTTGTGCATTAAAGTTGCCAAGTTGCGTCATATTTACACGTAGCACACCACACGTCATTGGACGAGTAGCCTCGCCGAAAAGCGGAATCGTGAGTCCTGTCACTCTTATCATTGACGTTGTATACAAAGTCAATGCTATTATCTAGAGGAAACACAGAGAGACAGTGTTAAATGCCCAAAAATTATTAACAACACAAATCGCTGCACTAATTGCAACTTTTAATTGCTCGCCACCGCGCAATCCCTAGAGCCTTCGATTTTTAATTTTAATTGTTTTCCTCTGTTTGGTTGACTTTAGTAAGTTAAACGTTCAGAATTTTCTCTTGTTACTTTAAATTTACCAAAGACCGCTAAAAACGTTTTCGTTATACTGCTTCAAAAACAGATGTTTTTAATGAATGTTTTCCGGACCTAAATACATTCTTTTTATTCCTAGGAATTAAAAGCTGATGTACTCGATACCAGCTGACTCTTTATCGTCCTAGGACTATAAAAGTCAAAAAGTGCCGAGTACGTCGTGATAATCGAACAATATTCATTCGATTACAAATAATCGAAACATTCATCGTTAATATCGAAACATTCATTGTTGTCAGTTTAATCAATTTGTGAAACTCGCTCATTTCACCAATCGATTATTACATGCGTTCGATACGTCGATAGTTGTTCATTGTTGTCAGTCTACCCTAACGCAAATGAAACAGACAATCAGCTGATTGCTTCAAATAGCAAGAACAAGACGGTGGCATCTTTTGAAGGCATCTTTAAAGGTAAACAAGCTGTAACATTTTGGTTTTCTTAAGTAGTTTACGTATTGTATTGAGCAATATAACGAAAAATATAGTTCATCCCACGGACCTAAAGCTGCTTTTCGTTACTCGGTCATTTTTCAACCTCGGCTTACAGCCTCGGTTGTAAAACTTGACCTTGTACGAAAAGCGTCACTTTAGGTCCTTGTAATGAAATATACTATTCCATATGCAAATAAATATAATATAGACGTACAGTAATAACACAAATTTTTATCGCGCGGACAGGAGAATACGTCGAAAGGAGATCGGAAGACGTAGTGAAATATAAAATTAACATTCTAAATATTGTTTATTGCATTCAGCAAGCATGATTTGACCATTATTATCTTATGGAAGAATGACAAGCAAGCGATAAGTTGTCGTATATTTTTCTTAAACTAATAACTCTCACGTCAAATTTTCCAAAATAACTATAATTCCGTTGACGCCGTGACAACGCCGTCGCCTAGCCGCCAGTCATCCAGCCAGCAATTATTTGATTGCAGCGGCGTGCACGTTGCGACGTTGCACCGCCAGCGGGCTATTGTTGGACGATGCGCTCAGTGCACTTGCACACAGACACACACGCTCTCAACAAAGCCCGCTGCTCTTCTATGCTATGGTTGGCAAAAGAATAATGATATAAAGGAAGTATCGATATTTTTGATACGATATTATTATCGGTGTGTCGATATTTTTGGCCCGATATATATATCGCCTCAAGTAAAAAGGTTTTTGAATACAAATTTTACAAATGTTAGTGTATTATCGAAACTGATTTTTATTGGCGGTAAAAATGAGCACGGCATAATATTCTGCGATTTAATAATTAGGAATTCACCCTCGTAAGAATTAAAAAAATCTTGAGTTCCGTGGTGGCAAACACTGATCATGGATTCGGTTTGATCACTTTTTGAACTTGCACCTGTAAATTGTTTTCTTCCAGAACTATCGGTTGTTTTCGATACGTGCTGGGAGATATCAATATTTTGCTCCCTACATCGTTTGTAACGATATCAATGGTTCGGATGTATCGGAAAAAGCGACATGTCGGGTATTTTTAAAAGGAATTGCCATTCCTACCGCTTGCCGCCCGTGCGCTCGCGTGGTCGACACAGCATTGCAGGCGAGTAGGAAGTGGACGATCCGATATAATATTCCGACCGTCTTCGGCCTTCCCGACTGTCCGTCCTCGACTATTTTAACGTTCAAAGTAAACTGCGCGCATTGGAAATAATTGGTGTTTGGAATTCAGTCAACTTCCGAGCAGTAAAAATAGCCCCGGGCAAAATCTGAAAATACCTTTGAGAAAATAATTTAATTGTAAACATATCAACAAATTATTAGAATAAGTTTATTAAACTACAGTATCATGTTTATTAAAAAGAACCAGACTTTGCGCATCAAATAAAATTCCACTGAGTTACTCCGTAATTATTCATCTCTTTTCATCCTTTAAATCCTTTTTGGCCGAGATAATGTTTACAAGCAAATACTCGCGTATTTTATTGGATCATTGTTACGAACGCACTAATCATACACGCGACATAACGCAAAACCCACATATATGTACAATGCTTAAAGAACTCCGATAAAAATTCAAACTAAAAAAACCCTAAAGCAAGATGTAAATGAAAAATAACGGGTAAAATAATTACAGTCCTTCAAGGGCATCTCGATTACATTTTCACAGAAGTGCAAAACAATGGAACCCAATTAGTGATGTAACAGATGTCGTGGGCGACTCTTTAACAACAAAGTCTGCTTCAAACGCAGACGCGTGATAAATTTCTGCTTGCGAGGCGAAAAGCCAGACAGACGATAATGAAATAAACTCTGACAAATAATATAGCATTTATAACTGGGCGTACTTTGGCCTAAAACGGGTCGACATTTGGCGTATCTCCGATGTACTTGTTGAGCGCGTTACATGTGCAAACTAGGTTACAGTCGGGGGTTCTAAACTAAACCAGGTCAAAGTCTGCACTGGCACAAAGCGGTCCGCCACTCGTGTAATATTTATTGTGTGCAAATCGATGAGCCCTCGAAAGTGTAAACATTATACTTGGCCTCCAACTTTCCGGTTATCTATTACAAACTTGTTGGATGTCTTAGGGTGGTATATTACAATGTTTTGAAAGTAACGTGATTAATTGTAGTAAACTTGCTAGGCAGCCCAGCGGTGGCGTGCTCACAATCAATCCCAACAATCAAATAAAAATCAAATCAAATATTTATTTCGCATTACATTCAACATAAATAGATTTTGAACTTGGAATAACTTAATTTACAATGCTCTAAATATAACAACATACATAGCCAAATACTTCTCACATGGGAGAACCCGTGCGTGAGAATGAGCCGTCTAGGTCAACGCAATTGAGAGATTGTTGCCTGATATACGTCGCCGACTCGTTGAGTTAAACTCAAGAAAATTTTGAGAAGGTTCGAGACTGAAACCAGTTTCCATCTGTGATAGGGCTATGAATTAATTTATGCTGTCTAACTTAAAGTCGACGTTAAATCGTAACCCTCGACGTAAGCAACAAGAGAACAACAGTTTGGAGTTTTGACCCAGCTCCCTATAGGCCTTTAGAACGTTAAAAATTACAATAATATAGAAAACAATCAAAAATAAAAATGTGGTTGGCTTATACTGTGCTACGGTTTATCTTACTGGAATAGGTTAATCATTTTGTCAGAACAATAATAATTGTAGAATTTTAACTCGCCTTCGGCTCGCTGGGCTGAGGTTTGGATATTGAAAAGTCTTAAGAAAAAATAATTGCATTAGTTTAGCTATTAATTATTTGAAGGTGAATTGGGTTATGGGGTCAGGAGATTAGGCAAAAGTATTTCTTTAAAAATGTAAATCTTTGAAAAATACTTCATATGATTCTTTTATCTTTATTGAACGAATTTAAGTGTTGACAGAGGTTAAAAGTGGCAGATGACTTTAGGTAAACGTGGAGGGTGATACTTACTAATCCCGAGTCAAAAGTTGGGTCTTTCCAATCTAACAATAAATTAGCAAACAAATAATAACCACGAGGAAATAGGGGTATAATATAAACATTATAAACGAAAGCCGAAAGAAATATTGTTCTTTGTTTGAAATTCATTGTTGGTGATGGTGATTTTATATTTTGATTAGGATTTTTTCGGACATTTGCCATCACTGATTAGTAAAAAACAAGTTTCACGACGTTTCGGGATCTGGAATCTGATCCCGTCTTCAGGTGGAAGAACGTGAAGAACGTGGAAGAATATGTTCTAGGTTTTCTTCCACCTGAAGACGGGATCAGATTCCAGATCCCGAAACGTAGTGAAACTTGTTTTTTACTAATCAGTGATGGCAAATGTCCGCAAAAATCCTAATCAAAATATATAAATATTGTATTCTTCAATAGAATTTAAACAAATCTGAAAAAACCCGTATCATACCGAAACGAAAGCCGAAAGAAATATTGTATTCTTCAGTAGAATCTTAAAAAATCTGATAAAACCCGCGTCATACGACCAGCAAGTGGCAACTGTGTGCGCCATTCAACTGGTCATGTGACGGTCTCGTTGCCATGACAACGGATTATATTTATGAAAGCCAGTTGCATTGGCGACCGTCACCGCGTCGTCTGCATGCTTCACCTTTTATTAACATTTAAACATTTGAAAAGGTTTGATAAATGCCAAGTGTCAAGAAACCTCCAGACAAACCCTTGACATTAATATGAACATTTCTGACGGTTGGTCGCGCAGTTATATTGTATCATTTTTGCGTTATGTAATATTTACATAATCGTGGTGGGAGGTTTCATTCACGCATATGTCAAAGATGTAATAATATATTAGCATAATCTATTTGTGCATTAAATGTCTAAGAAATTTAAGGGCGTACAAGAGAACGAAAGTTGATAAGTCTTTGAGTTCTTTCTTCATTTTCGTTGATGGTGGGCGATTTGTGTTAATTAATTGGAACAGAAAAGAGGATTATGATTCACTTTATGTGAACTTAATGTTGACTAATCTTCATAACTGATGAATTCCGTTCTCATAATAGTTCCAAACAATATCAGGATACTGTATTGAGACGTCTGTCTGGACTATATAGATTAGATCGCGTCCTGGACCCACATTAGTCCTGGATAACTGTACTTTTGAGATTATTTCTTATCCTTACATCCCTCCAGCAACACTCCTTTAAGATTCCTCATAATAATCTTAAAGTAGCCCTATCCTAAAACCATTTTGAGGCACTATTTCAATATTATATTATAACAATTTGACATTGAATTAAATTATTTCAAAAATGCAATGTTATATTTGTACAAGGGACTTAGTCAAAATCAAATCCGAACAGAATAATACTTCAGCATTTGTTCATTCCCACAATCGAGGAATCAGTGTTCCGAAAAAAAACAGCGAGTAAAAACGTGTCAAAAAGAAATTAAGAATCTAACCTTTCCAAAAAAATTTCAGTTTTGACCGCTTTGTATTCCGTCTATCAATATCATGGGAGCTCGATCGGTCCCCTTTATTTTAGCATGACAACGAACATCAATACTTTTCGTTAACATTTGCATCACAGACAACCATTTAAGTTCTAAGACTCGACCAACTTGCCTGCCACCCAGTTTTCCAGCCAGACCCGCGCCTGAGCTAGCAAGCTGTCTGCCGTGTGCAGGAAGGCAGGCTGTCAGCAGTCAGCGGGCGCGGAAGTGGCGCGACCAATGCCGCGCGGGCTCGGTGTCGATAAATTTACACCGCGCGGCAGTCAAGGTCCGCCGGCAGCCGCGCTTCCTGCTGTCGCCGGCCGAGAGACACAGTGTTGCCAGAGACCGGGTGGCTACCCGGGGGTTACTGGGTGGTGTCCCGGCCGGGGGTTACCGGGTGGTCACCCAGGTGTTAGCGGGTAGGAACCGAGGTTTTTAGAACCATAGAGATGCTGGAATTTTCAAGTTTTCCACCTCATTAAAACTTAAACCGAGTACAATTATTTATATGACGAAAAGCATGCTAGTTATTTTGTCAAGTTGGTTCGATTACAGCGTCATCCGCTGAATACTGACTAAAGTTTTTTCGTGCAGTCATGGTATTAAGATGGGTGAATAGATTCTTTAAGACACTCTTAGTAATTCCAATAGATTAAACAATAAAAGCAAATCAAATCTAACAGGAGGGACTACTATTCAACAATAAAAGAGAGCATGACGAATTTATATTTTTTATTGTATCCAGGGGGGGATCTTAAGCTGGATAGTACAATTCATGGCCAAATCACTTGACTTCAAATTGTGACTAGGTATTATTACTGTCCTGAATTCTCAAACAATGATCAGACGTTGCTAAGGACCCTCGGTTGTCCAGAAGACCGCTCTGACCACTCCGCAATAACGTATGAGCGTTTACGAGTAAATAAAGTGCATTTGTTTTCTTTTTATTCCTCAAAACCTAACGATGATAAAAATACTGGTATTATGACATTTAAAAACAAAAAGTTATCTCGTTAATGGACATAAACCACTTCATACCGACCACAAATAATAATAATAATCCCATCGTATAAATGTGCCATTAATTAAATTGCAATACACGTGTTACAATTTTAACACACCGGTAGCGAAATAACTAAAACATATTGTTATTGGTGAAAACAACAGAGGTATGAAATTAATTGGAAACAGGCACGGGGGAATTGACGTGGACAGATTGAATGGATACCATGGGTGGAAAATAAACGTTGCTATTCAATACTGGCTAACGCCCCGTCCGGCGCAGACTTTTATATACAGCGTGTTTGTGTGGGAGAATCCAGCCGACAAAACATCTCACCGTATATACATTATCAAGTAATAAATAGGCATTCAATTCACGGCGCATTCTTTAATTAAATTGCGTTAAACTTCTCGTCGTTAAGCAAAGTTTAATGTCGGCTGTTTAAACCAGCGAGCACAGAAGGTTTATACTCTTGATTGAAGCTCAGAATGAAACTATGAATAATTCAACGTCAATCCAAACGAAGGTAATGTATAAACAAATTAAAAACACATTTCGTGCCAATAGGAAATATAATAACTTTAAAAAGAAAAAGGGAATATCGCGGTCCTGTCGAACTCAATAAACATAAACTAAAATATTTGTTACAAGTTTTCTGAGATGTTCAAGAGTGATCGAAATTGTTTAGTCGGCCGATCAAATCAAAATTTACAGCTCGATGTACATTATGACGAGGACACTTAATGCATCGTCGCAAAAGTGGGTATCTGCAGATGTACGTTAGATTATGACGTCACAAGAGCTTATCTACCGAGCAATATGGAATTCAATACGGCACAATGCTTTCTAGCATCATTAGCTATTCCCACCATTAATCAATAAACAAAGTAGGTGGGTTGTCAACGATTTAAAATAAATAACTCACTCCACATAGACGCTAATTTCAATGGTGTTCATTAAAGTGATCCGTAAGTTCATTCAAAAATCCAACTCCATTAATTTGAAGATGTTGCGATTAAGTTGACAAACTTCGGGGAATGATTAAGTTGATAAAACTGGAGATGAAGCAAGTGCAAAACCAAGTTACACTAAAATAGTTAATGGCTAAACTTTCTTCATAACTGTACTTTAACAAACTACTAAAGAGAAGTGGATTGTTTGAATGCCAGGAGAAAGAACTCAGGAGTAAAGAGGATTGGCATCGTAATTTCTCAAGTTTAACGAACTATTTGACTGGACTAACACCCCCATCGCAGCGAACCGTCAGTCTTATTTACCTATTTTATATGGAGACTTGCACTTTTTAACGTGTCAAGTTAAATATGGCTGGAAAAATAAAATGAGATTTGATTTTATATGGGATTTCATTTTCTCTCAAAATATAATACATATCTATGGTTTTTGGTATCAATAAATAGCATAATTAGAACATTATGTTTATAAAAGGTGATTTTTTAAACTACATTAACTGATTTTGAAACGCGGTTCTCATGTTCCTAATGTTAAATCTGACACAGCAAATTAAGGGGAGTTGGGGGCTTTTAGCGCTCCCGCAAGGCTTTTTTAAGGTATAAGGCAGATGGTAACTTGGTTGTAGGCTGCACATAACTCAGAAACGATTACTTTAATGACTGAAATATTTATATCATATATTTATAACATAGAGCCCTACAATGTTTGCCTACAAAATCAAACCCACCTCCATATAGATATATATTTTTTAATATATACAAATTTACACATTTTTAAGGCATAAATATCTATTTTTTAAATTTTTTTTAAACATTTATCACCAAAACATCATAAGGTTGCTAGGGGAACCTCCTATATCAGTAACGAATCTCTGTACAAAATTTCAATTTGATACATTTAACAATTTTTGAGAAAATCGTACCAGAATATTTAAAAACAAGATATCCAGAAATCGCCATTCAAAGTGGACCAAAAACCACTAGTGATGCCCACACACAAATCTAAAATAAATGTTTACTTCACCGAATAAGTCCACTACATTACGATGTTACAATTTTTTTAAGGATAAAAATGTAGATTTTCTTTTGAATAAAAAACTAAAAATGGTATTTTCACTCGAAAAAAGCACCCAACTTTCCTAAAAAACTAATTTCTGGATGATTTACTCATGGAAACGATTCTTTTTAGGCCTAGTTAATATTAATTTACTTTTGATAGATAAATATAAATTATACCAAGCATATTTATAAGAAAATGTTCTAATTAAGTAGAAACGAGGTTAAAATCCAAACTTCATAAATTACAGCGTTTATTTAACGTTAAACACTTGAAATGCGAGCAACGATTGAGGGGGTGATTAGCAAATCCCTCGGGAACACTGAACGTCCTTTACCCTTCCCTCGGGAGCGAGACAGGGACAGAACAAGGCGGATCCATTATTGAGGAGTCCCCGGCCGCTCCCGACTGGAGACGAGGTGGAACTGTGTATCGCCTCAATTACAGTCCGGGTCAAACAACATGGCCCGGTCCACGTCATTTGACTCGGACTATATAAGCACGTTTATATTGCTAGTGAGACGGTATAAAATAGTTTATGTGTACCGAGATAAAAGGAACCCGATAACCTTTCTTGGCGAAGTAACAGGGCTGTGCACATTGGTCGGATTTGGGGTAATTTAACTTCAAATTTGGAGCTTAAAAATCTAGGCAAATACTCCCCCCCAAAAAATAAATAAATAAATAAAAAGTTGTGTGGGCGGTAAAAAATAGGTACATAAGGTTAAGGTTCGCTAAGGTAGGAGTGTTATTACGAAATTTTATCATCATTCCAGTCAAATACATTGTGAAAAATGAGGAGTTGTTAATCCTATGCCCTTGAAAGTGACCCATGTCAAAATATCACCACTAAATAGTGGAGTATTAACTGAAAGGCTTGGATTAATTATCATAAATTTTAATGCACAAAATTTGATAAATAAGGAATACACTGTATTTCCACTTAACAGTCGTCGCATTTACCTCGATGCACAAGTTTGTTACTTCGTGTCTCCCGGGAACATTTCAAACTGCCAAGACTGTTCTGCGCCAGGAGTTTGGTATACATTATTTTTTCAAATATACAAGGTATTATTTATACATTATTGAACTATTTCGCATAAAATCAAACCCCCTTCACACCTCTAGTGAGTATACGTAATTAGCAATGTAAGAATGGAACCATAAACATCCTTGCTTAATCCTGTCTCACCAGTCTCGGTGTAGAACCGAATTATGGAATTACCGATGCCAAAGTTTGCATGTCGGATACATATTGCCTTCCGGAGGCGCCGAGGGCAAGTATCCGTAAAAAATAAACCCCAAAGACAAAAAATAACACCCGAGTGAACGATTCTCCTCCCCTTTAACAGTGCATAAGCAGTAGGACTGTGGGCAAGTTTTCCAGTGTTCCAGTGGAAGTAGGGGAGAGCAGGGGGCAAGGAGGTTCACAACACAGAGGTCATCGTCCGAAACTGGCGATTACGCCTCCCGTTACACACCGACTGCGCCTCCCCTGCCCCGGTCCTTCCCGCCGAGTGCTCCTGTGCTTGTATGAAAAGCGCTGCGCTTTTGTGAAAAGCACGTAACAACAAGAAGAAGCGACGACAAATACGTCAACCGAAAGAAAATTACACGACCCCACACTGACACTGGGGGACATTTTACAGTTATGAATTATTTTGCTTTTTACGTAATGACGACGATGCACAAATTTACAAGATTCGGTTTTACAATTCCTCTGTTAAAAAAACATTCAAATTCATTCAAACATGATATTAAAACATTTTTAGCATAGTATTTTGTATTTTTGGATGCGTTACTGTCCATGTCAATTAAGAATTCGTATGAACATTTTTATAACCTTTTTTGACAATAAAACAGACTGAGATTTTAGCGTAGTTTTCAGAAAGTCTGTTGTATAGAACTGCATAAAGCTTGTATCATGGCTTTAAAATCAATATTGTGATTTGAGATTAATCATAAAAATCTTAAAAGTCACAAGCCGTAAGTTGTACTGTAATAGATTTTGATTTTGGGCTTATAAGAGATCACAGCTAAATTCTTCTAGAGTAAAGTAAACCTTAACGTAAACATGCCCTCCTCTCAAAGCGGTTTACTACTTTGGATTGTTATGCTAAAAAAAATTAGCAAAATAATTAATTTTTGATTCTCTCCTTTAGAATAATGCTACGATTTTACGATTTACTACGTATTTTAAAAATGAACGTAAATTAAGTCGATATAGTTAAATATAGAAGAGTGAGAAATAATCTATGTTCATGGTTCTGAAGTTTATCGCTTCATCTCTTGAATCAGAATGTTCATTATAAGCAGACGATCAACCAATAAACCAATGATTGGAACATCGACTACTTTTTATTATCAACTAGAGACTAGTCGATTAGTTTCGAACATCGACTAGTCTACTACCTCAAACTAGTCGAAAGAGCAAAAACCTGTAAAACCCTTTTTTCTAATCGGTTACGTTACCGGTCATTCGGTTAGTCGGTTCAAAACATTAAAATATCGTCAGTCAAAATAATTTACAAGAAATATCGACCACTTAAAAAATCGAATAGTCGACTAGATGACCAACTAATCGATAGACTCCATCACTATGATGAACGGTCCCTGTCGACATGTCGAGCAGATGAGCTCGCCCGCGGCCGTTCGTCATTTCGTCACTCGGTCACCGATTCGTCATTTCGTCACTTGGTCACCGATTCGTCATCGACTGCACACGGGGACATTAGTTATCGACAACACATCGACTTTTTCTCGTATAGGCCTATGCCTCTTCCTAATAAATTTATCATCAGACTTTCGACGGCTCAAATGATTTTTTCTTACAAACAATTATTTGGAGCAGTTGTTTTCTCCTCTTGGACCAGTATTTACTCTCGGAATGTAAATGATTTTCCACTTTATAGTATTTTTTTTATTAACTACTCGGGTTGAATAATTTAAAACAAATGTTTATAGAATATAGAATCTAACTGCACAGACACGTAAATTCAAGTGACATATATTTTTTGAGTACTGTAATTTTTATTAGTTTTCAATCCCGCATTCTAAAATACCGTATGATAACACGTATTTGAATGCGACGTTTGGCTTTAGGGACTCTCAATAACATGCTAAATAAACCCTTGCAAAGGAAGCCACACAGTGTGGAGGACGGAATGACATTGGACGACAAACGGTATTGATAACATCAGGCGGGGATCGATTTCTTACACTTTTCACTCGAGTTCGACTTACACCAGACATCCTCCATTACAAACAGTTACTTTCGCGACATTACTCACGCTATCCGGCAATTCCAACTTTACTTGCCTTAAATATATAATTGACCATTGGGTTTCCTAGAAGGAGGTGACTCTGTTAGTGTCGTATCGAGCGTATAAAATACTAAGTCATCCTGGGTGACAAAATAACTTTATGACAATGGTATTTTATTACAGAAGCCTCAATAATGCAAAAATATGAATACATAGAATTATATTGAGCAAGCCAACAAGCCTTTGGCAAAATTAATTTTAATGTTAATTTTTATACGAATAAGGTAAAAGTGAGAATGTATAATGAGAGACATTGTGTTTGCCATTAAAGGGAATGCTAAATTATTTGTCTTGATCATCAATTAATGCCCCATTAGCGTAATTGGTTATTTGGTTATTGATGAATGAAAACAAATAACTTTAAGATACTTAAGCGTTAGCTGAATTTTCATTGTTTAACTACTATTCCTATGATTAAATTTGTCTGGCTAGTCACAGCACTGTTAAAAATAAAAAACCAATAAAAAATTAATTAACAAATAATACTGCACATATAAACAAACACAAATGTTTGGTAAGTCTAGAGATTTTCTCAAAAATATATATACAAAGAACCGTCACCTTTTGGACATACATTTTTACAGCCACCCACGGAGCTACCAATTGCTAAAGTGGTAGAAATATCCAGCATTAGTACATTGAAAAGAACTATGAAGCAACATAGCAAAATCTGGTGGTGCTGAAATGTAACAGGCAAGAGATGGCAAATCCGCCACACCAAAGTCGACTCTCCAGTTTCTGAGTTGCTAATTAACAATGTCGTGTAAGCTGGGACGGCCGGAGATGCTCCACAGGTAGTTAGTGTGCATGGAGCCTTGCTCGACTTTCACTGGAGAAAGTGAGGCATAAAAAACCACCACTGTTAGTATTAGAGTGAAAGAGGTGCTTACCGGAAGAACCGACAAGATAAATAACCAGAAAGTATATAGCAAAAAATATAGCTAGTAGTTTAATTGTGCAAGCAGTCATCATCACACTGGTAATAAAACAGTAATTAGAAAATTAAAACAAAAATGTATTAATTTAATTTCATATTTTATTCAAGTCTCATTTATTATACTTAAAAAGGTATAAGCAGATTTTCCTAACAAAAATAACATTAAACAATTGGAAATCATTAACTGAGTTAATACCTCAGTGTTATACCCTTCCAAACATCTTCTGTGGTAATACAACTTCTACTTTTATCATCAGTGAAGAGCAAGATTTTGGCGTTTTGTTATATTTGTAATATCATTACACTTATTATAGAACTAGCTGATCAACACGGTTTCACCTGTGAAAAAACAGAAAAACTTCCTTGGATTCATGATTTAATGTTTAGGTTGCCATGACAACTTCATCAGCTTCCCTGTAGGGTCGAAATCAAAATTCGCTTTTTAGAAGCTTGCTGTTTAATTTTAAAAAGATTTACGCTAGTTTTAATCAGTCTATCACCTACTCATATGTGCGTACAATACTGAAAATAAGTTTCAGCCATGCCACAGTACTAGTACTCTACAGTACCCTAGTACTGCTACTACTGCCCAGTAGTAGTACTTTACAGTACTCTAGTTTTTGCTTGAAAAGCGTTCTAAGGCTTGATTCGGATTCTGTGACCTTCAAAACGCAAAACATAACCAATACTTTCATAATTCTAAGCAATGTACAGACAAAACTCTAATTTTATTTATAAATAAATACTGATACTTCATCCCCAAAATAAAGACCAGCCAAAATCTGGTCTATTATGATTACTCCAATCATTAATTCCCATTGGAGTAATAGAGAGTAAGAGTAAATACTGATTCAAGAGAGTAAATAATCAAGAAAGTTCATAATATAATCAAATAATAATTAAATGTAAAATTTCAAAGACAACGAAAATTTCTTGCAGAAATTTTTTATCGTGACCATTTAAAAGGACAAACAAAGAGACCGCCTTGTAAAGTAACCGGAGACACGATATGCAACTAAAACGTGTTGTAACAAATTGGAGAGCTCTCAGGAAATAAACTGAGAACTTGAGTAGAGGATACAAGGCGGCTGAATAGTTAATGTTCAGCAACGTCGAGCCTGTGTCAGCATTCAGCACCCATGATCTCTTGTTGCTGATACATGAACTTGGGAGACTTGTGAGAAAACATTTAATCATACAAAAAACTCGCACAATATTTCAATTAAATTTACAAGATAATTTTCTCTTTTGAAAGAAACAATTCACATAATTTGTAAAAAAAGGTTATTTTGAATTGGATAAAAAGATTTTCATTCTTGAAAGTCTTTAAAATATTATTTCCATATTAGTGTTACAACCTGACAACCTAATAGTATTAATTAAATGTATTGGCACATCCTTATACCCCCCAAGCCTTTTCTTATTAGCAGGAAAATTACTAGCAATGAAAATCAAATATCAGACAATATGTTTTTGAGACAATATTAATTCATCTTATTCTATGAAATCTGTAACAACACATGACAAATCTCCAAAATCGTTCTTCTGACAAATTTAAAAAATCAAGTTAAAATTAAAATAAAGTCAAATTAATTTTTTATGGATTTACAACAAAACATTGCCAAGAGTTTTTGATTATTAAACCCTCAAAATCCACATATGAAAAAATAGTGTGGTTTTCCTAGTTCAAATGGTCATGAACAAATTTGTTGAATTTAAAAGACAGTAGATTAAATGGATCAGGTAGTAATTAATTGCTCATATTAATTTTTATTTAATACTTTTTAGTAATGATGTATTAGAAAATTATCTACTACAGATCCTTAAGTTTGGCTTCTATTTAATTTTCTTTACTTTGAATTCCAACTTATCTACAAACTTTATCTAAACTTTGAAGATCATGAACAGGTTTTTACTCAATAAAAAATTACTAATATGACAAATCTAAGGAAGCAGCAGAACACCAAGCCTCGAGGTAATGGCGAAACAACATACTCAACAAGATACATGACATTATCTTCACAATCTTTGCTAATAAAGGCACACGACAACATCTATGTTTTTGGATTGTCCTATCAAATTAGGAACATCAGCATAACCACATCTATTGTATTCTTTGTACTTTCTCTCAACAATATTAACATACACAGCAAAGTGAAACTCAAGGTGAGTGGTTTCGACATGCTACTGTGAGCCGTCATCATTGCTACATCAGTGTTATTAGGGAGGAGGAGTAATTAACTGTGTTAAAAAATCAGGGTACACTGTATGGGGATATTCATTAGTAAAAATATAATTGATGGCTCAAATTCACCCTATGCTTTGCCCAAATTCATATGATACTGTATTTTTACTAGGGAAACATCATTTTAATTTGTCAAGTTTCTATTTAGATATAATTTGAATAACACAAATTTTACCAAAAGAAGGAATGAAACGGTTGTTTACACCCTAGTGATTTTTCTTGGTGGATATAAAATAGTTTATATAACAATTTTTAGAGTAACCCAGGGCGTAGCCAATGGGGGGGGTTAGGGGGTCAGAACCCCCCCCCCCCCCCCGAAATAGTAGGAATAGTATTTAAAACATAGAAAATGGGGGTGAAAACCCCCCGAAATAGTTGAAACCCCCCAAAAACCCCCCGAGCAAACATAGAGGGCCCGGAAACTGTTGAAAAGGGTCCAAAACGACAATAAAGGCACCAAAAAGTACACACGTGAGCAAAAAAAAAAGTCACCACTTTTGTCTAGCCGGAAATCCAGCTGCCGGTCCTGTCCAAACCCCCTCCGAAAAAATTTCCTGGCTACAGCTTTGAGAAAAACAATAATAATTTGTAACATATTAAATTAAAAACATTATAAAACTTAAGAATAGTCAATAAGTTCAAGTGTAGTCAAAAATTGCCATTAACTACACAATTCATCAAAAAATAACTAGTGACCAAAAAATGAAGACACTAAAATGAACAACAATTCATCCCTAGAGTTTTAAAATTTCAAATATTTGATTGTTTATTTCTTGAACAATGAAAACTGATTTACCTGTTATGCTCAATTAATCAAATTTTTCAGCTATGTCCGACTGAGATAAGATCGATCAATTTTTCCTTAACTAGAGTTTGATATTTTTGGACCAAAAAAGTAAAATGATTAATTAAAGCTTTCAGTGCAAAAAAGTAATTTTCTGTAAAGATTATAGAACAAAATAAGTAAAATTTGAATGTCAAACGTAAGTAAATTTGAATGTCAAAACTCATAGACAAATGAGTTTAAAAAACGTGAATAGCTCAAGGTGAGAGGTTTTGACATGCTACTGTGAGCTATTACCATTGCTTCATTCAGTGTTATTAGAGATGAGTAATTAACTAAACATTTTTGTGTATAAAAAAGTTAAGGTACACCAGTTATTCTTTGGTTAAAATGTAAAGGTTGATGGAAATTGATGCTAATGCCTGACAAATCGTTATCATCAGATGGTTAAACCCCCCTCAGAGCATATTTTTGTAAAATGAAACAGAGACACCCCTGGAGGGAGTTAAGTGAAGATTGGTGCACACTGATGCAGCTTGTCTGACCTTGGCACACTGACCCACTGTTGCTTCATGTCACAGCGAGAACCTCGAAACACCAACCTCTCATGTTTTACAATGGGCAATTAGTGTACAAAGTTATTATAAAATAAAAATCTAAAAACTAAGACCTCGGATGAGCAAGTTAAAATTGTAAAATATTTCAATTACAGTAATTGTAAGGAAAATTGACAATTTTCTCAATAAAATCACAATTCTGTCTAGACAAATATATCTAAGTTTGCTACTGACTTAGCAAGTTAGATTAAAAGGGGTTGGATTTATGTGGTTGGGATATTTCGAAAACTAGAAAAATGGTCTTTAATAGATTTGTAAGATAAAGCGTGAACCCTACTACATTTCTTCCTTTTCAATCACGAGTAAATCATTCTTGAAGGAAGGTGCAATGAGTTTTATCTTATATCCACCCTAAATCACACTTAATAGTGACAACAGATTTTTACTGTGTCCTCTTCTTTTGAGGTCATCCTAAGCACGGAGTAACGTTTTTCTTACGAATTAACACCAAATTTAAAATTTACCCAACAAGACTAGGTAATATATCTTTAGTGTTGTATTTATTTTTTACTTTTAGTTTGCATTTATCAAATTTCTATTTCGACATATGATTTGAAATAATGTCATACATACAAAATATTTTGACAGTTTAATCAAAACCCCAAATTTCAAATATTTCCTTAGAATGTTTTTTTTTTTAATTAGTGGCTATTTTGAATGCCCACAAATGACTTACTAAAATAGTTGCACAATATTAGTTGTAGTAAATTTTTTACTCTAAGAATAGACTTCCATTGAAATGCATAACATTAAAAATTATTCATCAGTAAAACAAATTGCTATGACTATGACAAAAAAATCACCTTTAAAACAAACATCGATTTAAATCAAACAAAAATATTTAAGGATTCAAAGAAAGCAAAACATACTTCTTAATATAACCTGCTTCTGGTATTAAATTACTTCTGATACTTCAAAAACAAACTTATCATGTTACATTTTTTATGACCCAAAAATGTTACGTCACACCTTACTCGATCATTTCACAATTCTTGGCAAGGTTTTGCATTGATTTACTCTCAAACTAAACAACTCTTGCTACCAACAGGGGGATAAATGATTACACAATTATTTAGCTCAAACAGAAATGTGATGTAAGCAATGGCATAATGCAGTTTAAAGCAAACTGAGAAATGATTATTTGAAATATTTAGGCAAAGTTTCAAATAAATATTTATGTTTAAAAATAATATTTAGATTGATAATTCATAACTGATGCTGTAACAGGTGTGTCTAGCTTACTTTGCAACCTTATGCAACCCAAAAAAATTAAGGTCACAGCGAGTCTTAGCCTTGGTATAAGGCTTGATTAATCTTCAGGAACATGAAAAACATTTTACTAAAGTTCAACACAAGTCTACTGACAACTTTTTCTATAGGATAATCATGTCAAGAACAAGAGATATACTTTTTTCTAATAAGCCATGAAAACCCATTGGCAATCAAATAAACAAGGAAAGAAAACCCATTGAATTCTTTACAAATAGAGAGATAAAAGGAAGATTCACATTTTATGTACAGTAAATTAATCATAAGAATGACGAATCATTTATTGACGTTCCACAATTAACAAGGTATCAATCAATACTCAACATCTCAACAGAAGCTACTTAGTCGATCATTACTGAACACCTCAACAGCGGCCCAGAAAGTAGGAAAAAAATATTGCTCTGAGATTTTGAGAGTAATAAAATTTTTTTAACATAAGAAAATATCCTTTGTAATGTCAACTTTAAAGTTAACATCTAAGAGAACTCTAAGTTAAAGATACAAGATAATAGATAATTGATGTCCTATGTCGAATCCAGGCACAATATAATAAGACTATATTATGGTAAACCATTTCTACTGCAATAATGAGGAGAGAAGAAAATTTTACACTGCCCAACACTTCCATTAGATTTTTTTTGTATTGGGCTGGGGCTTTGGCATTAGAGTGGTACACTTCATCTTTTCAAAATCACTGAATACAATTTGAAATTAAATTAATGACTCCAGGGCCTCAAAACATCAATGAAGATATGAGGATATAAAACAAAACAAAACCTATTTAAAAGAGCCGATGTCTTCATCAGATGCATCAACGGGTGTCTGAAGCTCTCTATTCTTTAATTACCAATTAAATCCACTAACAAGATTAAATAATACTCAAATAAAAAAGTAATAACATAAGCTTAAAAAATCACCATTAAGGTCAACAAAAAGTAAATTATGTGCTTTAACATTCTTGGTAGAGTGGCTAGACAGGGAAAAGCACTCAGAGATTATTTTGCACCATGTACAGAGAGTACCTTCAGGCATGTTTGGGAATTGTTGGTTTACAGAGCATATTCGGCACAATCTGAAACAACATTATAACTCTGCGTCTTAATTCCCACATAGTCTGTGCTAATTTAATTTGGATTTAACAAGTATTTAGACTTTTAAAAAAAATCCCAAAACGCTTTCAATTTAAATAACAATTAATTATTTACATATTTAACTATTTAGTGAATTAGTATATTATCAAAACTAATAACACATCTCACAGCACTCATAGCCTAAAAATTAATTACAGTAAACTCCCTCTTATTCCCACACCTTTTAACCAGACATTGGTTTAACCGGACTCCTCTCAGGGGAAGTAACATCTTTTTAACCGGACAATTTTTATCAAAACATCGGTTTAATCGGTTGTTATCGGCAGGAAATGGACAGTACTATATCTTGTGAAAAAATATTTGAGACCAGTAATGAGGTGTCTAAATACTACACTTTCTTCAATTTAAGTAAAACGAGATTTTGAGGGATTTAGGAATGATATCGATGATTCCTGTGGGAAATATATAATAGGCAAATTATCACAAAAAATACTTTTTATATTTAAATTTTATAATTATTTTTGGGAAGTGTCGTTTTAACCGGAAAACCCATTATCCGATCAGCTTCCGAGGGGTCCAGATACGAGGGAGTCTAGACTGTAACCTTACGCAATTGCAAAACTATTCGGGATGGATAAATTAATAATGTTTATTTGATATGACTTTTCTAGCCAAAGTATAAGAGCAACTTAATTTTTCCTGTGGGATTGAATTTTCAAATTAAGTTAAGTTGCTCAGAAATAAATCGACTTATATCTCTTCAAAATAAGAATTGCCATCAAATCAACACTTATTAGGCAGTTATCTCCTTGTCCCCTCCGACACATATGAATGACTCAACACAAAGACCGTTTGGTTCTCTTATATAGCTGAAGGTGAACAAAGTCGATGAAAATAGACCCAAGTTGTGAGATAGCCGACACGCTTTAGTTAATGTGTTGAGCTGGACATAAATTGGCACGTTACCATGTTTTAACTTTGTTTTGCATCAATAGTGTCAACACTGTGTACAACTTACTGTGACTTATTCATTGTTTCTTTAGCTTCTAAAGACAAAATTCTTATCAACGTCCAGGCCAATCCATTGCACTGCACTCAGAAGCGAGAAATTTTGCATGAGCACTCCTCACTTAGTACAGGCAACCCCCTAAAAAGGATTTTAATTTTGTATGATTTTAATTGGGAATTCGTGGTTTTTATATTCGGTTTTTGTTTTGACAGGTGTTTTCTATTTATTGCAAATCAACAGCTGTTACTTGATGTACAGTCATCTCTTGATAGTCTTAACCTCAATAACTCAAAATCGTCTATATGCCTAACTCAAATTATTTTCAACCCCTAGGAAAAACTTGACTCGGTCAAAATAAAAACCATGCAATAATTCAAAATAATTTTACAATCATACATTACATCTGTAAATCTAGAAGCGACGCAAAAATTACATCTGTAACAGTAGGGGGAATTGGCTGGCCAACTCCCCCTACATGTAACTCGAAGTTGAGTAGATAAGCCAAACCAAATGTTCACTTTACCCCTCCAAGTACAAGTTTACCTCTATATCTCAATGTTTACTCAACGAATCTCTTTAAGTCTAAACCCCGGCATATAGATTGCAACAAATTATCATCAATTTGCAAAATATGTAATTTATATGTTGAATGTTATGTTCACGTTTTTTTGTAATTATACTTAAACCTAAAGTAATGAATTAGATTTTATTGTCTTTGGATGTATGAATGAATATTAATTTTGTGTTGAAAAAATCCGGAAGACCCCAAAAAATGTGAAGATTAAAAATTAGTAATAAGTAGGATTTATGAAATTTTAAGTAGGGTCACTTGATGACAGGAGGAGTTTCCTAACCTACCGAGATGTATTGTAGTTTAGACACTAGAAGAGAATGAAAAAGTCCAAATAATTTAACAGTAAAAATATGATATTAGTGAGATTAGGGAAAACATACATAACATTCGGCAAGAACAGATTGCAGTAGACGCTCTCTAGTTCGGCTTCGGTTGGATCGGCCGCCGGATAGTCCGGCCGGCCCTGAAAGGGTGTCTTCATATCCGTCGTACCGCCACGTCGCACCACGGAGAAATGACCTTCGACAGGATTTATCCTGAATTTTTAAATTCCGCTGTAAAAATAAACTATTTATGTCAGTTTAGTTACGGGCATGCTTGCAATTGATGGACACTCTTGACCTGTACTAACAAACGATGTTGTTATCCTTTACATCAAAAGACTGTACAGTAAGATTTTGATCTGAGATTTTGTCTGTGCGTTTCTTTTGCTGTTTAGTATTAGGACTGTTGTCGGAAGTGTACCTTGCAAAAATTTGTATATGTACGTATTTAGTTTGAGAAACCTAAAATGGGTGAAACCACAAACTTGGTTTGTGATAATGAGTGAAAAACTTAGTAAAAAAGTGTTCCATAACAAAAGAATACAACAGATTTCTTTTAATTCGTCAAAAAAAAAGTTTAGGTTTTTTGAATCAATTTAGGTTTTGATTCAAGTAATACGTGTAAATTAATTTTATCAAATAGATCCCTAGTGTATATTTACAGTACCTAATGAGATTTTCTGTTCACTTTAGATCCTCAGTACGTTACCATTAAAAAACGTACCTATCTACGAGTAGAGCAATATCATGACAGTTCAACATAGAGACGTCAAAACATTTTCTTTGGCAATTAACACTGTAAACATGTTTAAATAACGTGTTTTGTTGGTTTTTAAGCATATGCAATGAATTTAATAGGATTATTTTATGTTTTGATAGTACATCCGGATAGTCCGGCCATTTTGTAGTCCGGCCGGTAGTCCGGTCCCGTGGTGGCCGAACTAGAGGGCTTCTACTGTACGTCTAAAAGGCAAAGAATGAACGCAGGATGATATTGTACCACCTATATATTTCCAGCGACTTAAAGATTATATTACAGCAAGAATACATGAAAAACACTTGCGGTATCCTACAGTTGTAAGAGGTTATTTCCAGAAGACGATCAAATTCAAGTACGTAGTTTGGAACTTCGGACAATGTCTGTGTGTTCTCTCAGTTAAGCTCCATAATGAATTCAACATTTAATTTTGAAGAGGGAAGAGGTTAACTTAATAATTGTAGGTTTAAAGTAAAATAATTTAATCAAACTATTGGTGAGTTTCTCAAAATAAAAATAAAAAAAATATTAAAATGCACAATTTGCGCAAGGGCTCCCCTAGTTTATACTAAAAACAATTGAACAATACCCATAGTCACCAACAGTCTTAAAATTTTAACTGGGCAGAGGGCCAAGTTGGTTGAAGGTCTACCATGAAAAATAATCGATTCAATCGGATCACAGCGAAACACACTTCGTCGACCAGTTTGATTTTGCAAATCTCGACAGTACGAGGAAGACTCGGCTCGATTGGCCGAGAAGGAAGAGTGGCCTTGGTGTGGTCAATCGCAGACGAGTGTGGCAGTCCCGGGCTAATTCTGGCCAAGGCTGCACACTTGCGCCTGAACCGCTGGACGACACTTGTTAATTTAATATTTATTGTCAAAGCCCCTGTCACTGTTTATTAATATGAAAAAAGGCTTCCCCAAGGATTCCCCCATTCAAATATTCATTCTGAATTTAATTTCTAAATTGAATTAGTTCTGGCCACTCATGAAACTCATGTTATTTTCATGAATTTTGAATATAAATGATTTAGTTTATTAAGGATTTTAGGAGAGGAAAACAATTTATGATTGCATTTATTTTTTATACGTAACTAGTAATGTGAGGGAGTGTCTTGGCTAAATCATTAAACCAGCCCATTGACATGAAATTAAGATACTTATATGCTTAACGAAATTCTGGGTCCTCCTCTAAGTTAAAATAAAATTATTTTTAAGTTAAACACATTTTCTAGGCTCTCTTTTGTAATTAAAAATTTTTAACATTTAATTTAATTTTTTACAATTAAGTTTTAGAAAGTCCAGCACCTTTCGCAAAATTATAAATTTTTGTTCCATCTTAACTTTAAGGGACAAAATTTATTATAAGAAATTTTATGCTTTTAAATATTATGAGATAGAAAACAAGATTTGTTTGTGACTGACAAAATAAAAGTATTTTTTTTCTTTCCTCCTCAGTTTTAATTTTCTTAGGCAATAAGGAATTAATACAAGAACAATATAGTCACAGATGAATTGAATAAAACCTTTTCCTTATTGTGATCAGGCTATCAGGCTAGAAGTAATTCTTTAAAAATCTATGCACAGATTGTATCTTTATGACAAAACTTTCTCGTATTACATACATTCATCAAAAAATATTAATAATTTATATGTTGTAAAAAGCTCGACATCAAGTTTTGCAAGAAACAAAATTTATTAGCTCAAAGAGAAGAGCCCTAGATGCCCATATTTTTTAAGTAATATAATATTTTTTGGTAATATAATAAGTTTTACCAATGGAATAAAAATTTCAAAATACACAAGTCATTGGAGTAAACCCAGTTTTTAACCAACTTTTTTTAAATTCCATTCAGCAAAAACATTTTTGTGTCCGTTTTGGAATTGTGATTGTCATTGCAAGCGAGGCTGCACCAGTAATTTAGTCAAGGATACAGATTAGATCACTTGTTTACGATCAGTAGGTATGTAATACATGCTAAACTTTAAACACCGATGTTTTCTTTTCTCTTTAAAAATATGGTTCAGGCTGCCACAGTAAAGACCCAAATCAAATCATATTTACTGTCACAAAATTACGTTTCGTACATAGAGCCACAAAAACTGGTGCCAGAGTCCAAAGTATTTCTAAAACTGAAGCTAATAAAAACCAATGAATGGTTTCTCATACGCAGCACAAAAGCTACACACCGCTTTAAAAAAGAAAGGTGCAGTTCATACAAAAACAACTAGCCTAAACAAAATTAATTTACTTCTCATTGAATAACTCAAATATACTGTAAAAACTATATTTAGTAGATTTACTAAAAGAATATTTTTTACTCTTATTTATAAGGAGGACGTGATAAAAATGTTTAGTTTGTACATTAAAAACAACTCTCTGCTCAATAAATATTTTATAATAATTCTACAAAAAAGGGATATTAAAAGAGAATATATCATCCTCCTGAGGAATGTTAGTGAGGTACAGTACTAATATTTTCTTAAGTAGGCCAAGACCACCACAACATGACTGACCCACGACCCATCAAATGTGTGTTGATGATCAAACGACCTTACATAAACCTTGGGAGAAACTTCCTCATAAGTCATCGAGTGAACAAGAGGCAAATAAATAGGTTTGAAATGTCCAAAGATACAAGCACCACTCACAAAGACCTTGGGCGTGATTTGCTTGTTATTTCTCGCTGATATGTCAACTTGACAACTAGATGGAAATTAATGTATAATGTGGGAAAAAAACAGAATAAGCAGGGACTTGTGGGGAAATACTCAGTGATCAGGCTTAAAAAAGCTGACTCGAAAATTGAAAAATATTCTTAATGAAATATAATTCTATGCAAATTTTTAAGGCATGGGTGAATTTTCGGCATAGATTAGGAGCCAAACTAATTTTTCCAGTTTTTTTTTTCGCTAAAAGTCTATAATATGTACTGTATTGAATTGATTTGGTCAGTCAATTTTTAATATAACCTTGAACTTATTTTTCTGGCATTTGGTATATTACCTATTTGGGGTGCAGCGAGAAAAACCAAGCCATTCAACTTTTTTCTTCAACAAGTTGCAGAAGAAAATTTTTAAAGTGATATTTTTCCTGTAAAAAATACAAACATGCAAAGATATTTTTTTCTCAGCAGCAATATTGTCCTTGCCTTCATTTTTCTGAAACCCTGAGTTAAAAAAAAAATCAAATTTGAGACAAACTCACGCTTTAACATCTATATCCCTTACGTTGTACTGCCAAGTACAAAATTCCTTGGCATTCAATGTGTTTTTTTATCAACTTCAACATAATACCTTTGAGTTACTTGACAGCCTTCCCCTCCAGTTAAAGATTTAGACGTTCTACAGAAAAATTATAAAAAATCTCATATCAAAATTAAATGCCAAATGCAAAATGTAGTGTCCATGATTTCTTGGCTAACAGATAGTTATAATAGTATACAATAGCTACACAATAGATATCAAGAGTAAATTTTAATTTTTTGTATTTAATTATAATTTTTCCAAATAAAAGCTGTTAACGAGTTATTTATTTATCAAACCTTTAGAAAAATCAAATATTTTGTGGGCTTAATTGAATTTAAATGACAATGCCGATGCAACTTGTAATTTGAAACTTATTACTCTGGCAATTAAATGAATTATTCCATGTAACTGTGAAGTTAAGTTCAATAGTGTGTATATACAAATTGATGGGTTTTATTTGAAAATTCCTAAACAAGCTGATCAGTACTTTTGGGATAGGTAGGTTATTTAATTTTCAAACATCCAACAAAACCACTCAAGTGGTTAAGCTGTTATTTTATTAAAACACTTTTATTGGATTTCAGAACAGAATTAATTTTATTAGTAAGGGCAGTAATACAATTGAAGGTAAATAAATGTTCCAGTATAAATATTTTAGTATTAGGCATAACATAGGAAGCCAAGTATATTCTGCATTGCCAATCTCAACATTTATCGTGTGGGCTGGATAAGCTTGGCAGTTTGATGAAAGGCAGTCACTTGGCGCCATTTATAAAAGCATCTCAGTGTTTTTAATTGTCAGATTAATTTTGAAAGCTATTTCAAGGAATTGCGTCACATTCTCTAATGTACAGTTTGTATAAGCACAAATAGAGAACTAAAACAAAATGGCGATCCAATGTATTTTTTTAGGCATTTTGTGATGTTTTTGTTTTTAACTATAAATTTCCAGTCATCTTTAGGAAAATCATTTCAGATTTCACTTCTGTTTGAAGATTCTTAATCCTCGTTTAGCACATATTAGAAAATTACTATATTAGAAAAAGTTTGTAGCCTTGAAACAAAAATGTGAAATGACAACATATGTCAAAAATTATATCATTTAAAAGGTCTTGAAAACCCTAAAATGTTGTAATCTACACTTGTATTCTATCTTTGGTTTTGTAATTAAGGTCAAAAAACTCTTTTTCCCTTGTTAAACATGTGTTAATTGTGCAGTGGACCTTACTAATAAATGAAATGAATGGGCATTATAAGAACTGAGACAGTTAACAAGCGCTTAATAGGGGAAAAAGTTTTTTGACCATAATTAAAAAACTAGAGAAGATAGAAAACAAGGGTGAATTAAAATATTTTAGGATTTTTGAAGGGCTTTCAAATTATATATTTTTTGACATAAGATGCCATTTGACATTTTTAATTTTCAAAACTACCAACTTTTTCAAATATCAAAGTTTTTTGAAAACCTAAAAAATGTTACAATCTGGTCATATGATGAATCGTAGTCAAGTTAAGTTAACAAGGGTTAAGAATTTTCATTCAGAAGTGAAAACTGCATAAGTTAATGGTTTAGAAAACACAGGGTTTTACGTAAATATCGAAAGATTTCATAAAAAGGCCACTATTTCCAAACACATTGAGGTAATTTAGATATCTTTCTATAAAAATGTTCCGTAAGATTCGAACCCATGACCCTAACTTCTCTTACACCCTATTAGGTAGTAAATGAAAACATTATTACAGAATCCTACAAGAGTAAATTAGTGGGGAAGATTTTTGTGGTGTCTCTAGATTAAATCGTTTTCCCGTTACACGAGGTGTAAGGGTGGTTTGCTTCACCCTGTTGTATAATGGTACCAAGTCCATAAAAATCTAGACATTTGAAAAAAAAATTGTCAGCCTGATTTGTGTTTGTTTACAAAGAAAATTAATGGAAAGATTAGGAAAATCGATACAGAAATTAACAAGCAAGGCAAGGGCGAAACTTAAATTATTATAAATTTCGTATACCCCAATGGTTAAGGAATTTTTTTGTAAGATGACCAAGTTTGTCATAGTTATGAAATCAAAATGTGATTTGGTGAAAGAAAAGTAATAATTGAGATACAAATCAGGATATCATTAAGTATCATTAATCATCTGGAGCACCTCCAAGAACAATAACCAAAGTGAATAATTAATCTCCACTTTCACTGCCTCTTGTCCAAATCAAACAACGTTCCGCCGACCTGACTGGACCCCTGCATCAATTAGCAACACCTGTCTAACACCAGCGATAATTCTCGTTCCCCAAAGGTTTTTGCGCACCAGTAGAAATTTCACATTAAACTGAGGGCCTTTATCCTATTACTTTAGATGAGCAATTCTTGTATATAAATCCTATCTCGAAAACGGCTGTAACGATTTTTATAAAATTTTGCATGAAGGTGTAGTTTTTATTTTTAAGTTCACCTATGTGATTGAATTAGCTGTAGAAACACAATTTTTTTAGAAAAATGAAATTTATAGTCTTATGGGGTCATATGAGTTGCCGTGATGGTTACAGAATAAGGTAAAGTAAACTAAAGAATCACCCAGCTGTTCGTAGACAAGCCTTTTGAAACTTTTATAGCACGTTGAAGGCATCGATGTACGTGGAACAGAACTGAGATAATACAATTGAGTACAAACGTACAGATTTTTCACGATTTTTCATTGACCCTAAAGGGTCAAACAATGATTGCCCATAAATTGTTTTTAAAAGCCTCATTTTTACGTGAAATATTTTAGGTGACATGAATTTAATGACTTTTTCATAACCCACAATAACTCAACAGACACAAAAAGTCAAATGATTTCCAGGGGTACACAACACTATGAAAAAAATAACCAAATTCCTTAACGTTCTCCTATTCAAAGGTCTTTGAGCTATAACATGTTGTAAATCACAAATAATATATAAAATATATCTTTTATTAACTTGTAAAACAAGGGTCAGGTAAATATGAGGTGAGCGGAAACAGTGACAGCTGCAGTATCACTGGTAACATTCACCTAGTTAGGTTTACGGCAGCCCTGATCAAGACCTCAATAGCCAGTGTCACCATATGGTCAACCCATGTTGCTCGTATATCTACAGATGTAAAACCAACGGATTAGGCATAGCCTCCACATCTCATTAAAGAATTTTTTTATTACTTGAACCATTGATTATCGATTTTGAACCAGCGACAAAAGTCTTGAACCCACAAATGCCCTATTCAATGCTATAATTTACTAGCAATTGTCCATGGCTTTGCTCAATTTCAGCATATTTTTACTTAACATGTGTGATGTGCAACATTTTGCAATGTTACTTTTTAAAATTTAATTTTGCAACTCTTTTATTGCTACAATCAATTTTTTTTACTTTATATATAGGCTAGTTTTTAAAGTGTTCATCTCTCAAGGCTAAAAAAAAGCTTAATTAAAGCTGTAAGCCTAATTTTGAGTGTTGTAATCTACCTATTTTAAATATTTTAAAGTAAATTTTTCTAAATCCTATCTTGGCACATATGTGTAGCCTATAATGAATATTTTAGCCCAATTTTTAAATCCCAAGGTTTATAGTTTTTTTAAAAGTGAGATCAGTCAATCATTTTTGACACTTTTAAAACTGTAGATTAACTTACTCATAATATTTGGCAAGTACTTTATTTAGCTGGCAGCTTTATTACTTAGCTGCTACATTGACATAATATTTGGCAGATACTTTATTTAGCTGGTAGCTTTATTACTTAGCTGCTACATTGACAAAAAAATTCAAAGTAAAGAATGGATTTAATTGCCCTTTTCACAACCCTTTCCACTTAATCATATTGGACATTACATAACTGCCCCTGTGCCTATAACACTCTCATTTTGCAGCCGATTAGTACAGTAGACCTACCTTATATTATACAAAATATTCTTTAATTGTTCAGTATATGACATAGTATAAATAGTACGCGTTACTAAACATAGGGTTAATAACTTTAAAAAATTTCAAACCGACAACAATGTATTTTTGGATTTAAAGGAAAATGACAAAAATTTTATTTTTTTCAAAAAGATTTTTTTTTTTACATACTATTGTTTTATGATATGTCCTCTTTCAGAAAAACCATGCATAACAAGGTATAAGTGGTTTTATAAATGAAAAAAAAATTATATTAGGCTCTGCATGCCGCCGCTCCAATATCAAATAGCCTAGCCAGGATGATGCTCGAGAACTTTCAATGGAAGTTTTTCTGTGTTTTCTGTGTTTTTCTGTGTTTTTCAATACTAAAATTGATATATATCTCATAAAGTACTTCTTGTAGTAAAAGGTTGAAATTTTCACCCAATATTCCTTATGGGTCATTCCATATCAACTCAACACAGTTTAAATTAAAAATTTACCTGACCATCTCAGATTTCAATGAAATTTGGTATACTGGTACACACCACTCAGACTAAGAAAAATACAAAATTTTAGCTTGATACTTCTACTAGTTTCAAAATTATGCCACGTTAAAGTTTTCAAAAAATGCTCAAAATCGACCCGTTTGTAAAATTTTAAATTGCTATAACTCCTCTCAAAATTAAGCTAGAGAGGTGAGAGAGGTGTCATTTTACAGCATTTTTATAGCCCTTTCTAAAAATGCATAGTACTACAAAGGTCATAATAAAAACTTTTTTAACAATTTCAAAATCCAAAATTAAATTTTAAATTTCTCAAAATGCTCCGCTTTGAAAATTTTGAAAAAATTCTCAAATAGTCCATGTATAGTGGTTAACTGATGGTATAAATTTCATTAGGGGGTGCAAATGGGTTATTACAGAAAAATTCATTTGAAAACAGACTTGCACTAGAATTTCCACTATAATAACGTCTCATTGGAAAGGGATAGGAGTATTTATTTAATTATAGACAAATACTACATTTTAAAGCTAAATTTAATTATTAGAAAGATTCTGACATATATCATAAGTAAAAAAGCCATTAAAAAATAGTTAGGTGAAACTGGGCTACTATTTAACACATATTAAAAATAAATTGATAATGGCATAATGCTTTTAAGAATTGTAAGTACTATTGGGTAATTTAAAGTATTATTGTTAGAACTTTTTGGAGAACAATCAACTTATATTTGTAAGTGACATATCAAGATAAATTATTAATTTTTTTTGTGTAAAAAAATTACCTAACTAATAAGTACGGTAATTGGATAGCACAATATTTCTATTCATTTCATAAATTAATTCATAAAATAAATAATTTGGGAGGTAATATAGCTTGTTTCATTGGAAAGATGTTACACTCCTCTTGTAAGGAGGTAGTGGTTGATAAGGATAAGGAGTGGTTAAATAAGTGATAGATTATTCATCACAACAAGTTGGCTCATGAGTTCTGCAGTGACGTGTCTCAACCTGTAGCAGTCTGCAAGTTGGAGACTGCAGCCTCTGCTGTTTACATGTTAGAGTCAGTTCAGAGTTTAGTCTCCAGTCAGTAACAGGTGGTGTAACAGTAACAAGTATCTATTAGAGAAAAAATATATTTGTTGAGAGTTAAAGTGTAAGTGTTCGTGAGCAAAGTGAATGAGTGCTTGTGTAGTGATAGAGTAACTTAGTGCCTATTTCAGTTGTACTTATTTCTGTAGATCCGTTTGGTTTTACAATAAGACAGACAATATTTCTTAATAGATCAAATATTTTTGTCCAATAATTTAGATCAGTGAGTGAGTAATTTAATAATTTGTTTACAATTACTTCATTTGTTTAATAATTAACTGACAATATTCGTTTTTATTAATAAAACATTCCTCAAAATAAAACATTTTCATGGTTTTTAAAAATTAGTTGTTACGTCTACATATTTGAAGATTTTTAAAAATATTTTCAATGACTTATTAATTAAGAATTGAAATGGAAAACAGGCATAGAACAATTAGATGTTTCAATCCTTTTTCAAAGAAAGATCATAGAGTAACAAAATCGCTTAGAACAGTAACCCAATGGATGCTTGAACATTTTCAAGATTTAAGCTTGCCTAAAGATGCTAAAGTATGTGACGTATGCAGAAAAGAGTTATCAACTCTAAAGAAAAATGAAGAAAGCAATCAAGCCAGTGCTAATTTTAGCCGAGAGCCAGAAATTATAAATAATTCTGATTCTGAAAATGACCCAGATTTCCAGCCTAAATCAGATGTTGTTCAAACACTTAATGCTTCTCTTCATGAACTTGGTGAATCACCGCTTGATTCAAAAAAAGTAAAATCAAAATGTTATGCTTCACAAAAAATTGCTAAGATTAATTCAGCCATGAAACGTAAACTTTTACTTCTATTCAAGACTCCTCTTCTGATGAAGCTCATGAAACGCTTGACGATTCAGTTTTGAAAAACCCAAAAGACCATTTCTCACACTGCACTTCAAGAGACAAAAAGTTAATGATATTAACATGCTTGCCTGTTTCATGGAGCGTAAGGAAAATAATGCGAGAATTCAATGCACCAAATTACATGGTGAGGCAATCGAAGAAAATACTTAAAGATAAAGGTATTTTAGAAGGCCCTAATCAAAAACCTGGTAAGAGCCTGCCACCAGAAGTAGTAACAGCAGTACGGTCATTCTACGAGTCTGATGAAATCAGCCGAGTTTTACCTGGTAAAAAAGACTGTGTATCTGTTAAGACCGAGACAGGTGATAAAGCCGTACTACCCAAACGGTTAGTGTTGTGCAATTTAATGGAGGCCTATCGAACCTTCAAAGATAAAAATCCTACAATAAAAATAGGATTTTCAAAGTTCGCAGAACTAAGGCCAAAAAACTGTGTGCTGGCAGGTGCTAGCGGTACCCATTCCGTGTGCGTTTGCACTATACATCAGAATTTAAAATTGATGTTAGAGAACGCAAAAATTAGCTCAATAACTAATGGTGAGCTGCTTACATATAAACACTGTATTGCCAAAGCACTTTGCAACCCTGCCTCCATTAGTTGTTTCTTTGGTGAATGTTCAACCTGTCCAGGTACAGATTACATAAAAAAGTTATTGGAAGAAAGTTTTGAAGAAAAAGGTATCGAAAAAGTAACTTTTCGTCAGTGGCTATCAGTTGATAGATGTAATTTGGAGACAATAGAAAAATCAACTTCAGAGTTTATTGAGTTATTTGTTCAAAATTTGTCAGCATTAATCAGACATGACTTTATTGCTAAAAGTCAAAGCTCCTTTCTGTCTCACTTAAAAGAGAATCTTGAGAGCTCAGAGTACCTTGTCATGTGTGACTTTTCCGAGAACTATAGCTTTGTGCTTCAAGATGAAGCGCAAAGCTACCACTGGAACAGTGGTCAATCAACTGTCCATCCATTTGTGATCTATTATAAAAGGGAAGGAAAAACCAAACATGTAAGCTTTGTTATCATTTCCGAAGTTTTAGAACACAATACCATAGCAGTGTATTGTTTCCAAAAGAAACTGATAGAATTCATGAAAGATAAATTTGGAGACAACATATCTTGAATATATTACTTTTCTGATGGGTCCGCCGCACAATATAAAAACAGGAAAAACTTTACCAACCTGAGCTTTCACTCAGAAGACTTCAAAATTGACGCAGAGTGGCACTTCTCAGCAACTGCTCATGGGAAAAGTGCCTGTGATGGTGTTGGAGGAGTTGTAAAAAGCCGCCAGAGCCAGTTTGCAAAGGCCCTATGATGACCAAATTCAAACTCCATTCCAACTGTACGAGTGGTCAATGCAAAATATATTTGTGGCAAATTTTGTTTACGTTACACAACAAGAGTATATTGAAACTGAGAGGCACCTAGAAAATCGGCTAAAAAAATCTATAACGATAGACGGAACACAGAAACTCCATGCATTCATTCCTATGCCTTCTTGTAATAGCAAAATTAAAGTAAAAGTTTTTTCAGAATCCACTGAATTTAAGATTGAAACTGTTACAACGATTCAAGATCGTTTAAGTTTAGCAGAAGTCAGTGGGTATGTTACAATCGTCTATGACAACAACTGGTGGCTGGCTTATGTACTAGAAAAAGAAGAACTCAATGATGAAGTAAAAGTTTCATTTTTAAACCCAACTGGTCCATCGCCTAGCTTCTCTTTCCCAAGAAGACCGGATATTCTTTGGCTTCCTGTGACACATGTGCCAACTAAAGTAAATCCTATAACCCCAACCGGCCGAACTTATAAGTTGTCACATGAAGAACAGAAAAAAACCATCGAAGCCTTCACCGACTTTGACAAAACTTTTTAGAGATGTTAAAAAAGGCTGCCAGTAATAATGTAAGTAATTATGTTCATTTAATGCAAGTTTTCCCTGAAATGTGTACATAGCCAAAGTGAATTTAATATAAATATATGGTTTTAAAACTTAACAAAAATACTATGTGTCAAATAGTAGCCCAGTTTCAACTAACTATTTTTAATGGCTTTTTTACTTATGATATATGTCTAAAGCTTTCTAATAATTAAATTTAGCTTTAAAATGTAGTATTTGTCTATAATTAAATAAATACTCCTATCCCTTCCCAATGAGACGTTATTATAGTGGAAATTCTAGTGCAAGTCTGTTTTCAAATGAATTTTTCTGTAATAACCCATTTGCACCCCCTAATGAAATTTATACCATCAGTTAACCACATGGACTATGTTAATACATGGACTATTTGAGAATTTTTTCAAAATTTTCAAAGCGGAGCATTTTGAGAAATTTAAAATTCAATTTTTGATTTTGAAATTGTTAAAAATGTTTTTATTTTGACCTTTGTAGTACTATGCATTTTTAGAAAGGGCTATAAAAATGCTGTAAAATGACACCTCTCTCACCTCTCTAGCTTAATTTTGAGAGGAGTTATAGAAATTTAAAATTTTTCAAACGGGTCGATTTTGAGCATTTTTTGAAAACTTTAACGAGGGGTAATTTTTGAGGTATTAAGCTCAAATTTGGTATTTTTCTTAGTCCATACAGGGTGTGCCAGTATACCAAATTTCAATGAAATCTGAGATGGTCAGGAAAATGACTGTGTTGAATTGATATGGAATGACCCTTATTAGTATACAGTATCTAAAAAGTTAGGTAAAATTATGCCTATAACAAAACTAGTAATTGAATAAAACAATTTTCTTTTTAATAAACAATATTTTTAAAAAGATTTTTTTCTTTTGTTCCTAATAGCTTTTTTTCTAAATATACACTGTTAGAAAAATCATTCGGCTGTTCACGCGATAAACAAACAGTGAAATTTTTATACTCCTAAATAAAAACTAAAATTACTTGAAAATTTTGGATTATATATCATTTTGGATATTGTTATACGTAAAAATGAACAAATTCTACATTATGTAAGTAAAACATTTCAAGGTGGATTCAGGATTCAGGTGGATTCAGGAAGGTGGATTCAGGTGGATTTCAAGGTGGATTTTCAGGTGGATTCATTTAATTTCTCAGACTGAAAGGATATTGGTCTATTTAACCTCTGATTTTCTTTATAAACAAAAACATACCTCAAGTTTTTGTTTATAAAGAATGTTGTTTGTTAGGATTTTGTTGTTTTCAATTATACTGAGTACTTATTTGAATTTAAAACATGAAAATAACATTTATACTCATTATTCATCCTTCAGATTTTAGTTTTAAATATTTGACGTTCCAAATTACCAAATATCAGTACCATGTGAGCCAACTGATAATGATGAAGAAGCGTAAAATTAAAAGAAGTATTAGGAGTCTTCATCTAAAATTATTGCTTTTTAAAATTAAAGTACAAACAATAATGATATTTATTCTACTTTCTGGAGATGTAGAACTAAATCCAGGGCCAACATCAAATGACTCAAAAAAAGAATTTCCATTTTGTTTTAAGTGGTATAGTCGTTTAGATTCACACATAAAGGCATCACACAAATATAGTGATCTATATTTTGAATGTAATGAGGATAACACCTTCTATGAAAGCTTGTGTAAATGAAAAGACTAAACTTCCAGAAAAATCATTCAACAAACATGCTTCCACTTCCAACCAACAAGAAGACAGAGATTGTATCATACCTTGGTATGAGCTTAATGACAATGACATCAATGGATCAATGAATATTTGACTTTACCACAAAAAACTATAAGTATGAGTCCTTCTATATGCAACTTAGTACTGAATGAAAATGATTTCAAGATAATAGATGATATGACATCGCAGATGAATTATAATGACTTCACACTAATAATTGTTAACAGTAGAACCATAAGCGATGAAATTTGTCCAGTAGATCTGTGTGTACATCATTGGTCACTACTGGTGTTTGATAAAAACGAATCCACATTTTATCATTTTGATTCTTTGTCTCCAATTAATAGTAAACATGCATGAACATTTATTTAAAAATTTTGTAAATGCTCTGATAAAGAATTCAGAATGTTAGAAGTACAATGCAAAAAACAAGAAGGCTGTGTCGAATGTGGATGCTATGTATTACATAATGTTGAATTGGTATGTAAATGTATTTGTAATAAAGTAGACATTAATAACAATAAAATATTCATGTCAAACATTTGTATTGATAACATATATCAACAATTAAGTAAAAAAGATAGAAAAGATCCCCGTTATTATCAGACAATTGATTTACATAGTGATGTTAGATTGAAACTCAAGAAGCCAAAAAGAACCTAATCTCTGTTGCTAAAAAAATAACTAATATTCAATGTCCGTTTTGTGGGGGTAATTTTAAAGATAATGGATTAAACATTTATATTGCAAAAGCACACCCTGAGGAAGGGAGAAAACGTTTAGTTGCAAATTATGATGTAAATAAACTCTCTTCTTCTACCCTTAGGATGAATGGTTCTAATTCAAAAGATATCTCATCGATGAAAGAAGTTGACTCTGAAAAATGTGTGGAAAAGAGTGAAATGAATGGATCAAAAACTGCTTTTGATGTAGAAGTTGAAAGTTGGTTGCAGAAATTTCAGAATAATCAGATGTGTGATGATATGTGGGATAGTACAGTAAAAGAATTACAAACATATCTAGCTCAAGCTATTCACAAATTACCAGGGCCAAAACATCCCACCCAATTATATTACGAGGCTAGGAAATACCCCCGTCGCCGCAGACCTGCGTACTCAGCGAATTTCCATAGGATTTATTTTGTATATATGAGCGCTCAACTTATTTGAAGGAATGTATAGTTTGAATACGTTAAGTAAATAATTTACTATAAAAGTATATTTAATCATTCATGAGCTTTAGACAAGAGGAAAATTAACAAGGAGACCACATTGGTTTTCATTAGTAATAAATACACTTTTGTATTTTATATAGTTCTTAGTCTTTTAATTTTTAATAACTGTGATCTTGTTATAGTACATAAATGTTAACAAACATAAAATCAATTAATTCAAAACACTCAAACAAATAATTCAATCTCATGAAAAAATTAAATTCAATCATATTGTCAGTTCTATAACTAAAACATCCCTGTTGCAGCAGACCAACATCTCCAGCCAATTTCAATAGAACATATTATCAATCCTCATCATTTTAAAAATACCATATATTATGCTAAATTTTCAGGCAGTTTATACCAAAACATACCCCCTTTCCAAATAGTCATATTTTTTTAATTAAATTTAAAAATAATTTGTATTTTTTGATATAGTATATATTTTCTGCAAAATCTTGATCAATGAACTCTAACTATTCAAAATAAACACAAGTAAAATATTCATCACCTGAAAATATCATCATATGTTCAGAATTGTATTTTTTTATGTCTTAAATCAGGGTAACTATACTTATTGGAGGGAAAAATTAAAAATAATATTGGACAACGTACTGTGTTTAGCACATCCAATATTTAAGCAACGGATTGACGTATAATAATAATTCAAAATGCTAAATTGTTTGTTTTTTAAGCTGAATTAAATTTTGACAATTAAATTTAAAAATAATTAGTGAAAAGGTATTAAATCTTGAAAATAAATTTTATTTTGTCAAAACAATCTTCTTAGAGTAAACCAATCATCCTGGTTTTCGAACTCGAAGTCATGAATGACGCTTTACACGTTAGTTCCAAATTTCATTAAGATCGGACCTTTTTTACAAAAGTGATTGCGCCTATGGACAGGTATATATATATATATATATATATATATATATATTATATATATGAAAATGAACGAACAGTGTTTTTGGGGTCTAGGGACCTCGAAATGAAAAAAATAACATGGTCCCGGGCTTAAGTCTCACCTACGGTAATAGCTACTTCCCTATAGGGGAAATTCGCTAAAAAGGGCTTATAAAACCTCAAAATCGAAAGTATAATGAATCCTCAAACCCAACGAGAAAATCTAAAAGAGAGAAAGAAAGAAGAAAAGCCCGATATAGATATCAAATAACACAATATCTATATTACAACCAAAGAAGGAGCAGTAAGGAAAATACTGAATGAAAACAAGCAAGTACAGTGTAAAGTTGATATAAAAGATGTTCACAATTACTTTAATAACAAACTAAATGTTAAAAACTCATGTATTAGGAGTGAGTATGAAAACATCATATCCTATTTAACCGATAAAAATTATAACAAAATATTTACTGGTGAAGACATAATAAATGCTATGAGAAAAATAAGAATTGACACAGTGCCAGGCCCGGATAGGGTTATATTAAGAGTGATTAAAAACTATACTGTCGCAGACATTTTAGCAATTATTGCAAATAGGATGCTCCAAACTGGGCAAGTACCCAATTCCTTAAGAAAAGCAAGGACAATTTTAGTGTACAAGAATGGAGATCCTAACAGCTTGGACAACTGGAGACCAATCTCAATAACGTATGTAATACGAAGGACTGTTGAAAAGGTAATTGAGAAGGAGATGAGGCAATTTTTAGTGTTAAATGAAAACCAAAGAGGTTTTACAAATTCACCAGGTTGTCAAATTAATATCAAAATTATTGATGAAACTCTTGAAAAAGCAAAGAAGAAGAAAAAGGACGTAACATTAGTGTTTCTTGATATCAAAAAAGCATTCGATAGTGTAGGACATGATCATTTAAGACAAAACATTATGAACTCTCCTCTCCCAAGCAAACTTCAGAGACTTATAATGAACCTATTATCACATAATGAAACACAAGTACAGGTTGGTCTCCATAAAACAAAAACGATAAAAATTGAAAAGGGAATTTTTCAGGGATCTCCACTACCTCCTTTGCTAAATAACTTGAGTACAGATTTCATCTTACAAGAACTAACAGAGCCAGATGTAGCAAATGAATTCGGATTCAGACTTAGTGATGACCTTAATTGTGTTTCTGTACTTGGATTTGCCGATGACATGGTATTAATAGCTAATAGCAAGATATCTGCAGAGATCTTAACAAGTATGGCTATAAATAGGTTCAAAGAAATAGGACTAGAAATCAATTTTAAGAAGTAACACACTATTTGCCTAGAAAAAGGTCTTATCAGTAAAATTAAAATAGCAGCTGGACATGATGAGATTAAATCCATTAGTAACGAGGACAAAATCAAATACCTCGGTGTAAATTTAAGTAATGATATCGTATTTAACTTGAATGATATTTTGATTAAATTGACAGAAAAACTTAATCAACTAAGTAAAAGTATTCTACTTAGTGCTGACCAAAAGTTAAACATTGTCAACCAATACATTTCCCCAACATTAATATACCCGCTGCAAACAGCAAAATCGAAACAAATACCAAAGAAATTTCTAAATGAAGGGGATAAAGCTGTGTAAGGGAAATCCTACAATTACCAGGTGACACCCCTAATAGTTTTTTATATTCAGATAAAAAATATAAGGGTCTAGGAATTAGGAGACTAGAATGGGAGGCATACATTCAGCAATTTAACAAATGTATCTTACTTGAAAATTCCAAAGTAAAGCTTATCCCATTGTCATATGAAGAAGAGAAGAACATCATACTTAAAACTTTGAACGTAAGCTATGTAGAGCTCGAAGGCATTCAAAAACATAAAATAAAAGGAGATCACTTGAGAAAAATTTTGAAAAATAAAGAATTCAAAATATGGGAAAGCCACCCACAAAAGGGAAAAGGTGTGACTCTTTTTAAAGAAGTGCCCATTGCAAACTCTTGGGTATACAGGAAAAACGGGTTATCTGCTTCAGAATGGCGAGATTGCCTGAAAATGACATGTAACATCATATCAGTAAGGACTGTGCCAGGACGAAGCCCCAACACAAACCATTGCAGACACTGTAATGAGTTTGAAACACTTGCGCATGTGTTGGGGTCTTGTTGGCATAACAACCTTTTGATAAATAAGAGGCATAACGACGTACGAAAAATAATTGCAGATGAGTTGAGAAAATTGAAATTAGAAGTTTCTGAAGAAGTCAACTGTAAGTCAGAAAGTGGAAGCACCCGAAAAATAGACATCATAGCCATGGACAGGAAAAATAACAAAGGGTGGATTGACCCAACTGTCAGATTTGAATCCACCACTGGACAGCCAAAAGAAGTTAACGAAGAGAAAAAAATATTTATGAACCGACCTTACCATTTTTTTAAAACAAATATAAAATAGAAAATTTGTCAGTGATTGGGCTTCTGTTTGGTTCCAGAGGGACTCTAAATAAAGATTATATATCTTTTAGAAACAAATTTAAAATTCAAAAGTCTATTGACCAAGTGCTAGTGACATCAATTCTTAAAAACTCAGTTTCAATTCTACAGAACCATTTGTACAACAAAAATCCAATGTAATTTATAAAATCTAAATAAACTTTAAAAGTTATCTCCTTAACATGTATATTTAAAAAAATTATAACGTAGGCTATTTAATTTTAGAACAAATCATTTTGTTTTAATAACTAAAATTCATAAAAAATTATCTTTTCAAAATTTTACCATTATATTTATTAAACTTTGTTTTTGTTGGCAAACCATAATACATGGAAAGTGGATAACTTTTGTTATAAAAAAACCTATCTTTTTAAAAGACTAAAAACCCTACAAAATGACACTTTGATCATGAAGTTCTAGTCAATAGAACCTGAGATATATCAATTTTTATATAACCATTATTTTAGGTATACTTATATCTAAAAAAATACCTAAAACTCCAAATTGAAAATTTTGACCACAAAAGTTTCTTTTTGTAACAAGTACAAACTAGAAAAACCTTATTCAGAACCAAAAAGAATGTTATCAAATTTAGCATTTTCAGTAACAATCCCCTTAAGTATCGATTTATAGAATTTAATGATATTGATATAAATAATATAAGTATATAGGTATATCAAGTGCACGATGTTTACCAATATGACACTGATGAGATGTACTAAGTCATGTCAAGTTTGATTACCTAAGTTAATCTTCATTATAATTTCAGAAGTTAAATTAAGTTTCCCAAAAATGTAGGCTACGTCAAAGTTATAAGGACAACCTTAATAAAACTTAACATTTAAGAATAAATCATTGATGTATAAACCAGATTTTTTAAATTAACTCACTTAACCCGGCAGAACTGACTTTGATTTGAAAACGCGATGACTGACTCACGGTCTTTTGGACCAGGTTTTATATAAAAGTAAGTTTATTGGAAAATTATGAGTTTATTTGCACAAAAACTCCACTAAAGTCCTTTACATTAGTTTTGTGACTACTTTATGTAGGATATATCTGCGTACAAAATATTTATGTAATATAAAAAATATATATTTTGAATTGCTGTAGGTACTTCAATAATTATTGTTATTGTGTTAAAAACGGCTGTATGTTGTACAACGATGTGTTTATACTGACAAAAACCCCACAAAAGTATTGTAAATTAGTGTTTTGAATATTTTATATAAGAAATATGTGCACACAATATATTTATATGTAACATGAAGCCTTAGCTGACTCACGGTCAAAAACACCAGACCTCTAAAGAAATTTTTATTAAACTGACTGTAAGGGTTAGAGAATTACGGGAAGTGAGTCATGATGTTCCTGGAATGACGTACGAGAGGTATAGTGACGTCCAGCCCTGCCAACACCCAAGAAATATAATTTTTATCAAAAAAACTACTAACCCGGTCTTTTAGACAGGTAAGTCAGTCCTCGCAAGTTAATTTCGTCAACTGAAGAAGTAAAAAAACATCAGCCTTTATGACTGAAGGAGGAAATTTCTTGTTAAAATTTTCAAACCTCAACCCAAAATAGGGCTAGAAAACCCCCGTAGAATGGCAGATCCAGGCAGCTGAAAAAAGTACCCCTTAATAGTCGTTTGAGAAAGGTGATTTAACAAATGATTTGTGGTGGCTCAGTCTCATTTTGAAATAAAATCATGATTATAAAGGCACAATTAACTTTGAAAATCTTGTGAAAATTTTTAATATGACCCGCAATAATTTTATGTGGGATCAACATCGAGACCTGCAGTTTACAAGTCAACCTAAAATGACCATCATAAAAAATGTTGATCAAGTACTTTAAAAAGTCGGATTTTCATCGAATTTTGTAGGAATGTTCTAATACAGTAAATGTCCTACAAAACCAGCATAAATTTCATAAAAAATATCATATCATTAACCCTTTCGGTCCCAGCACTTCAAAAATCAAACAAAAAATATTTCCTTTTGTATTTTGTTTAATTAGTGTCTAGGAAGGCCAAAAATAATTTTTAATAATTTTTATCATTATTTATACAAACAATTTGAAATGTCCTTGATTATGGACAAAGTGACTGAATGAAATTTTTTTTAGTCAAAAATAAAAAATAAAGATCATAAAAAACTTGCAAAAATTTGTTTTATTGACAATAAAAACATCTAATAGCCTTAAAGATATATTTTGGAGCCTATTTGGTACAATATTTCCTACGGTTATAAAAAAAAGGCATTGTCTTTAGACAAGCCCACACTTTGCGCACTAAAAATCAGATTTACCCTAAGCACAAAATATAATAGGAAAAAAGAAAATATTTTGTACCTTCTAAACATATCAGAAAAATAAACAAAAGCTTTGGTACCACTTTGGTAAATTATTTATATAAAAAATATAAACTGTCCTTGAAAATGGACAAAATGACTCGGATGATTTTTTTACCCCAAGTTTAGCAATTAATTACAAATAAAACAAAATTGTTTAATTTTGCCTTCGACTAGGGCCTAAAATAAATAAAAACAACAATATAATAGAAAATTATGATGTAATATTACTTATATACTGTAAATATATTTTACAGTATAAGAACACCCAATCACTGTTCAGTACAATTGTCCATGAACTTGGACAATGATTGTTAAGGTTAGGTGGGCATCAAGAACCTGTTGAATCACATCGTCCACGTTCTGGGACACATAAGTTTAAGTATTTGTGGCATCAAAAATAATGAATGACATGCCATAACTAATGCATATGAAGTTAATTTGATCCTTTTAGATTACTATTGTAGCATTTTTATAACGATAACTTATGTAGGGTATTGCCAGATAAGTAATAAAAAAGTGCTTGTGAGCTCTGTTGTACTGAAGGTCAGACAAGCTCTCACAAACAACATATGATATCAGGATAGCCAACCTAAAATCTGATGAAAAGCAAAAATTCCCTTCTTAAAGAGTCCATGAACCAGGACAAATGGACTGGAACGATGTAAACTGATAGAAAATATTTTAAATAATTGTCTAAAATGTGTGTCCATGATCATGGACGCTGGGACCGAAAGGGTTTAAGGGGCTTTGCATAAATTACAAAAACACCTTGTTGACCAGCAAAAAAGCCTTGTTGACCAGCACAAAAACATGTTGACTGTTTACTTTATAAAGTCGGATTTCCACCAGATTCGGTAAAAACATTCAAATTAAAGTTACATACAACCAGTATAAATTTTATAAAAATATATCACTAAGGGGGTTTGTATACAAATAACTTGTTGGTCAACATAAAAACAAGTTGACCAGATTCTTTAAAAAGTCGGATTTCCACTAAATTTGGTATAATTCTAATAAGTGTCTTACACAACCTTAATCATTTTCATAAAAATATTGTATAATTTGAGGGGATACCTATTTTTGTTGTTGTAAACATGTATATAACAATTAAGAATGTTCATACAAAATTTGTTGATCAATATGTTTTTATACTGGTCAACAAGGTTTTAAGTATACAAACACTCTTAATGATATGATATTTTTATGGAATTTATACAGGTTTTGTAAAACACTAAATAGAACGTCCATACCAAATTTGGTAGAAAAGAGTTTTTAAAGTACGCGGTCAATATTTTTTTCTTCGGGTCTACTTTTTAGAAGTTCCTGCAGTTTACACCATTATTCCTCACAAGTCAGGGGGTTACTGCCTGAAAACCTTTGCTGGCCCAAACTAGACATGCTGTAGCGTGCCCCATTTTGAGGTGAGGGTAAGAAAATTTAGACGCAAAAAAGTCCTCTGTTGGGCTGCAAGCCTTAAGGTAACATGAGGCTGACCTTTTCCACTTCGTTAATAATAAATCATTGATTTGAGGTGGTTGGGAATCAAGACACACAGTACCTGCGGAACCCAACATTTCTAACCAGTTGATATCATATGGTAGGTATTTGTAACTGCAACTGCAAAGAATGTTTTCAGACCATTTAGGAACAATATGTTCCGCAAGCAATTCTTTGGGCTTGTACCACTATTGAAATCTCACAGCTCAAAACTACTACTCGTAGCCTTAGGATAAGGTTGTGTTCAGACCAAGCCTAGACATCATATTATACTAGGACCTAAATTTTCTAACAATAAAGCCTATGTACTGAGTTCTGAGCTTATTAGCCTAAATAGCCTAAGGCGATTTGACAGTGCATCGATATTAACTAGGATTTTTCAGGGTACCGAATTAAATTGGAGCTTAGAAGGAGTGTTGTTAATCTGGGATAGGGGAATACTACCCCAGAAAAGTACCCCATGATAAAAATCAAATTTTCCAGGACTATATGAATAAGGATTTGACCGTTGAGATAACTTTTGTGAGGGTGGCTTACCAAATTTAAAAAACACAGCTCTTTTACTAACCATGAAATATCAGTTGTTTATATAAATGCAAGCTGATAATTTATCTGTCCATAAAGTCCATGGCCAGAAAAGTAGTCTACCTATCCCCAGACCTGTTATGACACAAGTATTTTATCATGGTGTACTTTTCTGGAGAGTATGGTACATCTTGGATTACCTGGATCCCACACTATCTGGATCGAACTATCCATTAGATAGGCTAAATTTTAAAAAAAATCATGGAAAAAAAGAGTTTTACATGTATTCAAAAAGGAAGGTGCAACTAAAACACACCACTATACATACACATTTTTGTTGTCACATAAGTTGGAGTCGCCGCGTTACCGGTACCTGTAAGGTAAATAACAGCACAGTTTTGTACGACGAGTGTTTTGGTTTGCCGCTGTGAGCGCTAGCATTAATCACACATGTGTAACCTACGGCGATTTCACTGTATAGTTTGTTATGCCTACTGTCACTTCATGTGATTACAGTGATGGAAGCTTTGTCTGAACTGACATAAAGTTTCCAAATGAGTGAGTATAAACTAATGTGCTGTAGAGTCTTGATAAGCTGTTTGCAACATCAATCTAGCACCTTGGGTTATCTAGATTTTTTTGCCCAATCAATGTTCCTCCACACTGATCCGCATATTCCGATGTGTGCTGAAATATTCCGTTGACCTGGGGCCTAAAAGGGCCCCAGGACAGGAAAAGCCGAGACAAACAGTGGCGGGTGCAGGCCCGCAACAAAGGAAAGTAGATGTGGTTGGATTGGTATAGATCAACTGTCATAGCCAAAATGGTAAGATAGTGTCGTAATTGTGACGTACGGGTGACGTGTTTTTAACGTATCTATTGGTGAGGTATTTGATGACGAATGTGTTCCGTAGTGATGATATCACCGAGGCGACCTACTAAAAATAAAAAAGGCCACCACTTTTGCACAGGGGTGCATGGGGGCCTCCTTTGACAGCTCCACCCGGGGCCTCTGGGGACCAAAATACAACCCTGCGCAGGCAATGTGTTAATCTATGCCAGTTACTGTATGCAGCAAACCATTAATTGAGCAGTAAAAAATGTTGCTGTCTGGGCAACTGTTTTTTAGTGTGCCACAATGCTGCCTAGTATAACTTCTATAAGCTAGTAGCAGAGCGGTAAAAGAAGCAGTGAGAGGTTTTCTGTGCCGTGAATCCACTCAAATCGGTGACACAACAAAATCACCTTGTGTAGGGCCTAATAAGGGACTCAGCTTTTGCTTCTAAATAGGCTAGCCTATTCTTGTTATTTTTTTTGTGGAGCATTGTTAGCCTATAGTGATTTGTCTTTTGCTTAACACCTATACCAAAAAAAACCCCGGTCTTACAGAAATTTCACTCCTTGATAATGGTGACACTGCTGAAGCGTTGATGCTACCCCTCCCAGTACCTTCCTCTCTCCCCTTCCCCTTGACCTTGCACATTTTTTCTTCAGTTTGTGTGGCCTTTCCGTACTCGACTTTCCGATATTCAGTTATGTGCCAGTCTCAGAGCCGTTTTGGTTCCCATAAGTCTCTTGTCCATTATTTCTTGTGTGTGAGTCTCACAGACCAAGGGTTTCGGTTATTGATTATTTGTTTGCCGTCCATTATTTTATATGGGAGTCTCACAGACCGAGGGTTTCAGTTCCCACAATGCGGGTTTCGATATTAAGTGGGAGGTAGGACTAGGGCAAAATGTCTTGAGCCTAGTTTTTTTCAGCTAGGCCCTCCTTATGTTACAGTCGCTAAAATTGGCCCCTAAATCTTGTACCCTGGTATTGATTTAGATTATGAAGGAGGAGAGGAAACGCTGATAATGCAATAAAATGATAAACCAAATTGATAAGGATTCCATCCTACCACACACAAAAAATATTACGGCAAATAAGGAACTGAGCACATTTTATGGACTTGAAATATAAGTATACAGTTAATTGCACTGGAATGTCGAATAAATAAATATGTATCACAATTACCCAACCCAATCAATTCTAATAAATAAGATGTAAAAATGCAAATTAATAATTTTTACTTACAATTGGGAGATTCACGAATGTCGTCTGAACTCGCCAGCTCTTGAGGTCAATCACACAACCAAAACTTCGGCACTGAATAGGGAGGGATTTATGTGTGAAATACTTCGTGAGTGTTTATGGGAAAATTTTGTTGATAAACAGAAAGACAAAAATTTAAAACCTTGAACCGAAATGAAAAGATCCAACAAAACAATGTTGATTGTTATGTAGTACTTGTTTTGACTTCTTATTAATCGCTTTCTAGAAAAAGCATAAAGGAAAAAATCACTTATTTAAAGACCGGAAATAGTAATTTGTGTTATATAAGCAAAGTCTTTTTAGTCCATGCTGGAGGTACCGCAACAATGCGACAGCAGGCGACGGCGACAGTGCGACGAAGTTCATTATTACTCTATGACAGTGCTTTAATATTATTTAATGGAAAAGCGGCCCTTTCATTTTGTCATGTTGGCAATACAATGGCAATACGAGGAGGATCAACACAGGGCCACACTCAACACCTCCTAGAATCCTAGAATACGACCTAAGAAAGTGTTGTAGAATCAAGTTTTTCTCGTTATAGTCTCCCTGGAAAAAAGTTGACAAAAAGTGTATTTATTTATTACCTCCAGAATTTCAGGTACGAAAGACAAAAACATAGTACGACTAGAGCTCAAGTAAAACAATTTAACTGCAGTAGACTCCCTAGTTGGCTCACCTTGTCCGAACTAAAAAAAAGTCCGAACCATCCTAAATACCCCTGTTGCAGCAGACCTGCATACTCAGCGAATTTCAAATGCAAAAGAACATGTTACCATCCAACACAGCGAGATTTGACTCGTTTTGGAATGCTCCATAAGAATAACACGAGGAATGCATGTTTGCTGCAACAGGTATATTAAAACTGTGTTGTTTTGATTCAATGCCATTTATCAAGTTTTATCAAGCTATTTTAAGAAATAAGGAAGATATAAAATTTTGTTATTTCCCATAACTTGGGGAATGAGTATACAGGTCGCTGCCACAAAAATGGAAATATCAGTGATTTTAGACCATGGCTATGCCAAAACACACTAGATGTCATCGAGATGAAACCACAAACCAAGTTTTATTAAGATATGTTGAGAAATAAGCGAGATATAGAATTTTACTTATTCCCCATCAGGTTAACATTAGGAAAACGTACTGTGTTTACCACTTTCAATATCTCGGTAACCAATGGATATAGAGCAATGATTCACAGTACTAAATTGTTTGTTTTTTTGAGCTGAATTCAATGGTGCGAACGAAAATTTGATTAATTTTATTTTTCTATGTAAAAAACTCAAAAAACCCATCTTTGGGGGGGTTTTATTCCCTTTACCCCCCTTCCGATGGTCCAATCGGGCTGGCTTACGAACTTGTCCAATTGATTACCACTTTACATGTCTGTACCAAATTTTATTAAGATCGGATCATATTTACGGCCGCTATCGTGCTCACAGACACACACACACACACACACACACACACACACACACACACACACACACACACACACACACACACACACACACACACACACACACACATATATATATATATATATATATATGGCCCCAAAACGAAAAGTTATAATGGTTCGGGCTTAGGTCTTACCATGAGACCTACGGTAATAGCTTCTTCCCTATGGGGGAAATTCGCTAAAATTCGAACGAATGGTATTTTTTGCTTCTGGGGGCTCCAAAACGAAAAGTTATAATGGTCTCGGGCTTAGGTCTTATCATGAGACCTACGGTAATAGCTTCTTCCCTATAGGGGAAATTCTCTTTGGTCCACACAATCATAACTATTTCAACATGTAATCGAATATAAAATCCAAATGGTAGCCCTTACCAGTGATCTTTAATTTAACAACAACAATTCATAAGCTATTCATAAACTAGCCTATTTTTCTCTATACATTTTATTTAATATTAAAATGTAAGACTATTAATCGTGCCGCATCCATGCAAGGCCCCACTGAAAGTGTGGCCTTGATCCATTACACACCCTCTCCGTGTGTCATGGATACTCAACTTGAAAAAGCCCATCAGTAATATTTGCAGTTGCGCAAGAGAACTTCCAGTTGCAATATTGCATCAGAACTTTCCCTTTACTGCAAGTGCTACACTAAAACAGATGTTCATTCGCTATGTTTTCAGTACAGCTGGATTTTATGCTCGTAAGAATAAGAAGATAATAGTTGTTTACTTTATTCAATAGTATATTGATATTCCTTCCACCATGGTTTACTTTCTTTCGTTTTGGCCATCTTAGGTGAATCCTACTCTACCATCAAGGTGTGTACCGTCAAGTGTGTTGACGTAGAAGTTGATTGGTTGCAAGGTCTATCAATTAGAAGAGAATAATATAGTATTATCATAGAACACAGACACACACACACACACACACACACACACACACATCCAACACAGCGAGATTTGACTTGGGTGGTGACTTATCATAGATATCTGGAACCAAAGCTTGTGACTCTTGTGACGTCAGTCGCAGACCCAATTCTGTTTCCAAGCTATTAGCCCATAGGGGGGTTAAATGTGTAGCCAACTGAGGTGTCAGTAATATGTTTTTTTCTGATTGATCATCATTAATTTATTTTTGTCGTACATGCCTGTTATAAATTTCCTGTCTATTTAATACGTCACGATTTGTTCATATTTTACGAGATAACCTGCTTACTTTTACCATAGATAAAAAATACCCCAGGAGTATAAAAATAAAAAAGTAAAGTAAAAAATACCTCCTGGGGCATTTTTTATCTATGCTTTTACCACTCTTTTACTATTATCATACCCAGCTACTATTCTATTTTCCTTTCTTCTTCACAGACCTTGATTTGATGGGTCGTTAGAGTGGCAACACTGCTGAGCGTTGTTGTTGGCGTTGTTGGATAGGTAGTTGTCTGTCAATTTATTTGAGGTTAAATTGGTGTAATTTAAATTTTAGGTTTGGAGTTTGGTTGTTTATCGGTTAAATTCTAATTCTTATATTGCCAGGGGAACAGTTAACTATTCAGTGTATGTTATGAGCAATAAAATAGGAAAACATTCCCCTGAAGCTTTTTAGGCTTTTTATTAACTTTTCAGAAGCTACCTCAGTCACCGATATTATGAATACTCTATCAGAGGTTAGTAAAATCGTGAAGAAATTTGATTGACTCAAGAAACAATTAAATTTCAACATTTTCCTCTATTAACATTTTATAAAATCAAAAACTTATCACGCACAACACAATGGTATGGTCTCATGATAAAGTAGGCCTGGGCATTTTTGAGAAGTTGAAACAGTCGAAAATTTTCTTACCAAGAGGTTCTACATACTGTCTCTGAAATTGAATATGACTTTCATATCTGATCTTCTGCCTTTCTAATCTCACTGAGGGTCAGCTTTAGTAGGCCTACTCATTACACTGTTACAAGAGCCAAGTGAAACTGTAGGCATGCTTCGCACTAGTATGTGTCGTTAGGAAGATCAGATAATATAGCCGACCCATTGCAGCCATTTGATAACAACAATTATTTCGTTGACTCATTCGACATTAGGCCTACTGTTATGACAGTAGGTAACTATCAGTAATGCTACCGTACTTTCACTGAATAACAAAACAATTAAATGATAATGTTGGAGTTCTAAAGGCCTAGACATATTGAGTTTTGATCTACTAACTATTTATATCGAAGTTCTATTATTGGCTGATCGTTCGATATTGTTTTCTTAAAGACCATTTAAAATACAATTCATTCGTATGCTATAGGATCGAACGGCAGATGATCAGATGTGAAAGTGAGTGGGCGCTTCACCGGTAAAACGGCAGCGGGCATCACTATATATTGCACAAATTTAACCCATTTTACTTGTTGTATAACGAAATATTTTATTTAAATGTTGACAGACTTTATTGGGAATCATATTTCATAAAAGACTCAATTAATTGTTCAACTTAACAGGTGTAATATTTTAATTGAACATGGTAAGTAATTTTCTAATATAATAGGTATCACTGTCTGTGTTACGGGAGAGAGCAAACTGACACGGCATCACTGAATAGCTAATAACAAAGTACCAAGGGCGATAAACACTTTAGGGGTTTCCTGGAATGAGGCCCGTGAGGTATGGAGCCGGGCACAGTTGCCGAAACCCGTTATGCCTGTTTATTTTAATAAACAAAACACGTGCGGAGGAAAACTTCGCATGTGCCCACTTGAGGGTTAAATCTACAATCATTCTTCGGGTGTGTTGAGTGTATTCCGGTTATTTGCAATTTGATTGTAAATACTATAAATGTTATATCCCAGAATTCGTGATTTTCCGGAGAATACAATTTTTTTTTAACTCTTCACGAGCAAATAACCGTTGAAATTAACCATATTAAACGAGTAATAAATGTACTAAACCAGTTAATTATGCCATAACCCTACTGTGGCTATACTTGTGCAATGTCAAATTCAATTACTTTGATTACCTTTAAAAAACATAATAGACCTATGGCATACACACATTTTTATTGATACTTCTGTCATATAGCCTAAATTTGTTATTAACATTTCTTCCATGACTCATTATTGAATCCGTCAATTTTTGTTACACGTACAAATCAATACAATTACCGATTTATTACTTTTTTTTCATGTTTCCATTATGAGATGATGTCAGAAACCAATCCTGAGCTGAAATACAATAAAAGGCTGTCTTATTATCTGTGATTGCAACTAGTGTTCTAGCTTTAACCTCAGATGAGATAGTGCGCGGGAAATGTGGGCTTTACTGTGAGTAATCTGTTACTCATGACACTTGTTACAGTTTATACGTTGGCAAGAAGAACTTGTTACTTGTGACGACGCACTGAAATAAAGATCAGGGTGTAATTCTACTGCACTGAAGGTGCAAGATGATAAAGATAACCTTACAATAAGAAACCTTGAAACCTTTATATTTTTTGAACCTTTCACAAACGCCCATCACTAACTATATGTCAGATTTCTGATACCGCTTATCGTTCATTGCTTTAATTAACTTATAGCTTTCTGGGAGACCTCCAATGGCTGTAGCTTCAAAACCTTATTTAAAAGAATTTTGTTTGTGCTACGGAGACGAAAAAAGGACAGTACTGAACCATCTTGTGTCTTGAGCAGAACTCTTCCCGCTCTCTGGCCCTTGGCCTTGTAGGGAAATCCAATGAACTGTAAGTTGTATTGTTTGGTTCTGTAATATATCGAGTTATATGAGTTTTTTATTGGAAATTCGCTGAGTAGCTATGGAGGTTTGCTGTGACAGTGGTATCTCAGGTATAAACTTTGATCTTAAGCAAGCCGATCCACCAAACTTATTGTCTTAGGCCTAACCATAAATTTCTTTATTTTTTACAGTTGGCTGGAGATCAACATTCTGGGAACAAGTCTCGAACGTTTATTTTCAATGATGAAAACCATACTTTGGGGAACTGCCTTGTGTCCATTATTACAGAATAGTAAGTTTTATTTTGGCTAGGCTTGTCCTACAAATTTGGCTTGAACCCATTTTTCAAGTTTGAGTAAAGTAGTGAGTATTGATCAGCCAGGTCCTAGGTAAGTTAGACCTGGGAGAAAACTTCATCCTTTTAGTTCAAGTGTTAAATATAAAGTAGAATCTCACTAATCCTGCAGATGTCAGACTGTGATAATGCCGTTTTAAAGAAAATGATGGATTAGGCTACTGAATAAAAACACTTAACATCGTAAGTTACTCCTGCCATTTTCCTCTGCACTAGGAAAACATGGTAAAAGTATTTCATGCCTAATTTCATATTCCACAGAGTGATCAGGGCCGGCGACAGGGGGGGGGCAGGGGGGGCAAATGCATAGGGGCCCGGGCTTGCAGGGGGCCCGGAATGACTGAATAAGTGCCCGAAACTGCAGAAAAGGGGCCAAAAAACACACGCAACAAGTAAAAAAAAGGTCGCCAGGTCTCAGGGCCCTGGGTTGTTGATTGCACAGGGGCCCGAAAATCCTGTCGCCGGGCCTGAGAGTGATTCATGCCATTTAACCACATAGGTCGATGCAGCCTTACCTCTGTACTTGAGTCGTTTGGAAAGGTATCTCTGTTATCTAACTCACCTGTAATAGATGAATAGACCTATATGCTATAGCATATACATTATAAGTAATCTTATGTAGTCGGCCCTCAGAAAATGCTGGACCTCTAAAGGGTCAATTAATACAGTGTGGGATTATGGAGAATCTGCCGTATTTTTATTAACTCACTAAAAGAGCTGTAACCTATTGAAATCCAAGATATCAATTTTTTAGTTTTACAAAAAAAACCTTTTACAATCAAGGGCATATCTATATTTAAGTTTTATAAACAATTAGGCCTATACAACTTTGATTGAAAATATAACTCCAATTGCTATGTACTATTATGGTACGATTTAAAAGTTACATTTAAAATAATCTCAGTGTTGAGTGATAGATTTAATATGGTTAGTAGTTCTGTATTTTAAATATTCACGCCTGCCCTACAACAAACAAAAATGTAAATAATTTCATTTCTAATTTCTCGGTTATTTAATTTTTCACCTCCTGAAAAATTAACTTTTCATCATTAGCCGCATTTCTGCCTCCACCACTTCAACTAAACGGTAGAAACTTTGCTGTTATTAATAACTTTAGGCCTAATACCTTTTAAGACCGGGACGCAGCACTGGCTGCGTATTTTAACCGCATTATGAATGAAAGAAGAGTGTAGGATGATTGTGGCGCGATCTTGTAGTCTTGTTACAGATTAAGGCCGTCATGTTCCTTAGACAGGACTGTTAATTAATAGCCCAACAGCCAATGGCAACTAAGGGAACTAAATTTTAATGTGGGATCCTTCGGTTTACACTATTTCGCCTCGGTTTACAATTTACGAACTGGTCTAATTTTGAGGGTGGTGCGATGAAGTACTCAACAGTGCGAACGTTAATCCCCACTATGGATCACCGCGTCCACAAGCCATCGCTCATAACTACCCACAATTCATGACCTCCAAGTAGCTGGATTACAGGAAACGCCACAGTCCATTTGTTGTAACATCGTATCCTTTGGTCGCAGCGAAGACGTGGAGTTCTGCGGCTACACGGTGCCGCACCCGGCTGAGCAGAAGATGCACCTGCGGATACAGACGCGCGGCCCGCCCGCCATCGAGGTGCTGCAACGCGGCCTCCACGACCTCGAGAAGAAGTGCGACGAAGTCACCGACAAGTTCAAGGTCAGTGACACAGCAGCAGGTTCATACCCGCGGTGTCGTTTGGAATAAGAATTTTTTCCAGTAGATAAACTCTTTAGTCATGGGAATTCATGTTTACCATTTCACATTCCAAGAGCTCAGTGAAATTAAAATATCATTATAAAAGAAGAAATTTCAAAGAATGACAATTTTGCAGGCAGTCTATTTTTTTTCAATTTAATGCCTTACTTAAATTCATCAGGTAAATGTTGGCCTGATACATTTTTAATTCATTGTGTAGTACATAAATACATTTTTAATGATACATTTTGTTATAGTTGAATTTAATAGGCCTACATTTTTATTAAAATAGACAGCTTTCAATTCTGTATCTAACTAATCAAATCAGTTAAACTGATTAAATATACATAGTTCAGTTGTAAATATGGCCAATAAGTATTTTAATTTTATTCTTAGCAGTTTTGTTCAAAACATTAATTTAAACTAAATAATTTCTGAGCAAAAGCAAATTCTTGTTGGAATTGAAATCAAGAAATGCTGTGCTGAGTTTTTTTTTGTATTCAAATAAATTATGTTTAGTAATAAACAGTCTTTTCTAATAAAAAGTGCCCACAAGAAAAATCCTGTGGTCCTTTAAATAATTTTTCTTCCTGTAGGCCTATACACCTCAAGCCCGGCCACACTTTAGCGACCTGGTCGCCATGATCATCCGCCGTGACTATGAATTACAGTGTAATTCATTGCATTCAATGAATGTAGCCACCTTCACTTAATTCAATGGATTACATCCTAGCTGCGGCATTTGTGATGTGGCGACCAGGTCACTAAGTGTGGCCGGGGCCTTTAACCTACCAACTGTTTACTCAAGATCTAACAATGATGAATCAAACAATATTTCAATAAGAGAAATCTATGAAGATATGAGAATGAATCCATCTGTCGTGTTTTGTATATATTTTATGGAATAACCATGTACTGTAACCGCTTTGTGTTAACATTTAGAGGTGCTGAAATGTAATTTTGAATCACATTAGCGATGGGATTCAAAGGTGTATTTGAAGGTAAATGTTAAAAAAACCTTAACCAAATAAGTATAATTTCTATAAAATACAGAATAGCTATCTCTCACTTAGTTCTTTTTCAGGCTGCAATGAATGACCATACAAATAAGGAAATGGAGGATGTGGACTGATTGTAAGAATACCTTTAAAACATTGTAAATAATCTTTTTTTAGTAAATATTTGTTAAAAAAAGTTGTATTAGTCACATAAACCCTCTGTCTTTATGTCGGTTATGTAAGCCTTTTTTCAAGTACAGTGGAACTTGGATAGTTTGAATCTTAAGGGACTGATAAAAAAATTTTAAACCACCCAAAAATTCAAAGTTTACAAGTTTGACAAAATATGTTAAAATCACTTAACCTTAAACTTTCAGTCAAACATCTTCATTATAAACTATGACTATGTTTGAATATTTTGTGCACATTTTGAGAAAATAATACCCCCGTTGCAGCAGACCTGCATACTCAGCGAATTTCAAGTGCAAAACAACATATTTCAATCCTACATAAGCGATATTTGACATGTTTTGGTAAGCTCCATAAGAACAACATGGGGAATGAGTATGCAGGTTTGCTGCTACGGGTATATTAAAACTGGGTGGTTTTAATTCAATATTTAGTAGATCTGAACTAGAAGAAGCTATTTGCCAAGTTTTAACAAGATATGATTAGAAATAACGGATATATAGAATTTTACTTATTTCCCATAAGGTTAACATTGGGACAACGTACTGTGTTTACCACTTTCAATATCTCGGTAACCAATGGACATAGAGCAGTGATTCAAATACTAAATTGTTTGTTTTTTTGAGCTGAATTCAATGGTCCCCACAAAAATTCGATAAATTTTATTTTTCTATGTAAAAAACTCAGAAAACTCATTTTTGGGGGGGTTTATTCCCCTTAACCCCCCCTTCCGGTGGTCCGATCGGGCTGGTTCACGAACTTTTCCAATAGATTACCACTTTACATGTCCGTACCAAATTTCATAAAGATCGGACCATTTTTGGCATAAATTAGAATTATCCAAAATTTTTTACATGGTTGAAATATATAATGTTGGGGTCCGAAAGAAATATTCCTACTATAGAAGTTTTAATAAACAGGGGTTTACTGTACTACCTAAAATTAGTAATATGCTGTCAACCAATTATTAGAATACTTGGGGAAAGAGCAACACAACATCCCTAGTGCGCCCTTAGTAATAGTTTCATCTTGGTGACTATCCATTCCATGAACTATCACTTGCCTGGCGATATCTTTTCCTTGAAGAAGGGCAGAAATATGCTTCCTTTCAGTGGCGTATTCAGGATTAATTTTGGGGGGGCATCCCAAAAAGTTACCCTTTCAGTGAATAGGAAGGGTAGTTTTTACCGGGAGGTATTAGAATACTCCGCCTCCCTTAAATAGGGTGGTCCTGGAGTCCCTTCAGATTTAGAATTTTTTGAGATACAATGATTAGTTCAGATAATTAATTTTAATTGTGTAGTATAAATTTCAAACATACATGCTATTCTGCCCAGAATTTTGAGTAAAACTTTGGTGTTTACATGCTTTTAATAAAACTTATCTATATTTAAATAGTTCAACAGTCACAATATTCTTGTGAAAAATATGAAAAGTTAGGATCAAAATGGTGCAGCCCTAAAGTCACTTTTACGACCCTTCAAAAGTTAGGCAGTACCGGCCTTAGGGTAGGGCGACAGGGGTGGCCGCCCTGGGCCTCGCGCCTGAAAAGGCCTTGCGCCTGAAAAGGCCTTGCGCCTGAAAAGGCCTTGCTGCGCTTCTGATAGGAGTTTTACTTTGTAGGTGACTACAAATAAGAAAATCACAATGAAACAACTCAGAAATATTCATTAAACCATGAAAATGATTATACACATGTAATATTAAACCTACAATTTAATAATGCGGCAAAACGGTAAGCCAAATACGATCTTCACCTTTTAGGTTATTTGTTAAAGGTGTATGGTTTGCGCGAGGCCTATAGAAAATAATGTGTGAACTACTGGAAGTATTCAAACTAAATAATCTTTAGGTACCAATGGGAAGTAGCAGTGAATTAATGTTACTTTAGTTTCATCCGTTCTATGCGGGAAGGCTATTGCTGGTGAATTACAAAATGTTTCACAGTAGTAGCGTTGGTGTCGGACGATACAATCACCAAACTGTAGGGTTAGGAGACTTCCACAAATTCTTAACTTTACACCGAGAATTTCCCAACCCTCCTACTTCAATTTTCCAATTAAAAAGTGCCTCAATTTAATAGTGTTCAACACAGTTTGGCAGATTTGTCAAAAAGATAGCAAGAGATTTGCGGTCTAAAAAGTTGGGATTTTTTTTTCTAAACTTAGTCATTGATGCAATAAGGTAGACAATGTAATGATGTTTACTCGTGGAATTAGAAACTCCTTAACTAATAGGCTCTAACTTTGCATTGCCTTTTGAGAACTTGTGCATTGGTCTTATGGGAGATGAATCAGGACCTACGTTGTTTATTCCCATCAATGGACCACCCTTACAGGTAATTTACGTGTGATTAAGATCATTTAATATGTGTCTAAAAATTATGAATGCACTGAGTAGGATTGTCTTTGGGGGAGGGGGGTTCGCACATGTTTTCTTGCCCAGGGCCTCGCACTCACTAAGGCAGGCACTGAAGTTAGGTTCTTCAATAATTCATTAGTTTAAAAAATTACTTAGATTTGTTTACCCCAAAAAATAATATCAAATTTTGACTGTATTGCATTGAGGAATCATCAAAGATATACTGGGTTATGCGCTAATGTGTGTTTACATTTGAACTACTAATTAATTAATTACTGTAGGTAGATTTTAAGCAAGAAAATTTCATCTCTATTAGTAATTTATCATCTAAAGTCAATACGCTTTGATTTAGGACTTAGTTTTTATCCAGAAACGAGAAGGACATTTTAATTATTTTACAGTATTACTACGTAATAACAGTTTACAACCAAGTTTAAATGTGTTAAGGAAGTAGATTCAACTGATTGTATTCCGCTGTAAGGTGAAGTCAACGCCCGACACTGTCACTACTGTCACTATTGGCTGTGTGCACTACTATCGGTGATGGTGGTGATAACTTGGCATCACATTCATTAGACAACGCACTGCTTGCGTCCACTGAGGGTAACCTCTTGTAGGGATGTATGATGAGGACCCCAAGATGAAAAATATAAGCTTACAACAGAATCTTTCTAAGCCTTGGGATCAACGAATGTCCGAAATTCTGCAAGTCATGGAGACGATTTTGCGCATGATTTCTTAAAATAATTCTCGTTCCAGTATTTAATTTTCTCTCTTTTTTCTTTTTAGCCTTTCAATTTTGGGGGGGGGGGCGACGAGTTTGGGTATGACCAGTAGGAAGTTGGAGACCTGATGGTAGAACAGCCAGGGAAGCATGGTGGCTGACGATGCGGCGATGGCAGCACTCCACCTGTGGTGGGTGGCTAGGTTAAGCAGGTTGACAGGTTGGAAGATCACATTCTGTTTGGTTTCATCTATCTCAGGATAGTCGGAGGTCATGCTGAGAAGGAACGCCAACTTCGTGGTAATTGTTGCACGTCAGCGTGAGGAGTTAGGCGAAGAGAGCAGCGCAGAGCTGTTGGAACTGGCCCTCTGTGCTGGCGGGAAGCATGTCTCCATGGTTTGGCGCAGGCGCAGGTAATCGAAGCCTGGGTCTGGTGAGTAAGGAGCAAGGAGGATGGGAGCAAGGAGGCAGCAAGGAGTTGGACAGTGTTGGCCAACTGTACGTCCTGAGTGCACGCCGTTTCAATTTAGATTCAGAATTTCGGCGAATGACTCTTGTATTTTGGCAGAAGTAGCCGTAATGGCCACTGGAAGCCAAGCTTGCACGTAGGAGCCTGCTTACCGGAATGTATTGTTCATTCTGGTTGCAGATTCAGATTCCGTTCGCACATATTTGTCTCTTTCTTGATAAAGTGCATCTTTATAACCTCTCAATTTATTAATGAATTTGATCATGGTTAATTATTGGTAATATAGTGATGAAAACATTTAAAGCTCATTCACACCGCGATATTGTAAATATGTTACAAGGGTTGAGAAAATTCACACAAGAGCTTGGTGTCCAAGGTAAAGAGATATACACATATTAGGAACAGAATTTACTTAACACTGCTGTTTTACGTACACTGAATGTAGGACCTGTGAAAAATAATAATAATTTACAATACTGCTACCTGGGTCTGGGACTGCTGAGTCTGGGTCAGGACCTGTTCCAGCCGAGTGATTGGCCGAGCGAGAGCGGCCTGAGGGTGCCATGGAGCCGAGAGGTGTGGGCGAGAGCTGTTGTGTGGGTCTGGTGCATCTCCGAGGAGGAGGGGAGACTGGTGTGCCAAACAAAGTGGGCACTTGGCAGCCGGTGTGGAGGAAGGAGACAAGATGGCGCTGCACGGGCGCGAGGGTGACCGACAGAAATTCTGCTAGCCACGGAGACGATTATGTGCATGATTTCTTAAAATAATTCTTGCTCCAGTATAATTTTCTTTCTTTTTAGCGAATTTCCGTAAAGGAATAAGCTATTACCATAGGTCTCACGGTAAGACTTAAGCCCGAGACCATGATGTTAACTTTTCATTTTGGGGCCCCTAGAAGCAAAAAACACTATTCGTTCGAAAAAAAAAATATATATAATAATAATAATAATAATAATAATAATTTATTTTGCCATTAAAAAGTTTTTTGCATAGGCTAACATGGTGCTTAGGTCTATTTTGTTATTATATATTAAATAATAAATAAATATATTAAGTTGTACATCTTCTTTGTTTCAATATCTTGATGTTCTTTCAATATTTTCTTTAAAAAATCTTAAACTTTATAAAATATTCCGTCCGTGAGAATAATTTTCAATTTTTTCTTGAATTTTTTAATATCTTTTTCTTTTAGCGAATTTCCCCTATAGGGAAGAAGCTATTACCGTAGGTCTCATGGTAAGACCTAAGCTCGGGACCACTATAACTTTTCGTTTTGGGGCCCCCAGAAGCAAAAAACACTATTCGTTCGAATTTTTATATATATATATATATATATCTATGTGTCTGTTAGCACGATAGCGGCCGCAAAAATGGTCCGATCTTTATGAAATTTCGTACGGACATGTAAAGTGGTAATCAATTGTACGAGTTCGTGAACCAGCCCGATTGGACCACCGCAAGGGGGGGTAAAGGGGGATAACCCCCCCAAAAAAGGGGTTTTTGAGTTTTTTACATAGAAAAATAAAATTTATCAAATTTTTGTGGGCACCATTGAATTCAGCTCAAAAAAACAAATAATTTAGTATTTTGAATCACTGCTCTATGCCCATTGGTTACCGAGATATTGAAAGTGGTAAACACAGTACGTTGTCCCAATGTTAACCTTATGGGAAATAAGTAAAATTTTATATCTCGCTTATTTCTCAACATATCTTGATAAAACTTGGTAAATGGCTTCTTCTAGTTCAGATCTACTAAATATTGAATTAAAACCATCCAGTTTTAATATACCTGTAGCAGCACACCTGCATACTCATTTCCCATGTTATTCTTATGGAGCTTAACAAAACATGTCAAATCTTGCTATGTTTGCTTGAAATACGTTGTTTTGCATTTGAAATTCGCTGAGTATGCAGGTCTGCTGCAACGGGGGTATTTTTAGATGTGGTGGTAATTTATTACATGATGTGATTCCTTTGTATTGAATACTGCCCTTGAAGAGAGAGGTTCTATGAGCGGGTATTTCAAGGTTTTGATTTGAACGAAGATTTAATAATTTTGGAGTTTCGAAATAAGATAGATTATTTTTGACAAATAAGATTGATTCGTAAATATATATTGAAGGTAATGTCATGATTTCAAAATTTAAAAAAATATGTTTACATGAAAATTTGCTTGATTTATTGATTATAATTCTTTGCTGATTTCTGTAAAGGAAATAGCCGTTTTAAATTCGAAGTTATGCTTCCCCAAATTGGAATTGCATATGTTAGTTTTGGAATAATCAATCCATGATAAGTCGCCATGAGGACATCTTCTTGGCAATATGCCGCTAATCTCTGAAGTTGAAACAATGTACTTGATATATTTTTATATAAATTGTTAACGTGGAGATTAAATCTTAGATTTTGATCTATCATTAACCCCAAAAAGTTTACAGATTCTGAAGGTTCAAAAACTTCATCACCTAAAATAAAATTTATATTTTGATCTGGTGTTTTTGAAAATTCTATGTATTTCATTTTCTCGATATTATTTGAAAATCCATTTTTGTTAAACCATTGCTTAATGTTATGTGAATTTATATAACTTTTAATTTCAAGGTTAGATTTATCATGGTCTTTTATAATTATTGTTGTGTCATCAGCAAAAAGACATAAATTTGAGTTTGACACGGATTCATTGATATTATTGACATATATTATATATGTCTGTTAACACGATAGCGGCCGTAAATATGGTCCGATCTTGATGAAACTTCGTACAGACGTGTAAATAAAGTGGTAATCACTCAGACGAGTTTGTAAACCAGCACGATTGGACCACTGGAAGGGGGGGTAAAGGGCAAGGTTAGTATATAGGAGGTTGCCTCGATACGACTTTCATACGCGCGCGCACGCATTGTTGTGATGTCATCCTCCGACCTGCGGGCTGACGGGCGGCTCTTTAGGCGTTGATTAAGAAAAAAACCCATTTAATTTATTAAGTCCTTACAATGAACCCGTTAGAGAAATCTTTAATATAATTATATATTTCGATTGAGGAAGAAACGGGCTTTAAAACGGTATATATGTTAATAATATTATTACCACTGTATAATTTAGAAATTACATAAACTATCTTATTAATTTTAGTTCATGAAATAATGACATGATCTTTTTAGTAAGCTATGGAAATTTTTATTTGTTGACCGTTTTTAAAAATTAAAGAATATAAACAAAGAGCAGAAACAAAATTGTATCATGAAGCAATCATAATCAACCTGTAATAAACAATTCATTTACGGTCAAGTTGGAAAAAGTCTCATATGCAAGCGCTCAGACCTGCGGGCTTGCGGACGGCTTTTAGTGCGTCGATTAAAAAGACGCTGACTCACATATTAAATCCTCAGAACGAGACCGTTAAAGTAATCATACTTCGATTGAGAAAGAAAAATGCCTTATAACTGTATATGTTTTAATATTATCACCATCGTATAATTTTTGATATGACAGTGACGATTCAAGTGACAGAAAAACCATAAAGAAATATAAAAAACTCACGTCATAGGTTTTAAAGCAGATTAGTTCACTGTATTTTAGGTAATTAATAAATGCTTTCCTTATATATGTAAAATAGTGACTGTTCAATGCATAATTAATGTTTTCTGAGTAATAATAGCTGTGTAATTTCACTTAAATTCCAAATAAGTAGGCTTATATCAACAAGTGTAAAATCCATTAAGATATCGCAAATTTCTTATTAAATTGGTAAAAATCAATGGGAGGGGTTATAAAATTTATATTTATTTTACATGGTCTAATAAAGGATGAAATAGAAACAACTAACGCCAGTGTAGAAGCTACATAACATTTGCTGATACCGCTCAAACGCGAGAGCTAATTTTCGGCACGCGGCGCCGGCGGGAGGATGCGATCTCTTTCTCCCAAGCTCCACGTTGTTTATTCTAAAATTTAATTTTCAAACTGTATCAATTATTATTAGCGCTAGTAAAGCGCTAATTATTATGTATTATTCTTTCGCAAATTTTTATGAATCGAATTTCTATTGACGTTTCTAGCCCAATCCAAACTATAAATAAAGCACTTTTACAAAAATCATAGCAATTTTTATTCAACAATGGAAAAATTCCAGAACTTAAAATTATGTTATAAAGACCTATATTCTCCCATTTATCAAAGTTTCATAGCGATTGAAGTGGTAGTTTTTACAATGTAAACTTTCAAAGTGTGCCATTGTATGAAAACCACAAAAAAGTTTCTTTTTTCATTCAACCTGCCAAAAGACTATCTCAAAATAAAATTTAAAAAATTAAGACACATCAATAAACCCACAATTAAATTCCTGAAGTAACGATGTCGTTTTTGTTTTTCTATCTCTACTGGTTTCGTTGCAGTTTAGCTCAAACTCGCGTATCTAACTAAACTTCGAGCGCAATGAGGTCGGCGCGTGTTGATATAAGTAGGCTTATATCAACAAGTGTAAAATCCATTAAGATATCGCAAATTTCTTATTAAATTGGTAAAAATCAATGGGAGGGGTTTTAAAATTTATATTTATTTTACATGGTCTAATAAAGGATGAAATAGAAACAACTAACGCCAGTGTAGAAGCTACATAACATTTGCTGATACCGCTCAAACGCGAGAGCTAATTTTCGGCACGCGGCGCCGGCGGGAGGATGCGATCTCTTTCTCCCAAGCTCCACGTTGTTTATTCTAAAATTTAATTTTCAAACTGTATCAATTATTATTAGCGCTAGTATAGCGCTAATTATTATGTATTATTCTTTCGCAAATTTTTATGAATCGAATTTCTATTGACGTTTCTAGCCCAATCCAAACTATAAATAAAGCACTTTTACAAAAATCATAGCAATTTTTATTCATCAATGGAAAAATTCCAGAACTTAAAATTATGTTATAAAGACCTATATTCTCCCATTTATCAAAGTTTCATAGCGATTGAAGTGGTAGTTTTTACAATGTAAACTTTCAAAGTGTGCCATTGTATGAAAACCACAAAAAAAGTTTCTTTTTTCATTCAACCTGCCAAAAGACTATCTCAAAATAAAATTTAAAAAATTAAGACACATCAATAAACACACAATTAAATTCCTGAAGTAACGATGTCGTTTTTGTTTTTCTATCTCTACTGGTTTCGTTGCAGTTTAGCTCAAACTCGCGTATCTAACTAAACTTCGAGCGCGATGAGGTCGGCGCGTGACGTCACAGCCGAGCCGACTGCAGGTTCCACGCGCCTTATGGGATCGAGGCAACCTCCTATATACTAACCTTGGGTAAAGGGGGGTAAACCCCCTAAAAATGGGGTTTTTTGAGGTTTTTTACATTAAAAACAATCTAATATTTGTTACCACCTTTGAGTTCAGCTCAAAAAACAAATAATTTGGTATTTTGAATCACTGCTCTATGTCCATTGGTTATTGAGATATTTAAACTGGTAAACACAGTACGTTGTCCCAATGTTAACCTTATTTAAAATAAGAAAAATTCGATATCTCGCTTATTTCTCAACATATCTCGATAAAACTTGGTAAATGGCCTCTTCTAGTTAAGATCTACTAAATATTGAATTACACCCACCCAGTTTTAGTATACCTGTAGCAGTAAACCTGCATACTCATTCCCCATATTATTCTTATGGAGCTTACAAAAACATGTCAAATCTCGCTATGTTGGATTGAAATATGTTGTTTTGCATTTGAAATCTGCTGAGTATGCAGGTCTGCTGCAATGGGGGTATTTCTTTTATCCTCTCAATTTGGTTAGGTGGGGGGGGGGGGGGGGGGTGACGAGTGGTCAAAAGTTGGAAACCTGGCGGAAGAAAATGATGATGGTGATGGTGATAATTTTCATAGACTGCCGCTTCCGCGCCTCTTCCTCCGCCTTTGCCAGTCTCTACATATGCCAGTGCTTCCTTTACTGTTAAGCATTTTCAATAAACTTGCTCCATATATATACCAGTGCTTCCTTTACTGATTAGCATTTTCAATAAACTCGCTCTATAATATATACCAGTGCTTCCTTTACTGTTAAGCATTTTCAACAAACTCGCTCTATATATACCAGTGCTTCCTTTACTGATTAGCATTTTCAATAAACTCGCTCTGTATATGTCAGTGCTTCCTTTACTGATTAGCATTTTCATTAAACTTGCTCTATATATGCCAGTGCTTCCTTTACTGATTAGCATTTTCAATAAACTCACTCTTTATATGCCACTGCTTCCCTTACTGAATAGCATTATCAATAAATTTTCTCTCTATATGCCACTGCTTCCTTTACTGAATAGCATTATCAATAAATTCTCTCTATATATGCCACTGCTTATTTTACTGAATGGCATCATCAACAAACTGACAAAAAGTAAGGAGTTAGTTAAATTTAAATAACACACTTTTCATTGTATAAATAGTTTACTTTGTTTTAACTTGTGCTTTTTAATGAATACACTTTCAAGTCATTATTCATGACATAGCTACAGACAGGTTCTTTTACCAAGCTTGTAGATAATTTTTATATTTCTTTAACAACAACTATTAACATCCAACTACATTTACATGTACACTTCATTATTGCTCAATAACAATGTCACTGAAATACTTGTTAGAGTAACAAAATAACAACAACAAAACCCTTAACAATAAACAATGGTAAATCACTGTGGCGAAACCTAGGTATATTTTTCCATAACTACTCCATTTGTAATTTTGTTAAGAATTTTTCAGGAAACTAAAACTATGTCCATAAAAGACCTTGCACCAAGATAAGACAAAATTGCTAGCTGATCACATTAAAAACAAATTCATATTATGAGCAGCAATTACTCTACAATCATTTTATGAGTTAAGGGAGAATTTGATCTGGGCCCCTCGATATCATTTAATGGTTACAGAATCTTCTAGACAACATTTAACCCAGTTTCTTAATCTGTCCTTAACTTTGGGGACGTTTTTTGTCCTTCACTTCTTTAAAAATCAAATTTTGTCATTTTTTAACTTTTTTACACTTAAAATAGCTTGATCAATTTTAGGGATGTGGACCAGAGCTAAAGAAAAAAGAGAGGGCTGAACCATTTCAACATCTGACTAGGCACCTCGGTCACGTGCCGAGATGACGTAGTCAGTGTGACAAATGGTCCCTGTTTCATAACAGATTCCTAATGATTAATTTGAAACTGCAAATCACAATTAAATAAAAAATATGATTTTTGAATAATAGGAGTGATTGCTACTAAACTTTAAATTTGTATACTTGACACTCGTTAACTGCATTTCCCGGTATTGACCCGAAATCTTGGATTCACAAACAGTAATATAAGTTGAAATAAATTAGTCAACATGAGTTGGTAAAAGTGGGGCCCGATCGCTCCCACGCATGATATAATCGCAGTTTCATGTTCATTTCCGTATAATTTTTTTATTGTTTTTGTATTAACTTAAATTAGGAAACAAGGTATAATGCTTATTATACTGATATAATAAGTGTGGTAATAGAAATATTATACTAATACTTATTTTTACCATCTAACATATCTTTGAATCAATTAATTTATAGTTGGATACAGAAATGAAAAGTTTAACTTGCACTTATTTTAATTTATTTTGAAATCCACGCCGATCTTCAGGTCTACAATAGGCTTCCTGCAAATTGAAATTACGTTAAACCTCTATGATTAGTTTTTTCCTCAGTTACTTGGTACATTAAATCACTCATAAAATTGTCATAATTTTATGTTGATAAAAAACAAATTGAGTAAACAGTACGTTTATCATTCATATTTATAAGACGTTCAGTACAGGAAACCAATATTATTATATTTACTATCGAAAACAAACACAAATTATACTACTGTTTTGTAAACATTTTAAGAATTAAACTAAAGCAATTTTTGGGCTTCCATATTTTTAAGCAGAAAACAGTCATGTATGATGTATTTATGGGAAAGAAACATAATGAGATGTAGTCTTAGTAGTTCGGAATAGTATCTCTTTGTTCATGGTCTTGTAAAATCTAAATATACTGGTTGCTTTTATTTGTTGCACTGTCATCTTAAAATAACAATGTGGACTTTAGGGAATGGGCCAAGAATTATATCAAGTTGTACATATCCTTCCTATCTGTGTGCATCTCATAAAAACTTAAAACGCAATATTTATCTAACTCGGATAAATTGCCAGGGTGATTGAACATCAGAGTAAAAACGTTGTGTAAGAGTCACGGACGACAAAAAAATTTAGCACACCACCGTATAAGAGTTGTTGCTGATGACAATGAAAATCTCATTTTCTCTCACCAAAAATCGTAGGATTTACGGGACATAGCCCATACCAAGGATTATTTCTTTTTTATCCCCGCGGTTCTAAAAAAGTATGCTGCATGTTTTAGTCTTAAAATACTCAGCGATTTAAAGGCTTTTATTGCATTATTTATTATTAAACTCGGACGAGTTATAAGGCTAAAAGCAACATGAAAATTCATTTTTCGAAGTTTATTTTTTCTCACATAATGCAAGCCAATGTGATCCAGTTTTAACGATCAATAGCTCAAATGAAAGCTGATAGTTTACTGGGAGTTTTAAAACCAATCCGACCCTCAGGCCATATTTGGGGCTGTAGAAACAAGTCTTTAAATAATTATGAGATTTGGAAAAACTTGAATTTTATGTTAGTTGAAGGTCCATATCTCACCTAAAGCTTTTAGCCACCTCGTAATTTTTTGACCACATTGTAATTTTACCTGTAGAAGCCAAAATCTTAATCTGTGAGGGAGACAATCATTTTGGAAGTAAGTTAGTTTGTTAAGGTTATTTTCAGGCTGTTTTTACTGGAAAGTAATCTGTTGTTCAGGGGTTTCACACATTAAGCATGTCATCTTAAGTTTCTTGAATTTGTTTTCTTTTTTTTGTAAAAGCTTTGTAAAAGATCGAGATCATGTTCCTTCTTCCTGTGTTTCAAGTTATCCTGCAACTCATTTATTAAAACTTCAAGATTTTATATTCTTCTACCTCGGCCACACAAACGGAATTTTAAATTTTGAGACAATTTTGATATACTTCTTCGGAGTTGGACGGTTCTATCTTTATTTTTTTCGGACAAGCAGTTGAGACACTTGCTAACAAATTTGGAATAATAAGATTTTTCTGGAAGTTTTTCGCATTCCTTGTTTTTAATTACCTATATGCCCAGCTTTGTTATTTGCAAGAGACACTTTCAAAGATAGAATAACATGCGGCATAATTTTATCACTTTCGTAGTGTTTTGAGATTTTCTCGTTGTTTTCTGCATGAGGCAAATACAGTGATGGAGCAGGAGACGGCTTTAGGATTAGTTTTTGTGGGAGCCCTAATAATTTATTTTTAATATGGTTGGCGCACTTAGTCTTCAGGGGAAAATGATCACTGCACACGAATGTATTCTCAAAATTTATTTGGCGCATGCACAAAACCAACCAAAGATTTGACCTTTCTTTATGTTTGGGGAAACGGTGATAACTAGTGGCCTCTTCGTTTAGTTTTTCTTTAATAATTTCCACACGAAACCACAGCACAACAACTCATCTTAATTGATCACTAAAAACCGATCTTACATTTACTAGCACAATTCAATCTTGTTAAAACTATAACTGCAATGTAACTAAAAATTTTAAGAAATCATTTTTTCACTTTCATTTATATAAAAAAATCAATTCAGTAAATAAACAAAACATAGCAACTAGGGTTCTCAATCCCGGGATTAGGGACCCCAGGATACCGGCCGCTTTTTAGTACCTGATAATCCCGGGATTAGAGTCTCTGAATCCGGGGATTGACGGGATTGCAAACAAATCTTGTTTTTCAATTTTTGTGTGATCTGAATGTATTAACTACTGCAAAAGTCGTGTTTACAAACGTATAAAAATAAAATGTTTTAGGAAATTAATATCTAAATATCCGTAACTAATAGCAAAGTAGTTTTTTTTATTTATGCACCTTTAGTTGGCTGTTAATCACCATTCTCAAAGTTTACTTTATCCACAACAAAATTCAATTCAATATCATCAATAACAACTTTAATCAAATTCAACAATAACAACTTATTTCTGAAATGTAATGAGACAGTACTCAATAGTTTCCTTATCGCTCCTTAGTTTTTTCGTCTTAGATAAAAGGATGGGAAAACGGTGCAATGTAAGATTCGCAAATTTGTTTTAAAACCATTATAGACGGTTCTACGAATGGACTGTACACTCATTTGTCAAGCACACACAGCATAAAAGCCATTCAAAAATTTGGAACAACAAGTAATTAGACGTGAACAAGCACGATTTAAAGTTTGTAAAATCAAATTATAGTTAATTTTAATAAAAAATTCTAGCGTTGTTTTCACAATTTGTTATTCTACGGAGGCCTATATAGAAACAATATAGAACCAATGTAGAAACCTATGTAGGACCAATCCCAGGATCCCGGGATTGGCTTTTGTCAATCCTGAAATCCCGGGATCGGAATTTAGGTCCGGGATTGAGACCCCTAATAGCAACCAACTTGTCTTTGATAAACATTTCTAAACTCAGCTGTCCATAAACATCATACTGAGCATTACAATTATATTAGTTGCCTCAAGATCCATAGGTGGCAGCACTTGATGTCACACTAACTACGTCACAGAGATCACATGTCGGCATTTCAAAAAAGGTCAAACAAATGAATCAGCCCTCTCTTTTTTCTTTAACCCTGGGTGTGGACTGCTTTTTCCTTAGAAACATTTAAGGCTCTTGTAAAAGTGCCTCTGGCATAGACTTACTAGTAAAAAATTGTACACATATATTTTTGTTTTGTTGCAAGGTATTTAAGTATATCTTTTATACTTTGCCTCATAAAGTATGTGTTTATTTGCAACATTTTTTTCTGGTTGAGATAAAAAGAATAAATAGTTTAAACCAAATTTTTTTCTGATATGCTATACAGGTAACTTCAACTTCAATATATCACTTCCATTTCGTAATACATTTTTGAATAAATTGCATAAAACTTAAAATATGGTTGCAATGAATAATTTAAAGTTTAACTGGTGCTATCCAGTAATCCTGTCTTTGGTTGGGAAGTAATAAGTGCCGCAATCTGTGGAAAACCTTTATATCTATTCCAAACCATGTCCAAATGTTAAGTTGTAAACAAAGTGAATTGAGTTTGATAAAATGTCAACGGATAAGCAATCCAGCGTTGAAATTTCAGCCCCTCCCTACACCTTAAGTAATCCTCTTAAAATTAATAGTCTTATCGACAAATCTATGAAAAAACCTTTAACTTGTCTCCTCAAACAGTTAATTCCATCCAACCATTTCCAAGTTTTATGATTGTGAAGAAAAAACCTGCTCCACTACTCTATAAAAAACCATAATATATCCTTCAATCAAAAAATAGCTCAATCCAATATAAGAATGAAGCATTTACAAACCCTGTATCCCCTTGCAATAAACCTTAAAAAAATGTAGTGAAGGCAATACTGTTTTACAAAATATTGAAATCTGTAAGTTGCAGAAGCAGTCAAGAAGTGGACATTAAAGAAAACCATAATCCAGATAATTAAAACTAGTATCACAATTGCAAAATTTTATTTCTTGATACCGGATTCACTACCTTTTCATTTCTCTTCTATCGCAACTCAAGTAATTACCAGGGCCGGCGTTGGGGGGGGGGGGATGCAGGGAGGGCAAATGCATAGGGACCCGGGCTCGCAGGGGGCCCGGAAACACCCAAAAAGGGGGCCCAGCTGAAAAAGGGCCCAAAAAGCACACAAAACAAGTAAAAAAAGGTCGTCAGGTCCCAGGGCCCAGGGTTGAAGATTGCACAGGGGCCCGAAAATCCTGTCGCCGGGCCTGGTAATCACTTACTTCAGCTAGACCTTAAGTTCATAGCATTGACTGTAGATACTGAAGCTGACTTTCCATTTCCACAATAAAATGTTAAAATATTTATAGAGAATGTAGTTACAAGTCACCAACAGAATAGAGTCAGCAGATAAGCTAGGTATTACTTTAGCTCTTAATAGGAGGAAAGAAAGGAATTTGTGAAAAAGAAAGCCAATTATGAGTCAGTTCTCACTTTAACAATTTAAGGGTCTAGATTTTTAAGTGTTAGCAATAGCAATAAATAATGAAGGTCATGATATTGAAATAGTTGATAGGAGCACTTCCTATCAATCATAGTCATACTCGGTTAAATTCGAATCTGAGTTCGTAGTAAAAGAGGTGCAGCCAGGCTGTAGATTGAATAGCTTCTTCAATATCCCCAAGTCAATGCTGATATAGTAGAGTGGATTCCCGAATCCAAAATTATTGGACCAATTTCATATTCGAAAATACTTCAGATTAAGCAGATTCTTTTCTAAAATAAACTTAGTTATTAAATACAATGTTTAATTACACACATGTAACCAAACATTTGATAAAGACACTTTCAATAACTCATATCACTGCATGTGTAAACACAATCGGTAAATACTTATGATTGCACTTTACAAACGTTCACATATTCTGCAAAGATGATAAGGAGTCGCTTCCAATGTTTTCGCACGATAAATAAAAATGTGCACTGTCTTTTGCAATGTTGCATCTGCCAGTCACACGTTGCGTCCACGCAGATTAGTAGTGCGTACACTATCAGATTTCAAAATTGTGTCCCTTCGCTTTCCATGGTTGGTAAATATGAGCAGTAAATATGTCAATTTCTCTTGCCAAGTTACTTCTCCCATTCACTTGCATTATGTAGTTCGTACACCCACAATCGTCTTTCGTGTGATGGAAAACAAATGCAAAATCTTTATTAAAGTTACTCCCACTGCTTTTTTTTTTTTTTGCACAATCAAATTTAAGGCCATTTCAATCTTTTGCCAAGTTAAACACACCTTTTAACCGTGATCTTTAAAAATTTCTCATTCTGAAAGTAACATATACTTTAGTAGTATAAAAAAATTGTATAACCTTTCCTTCACCTGAAGAAGTAACCCCAATTTTAGTTTTTAATGTCTTATTATATATCGGTATGTTTAAATGTTCATGAAGGAATCAAATTATAAACTTGACCTTCATTTTGGTTATTGGTGGTTATCAAAATGTTTATTTTTTAATGTTTTTTTTTAACACAATCGTTTATTTCTCACATAATTGGATACATAGAGTATTTACAACTAATATGAGTGAAAAATGGGTCCCTGCAAAGCTACGCTTGAGCGCAGGGACCGAGCCAAAATCAGACAGTCTGTGTTAATTAAAAAAAAATTTAATAGATCACTTCAGTAGTAGAGTTCAATCACTTCACCACTAAGTTAAGAACTTAGTTAAAACTGAAAAAAACAATACTAATTAGGCTTAATACTATTGAAAAACAATAAGTAAACTTTACTTTTTAACCAACCATAAAATCACTTAATATTAATAAACATATTTATAAATGAAAGCGTTTCAAAACTCAGCCAAAGAACAAAAGTGAGACCTGGCTCATTCGCACACAACAATCCCCCCCTCTCACATACACACGCACCACCACACCACCTGCACGCGCACACGCACGCACGCCCACCCACACGTGCGCGCCACACACACACACACACACACACACACACACACACACACACACACACACACACACACAACACACAACACACGCACGCACATTCTCAACAGACGCCCCTACAACAGTGTCAATGTACATATCGAGATTTGATCAAACGCTCTATCGCATAACGCCCAATATGATGCAGCCACTTATTAACTTTGAATTTGTACGTGGTGAGGCTACACGGCGGAGGAAATTTTAAAGGATGGGGCAAATTTTGAAAAAGAATGTTAGCAACATAAAAAGGACTTGTTCTATTTATTGATTTATGCAGTCTGGGTAAAACGATTCCCGAGTTTGCAGATGCACGAGTAAAGTGTTCATGACCAATTTCAGTAAATATATCTAATCTGTTTTTATACATGTACATAATAAGAGTTCTGACAAACAACTGTGTGATATTAAAAACTTTAAAATCATCAAAGAGTAAATCAGAAGAATAATGCCTGGGTTTTTGGAGTGCCGCCTTAATTATAGATTTTTGGGTAACGTGAAGTGGTTGTAAATTGGAAACGTATGCTCCTCCCCAAGCCAATATGCCATACTGTAAGACTGATTGTACATATGCGCAGTAAACATTATGGAGGAGGTCTGGCGATAAAATGTTACTAAGTGAATTAAAAACAAATATAAACCTTCTTAATTTTATTCTGAGATTGTTGATGTGGACACTCCAATTGAGACGGTTATCGAACGTAACACCTAAGTACTTGTAATTTGACACTCTTTCAACAGTTACACACGATACACACTCATTCAGGCAACCACAAGTATGGAGTTTTAAATGTAAATGCTGAGGATCACCGTCCGCCCTTAATGATATCACTAAGTACTTAGTTTTATGTACATTTACTGAAAGTCTATTTTGGTCAAACCAGAACTTGACACGGAGCAGGCCCCGCTCAGCCATTCCGTACACCTCCTCCCAACTGCCGCCCTCAAACAGGAGGGCCGTGTCGTCCGCGTACATATACAGCTGCCCCTGGTCCAATTGTACTTTTCCCAAATTATTAATATATGTCAAAAACAAAGAAGGCCCAAGAGTGCTGCCCTGAATAACCCCAAAGTCTATCTTTTTCCTAGAACTATACTTCCCCAAAATCGAAACTAATTGATATCTATCACTTAAATAGCTTTTAAACCAGTCAAGAGAGGATCCCTCGACCCCCAAAAAATTCAGTTTTTTCACTAATATTTCCCGATCAACAGTATCAAAAGCTTAGCGAGATCAATAAAGATAAGGAGAACTTTTTTGTTACGGCCAATTAGATCATGAATATTTTTTGTAAGCAAAAACAAATCGTCATTAATATTTTTATCACGTCTAAAACCAAATTGTTGCGCTGATAAAATGTTATTGTCAAAAATATATTTTCCCATTGAATTTTCACACATTATCTAAGAGTTTCGCAAGGACACTGGCTGAAGTAATCGGTCTATAATTAACAAATTCATTTTTAACACCCCCTTTATAAATAGGAATTACTTTACCCGTTTTAAATACTGATGGATACGTACCCAGGGTGATACTGCTGTTTATTATATAAAGAATGGGGTTCTTTAAATTTTGAAAACAACGTTTAAACAATGAAGCAGGTATTTGATCTGTACCAGGGGCAGAGCCCCCCCTTAGGCCATGAACAACTGACGCCAGCTCGTCCCCAGTGACGGGCCGCAGTCGGAAGGAGGAGCTCACCCGGTAGCCCGCGTCGTCGACAATGCACTCCGTCGCAGGGGGGACAGCACTGGCCAGATTGGCACCAACCCCGACATAATAATCATTGAAGGAGTTAGCAATAAGTTGGACATTTATTTCTTCACCACTAACTGCATTGTTTAAAAAATGGTTAGTTGGGAAATTATCCTTCTTTTTCGCCCCAGTAAGCTCCCCTAACTGTTTCCACAAGTCCGTAGGATTGCCCCGACAATCCAAAATTTTATTTCGATAGTATGATTCTTTGGCATTTTTTAAGAGCGTATTTAAATGGTTTCTATATGTCTTGAAGTTACTGATTAAATGAATATTAAAAGGTTGTTGCTTAACTTGTTTGTGTAATTTGTCCCGGTGCCTAATTGATTTTAATAAGCCACTAGTAATCCACGGCTTAATTTTAAATAGTTTTGAGGGAATACATTTTGATCTAGAAGATTTGCCAATTATATCTTGCAATGTATTAACCAGAATATTACAACTAGAGTCTACATCGTTAGCAAGATAAACATCTGACCAATCAAGGTTATTAATGTGCCGTGAAGCTAAATTATAATCAAGCTGTGAAACAAGTGGCTTAAACGATGCAACCTCAGATTCCAGCTCAAACCCCGCAACAACTATGTAGTGATCCGTCATTTCTGATTTTATAACCCCAGATTTCACCATAGACGTGTCTTTAATATCAACAAAAATATGGTCAATGCAACTCTTTGTAAACCCTGTCACCCTTGTCGGAACATCAATGCAGCTAATAAAACCTGCCTCATATAAAGTGTCTAAATACTGATGCGCCAAAGGTTCAGTAGTACTCGGCAAGATACAACAATTAATATCCCCAATGATGCAGTGCACACCCCCCCTGCTCCGGTTATCACAGTACCCAGCAAGGTCGGTGATAAACCGCTCAAGGTCACGGCCGTACCCTGGACTGCGGTACACAGCCAGGATAGTGAACCTCTCCCTGCCAAGCGCCAGATTAATCTCAATACTTGTGGCGCCGCTCAAATACACTTCCACACAACTTACATCGAAACATTCATTCACAAACACAATCACGCCATCATTTTGATTTCTGCTAACTGAATTAGTAATTAGTTTATACTTGATTACTGTATGATGGTTGTCGAAACAGTATATTGAATGAATCAACCAAACATCCGTAGTTATGGGATGACCACAACGGTCGGCTTTAGTATCTGATATTCCTACAGTAGTACATTACTGTTGCAAACTACAGATACGCTTTGCCCCTTGAAACATTGTGTTGAGAAGATCAGTTACTAAAGCTGACCCTCAGGTTAGAACGGCAGAAAATCAGATATGAAAGTCCTTCTGGGTCTTTCCACTCCAAGTCTTCGGGCAAGGCGCCCTCGAGATATCAATAGATGAGGTAGAGCGTGGCCTATACCAAAACAGAGATCGACAATGGCTATAGTGTTCTAGTAAGTCTATTGGCTGTCCAGACTGAACATCTTTTTGTTCACCTTGGTTCTTCCTTGTCTCTTTGGGAATTTGATTTCCAACTGACTTGCTTGGATACCCAGTCAGGTCTAAGCCTTGTAGGGAGTCCTGGGTCGTCCTGGCTTGTCCATCTGGAAGCGGATGAGGGACCCTTATCCGTCAAACTTCTAAGCGTCTGCTAGTTTGGAGGGCGAACCGACCTGGGTGGGACTCTTCACAACAAGGAGAACTCAAAGGTGGAGGTCCTTGTCTGGGGACGCTTGGAAGGTCTGGGGGTAGAGGGTGAGTTGCCCCAGAAGAGCTTGGAGGATGGGTCAGAAATCGCTCTTCCTTTAGGGACGAGGCTGACTGACCATATCATACCTTTCCTATCCTGACAATCCCTTCCTTCCATAAGCTGCACAATATCCCCAGGGAGACTTGCCTAGCTGGAAATGCTGGGGCTTTCATTCCTCCAAAGTCTAACAGTATAAAAGTCTAGAGTGTGGCAAAACACTCGTGGAACAGCACCCGCGCCGTCTGGTCGATGTACACATGGTATGGAAGTTCAATGAGCCACAGACGAGGGGTCTTTCCACTCGAAGTCCTGGGGCGAGGCACCGTAGAGGTACCAGTAGGTGAGGTTGAGCGCAGTGAACGACAGGGGGAACAGCACCCGTGCCGCCTGGTCGATGTATGACACACTGTTGACATGTTTGGGCAACTCCCGTGTCGCCTCGCGCTGACGCTGCTTCCGGTAGTTCTCGTCGCCCACTGAAAAACAAATGTGTTAGTTGGTGGTGGTTTAGTGGAGGGGAAAATGTAGGGGAATGATGTGGTGTAAAAATGACTTATTTATTGCTAAGTCTTTCTTTACATTGTGAGAAAAGAAAGGTGTGTGCAGGGTCAGCTGGTGTGAAGTAGTTGGGCTCATGCAAATAGGGCTTCCACAATACAATTCAAACCAGTTAATACAACTTAATCAAAATATTTTGTGTACGGTCTTTCTTCTAATGTCAGTCCGCTAGGTGTGCGTTTCGTGAGCCCATCTTCGTTATACCAGCTGACTTTGCACACACCTTTCTTTTTTCTTTATACCATGGTTTATACAACCCCAAAATCAAACTGCAATAAAATTTGAAGTTTCAATGTAACAGTTAAGAATAAAATAATTGCAGTGTTTTAATCCAAAGCTCTATTTCAGTACTTAGAATTATTCAACATCAGTATATTTTGAAAAATATGTTTAATCACGGGAAACTTTCAGTATCTCAAGTCACATAATTTAAACAATCACTCCTTTCCAAAACAATCCTTGATAAAACGTTATATTTCTCCGAGGGTTAGAGATATTAACATTACTAGGACTGACATAGAGATATGTGAGAGGAACTTGAATTGTACACTAACCAAGACAGTAGAAGAGTTGTTTCCATCTCGGAACTCGATTCTCGGTCTGTGTTTGGCGCTCGACTGTTGTGCGGCTGGCATGCACTCGAGCGCCCAGTGTGGACAGAGAGAGGCGTTTGGGCGAGGCCGTCACACCTCCTGACATGCCTATCCCTGGGTCCTTGGAAAAGCAAAATTTTTTTAATATTTAAGATTATTTTTAGTGTGATGTTTTTGTAAAGGCGGCTCAGTAGAAAAGTAACAGGTATTTTCCTCCCGTGTCGGAGTCTCCAACAAATCTTGATATTAATGATTTTATGTGTTACTAAAGCTATATTCTGGGAAGAGATGAAAACAAAAGAATACCTAAAGGAAATTGTAATGTATATTTTTACCCCATAAAAGCATTAGGTATCTGCATTAGGTATTAGGTGTGTCTGGGAGATTGTCCAACTGTCACCGAAAAAAACCTGTAGAGTATATTTTGTTCTTGCAAAGTAAGTAACGAATGTCAATCCAGTTAACTTACGTGTCATTGCACTCTTTTTTGTGTGAAAAGATCCTTGTAATCTATTACATATCCATTCATAGATTGAATGGATGGAGGGATAATAATGAATAAATTGTGGGGCGGATGAAACAATTTGATAAATATATCCTACCTGCATTACCCACTTTTTATTTCAAAATTTTTTCGTACTTAGCATGTAAGTGTAGAGTTGGCATTAATACTTTTTGCCAATGTCAGAACACTTACGTTGTAGATGGGGCAGATGAGGGAGGAGCGGCGCCTCGCTGCTCGGAACGTGAGGCTGTCTGAGTCACTGCCTGCGCGAGTCAGGCCCATCCCCACACTGACCCCCACCACCTGCTCCAACACAAACATCGAACCAAACTAATAAGTACAGTCGACTCTCGCTAACTCAAAATTCAGAGTGATTAAGATTTTTATTTGAGTCAGTTTGACTTAAATTAGATATAGAGGTAATTCTCAGTTAAATTAGATTTACAGAGGTGGGTGATTTGAGCTACCCCAAATGTAGAAGGTTCGATACAGAAGTAAACCAAATGAAAATTTCAGTCACAGAGGTGAAGAATATTTACGCTGGACCAGGTATGACACATTGACTTCGCCAGTGTTTTGAAATACTGAGGTCTGTGGAGAAAACTTAGAGATGTATTGGTAAACTTTGACTTGTGGAGGTAGAGTGCAAGTTGAATCCCTCTTATCTATTGAAATTCGAGGTATAGAGGTCTTCTTTGAGTCTCCTATTATGTATAGGAAAAATATAACGGTTAAATTATTTTCAGTTGACGCAGTTTTTTCACTTTAGGAGGTTTTCTATGGAAATTTAAAGTAATTCAAGATAAACGTCTTGAGTTTATCGAGATTGAGTTAGCGAGATTTGTGTATTGGATATTTCAACTGCCTTCATGGAAAACACTGAGATGATCAGTCTCACCCTTGCATTTTTTTAAACATTTATCTACATTCATTATTTATTTATCAATGAAATACAGTTGGTAAAACTAAAATTAAAGACCAAACAGGCGAAATTCGCCGGTACCTCGTCCACTCCCACGTCCTCCCACTCCTCCTCGTCCACTGGGATCTCCCCGCTGCCCACCTGCAACACCGACAATCAAAGATTGTTAACGTAAATACATGAACAGAAAGAATTGTCATCTTTATAATAACTTGCTGATGATCCCGGTTTTTACTTGTGAAATAATAAAGTGCTGCAATCTGTTGTTAACTTTCAAAACTATTTTGGACCATGTCTGTTTTTTTACTTGTAATCAAAATTGATTCAGTTTTGATCCACAGATTTTTGTCGATAGATAGTGCTGCTGTTCCAAAAATTCAGCAATGAACTGTACTTTATTGATGCCCTTTTTTTAAAAAAAATTCTGAGGTATTGACAAACCTGCATACCTACTTATGAGTTATAAGTGTGAAAAAACCCCTCACGTGTTGGTATAGATTCCCACAGATTTTTATTGGGTTTAGAAACTTTTTTACTCATGGACCAACTTTGATTCATCTTTAAGGTATCAAATTGAGGGGGCTTTTGTCAGCTAAGTACAGTACTTTAATTCTTTCCTTAGTCATATTGGCTTTTTTCCATCGATTTTTGAAACTAAAATGAAACATAAGGATGAAGGAAGCTGTGAAAACCATTTAGAAAATCAAACAAGCTTCTCAATTTTTAAAACATTTGTAAATAAATTAACACCCAAGTCTACCTTGGTGAAGTAGTGTACTCCGGCGAACTCGAGCAGTGTGGCGATGCAGTAGAAGAAGCTCATGAGGAGGAACCAGTCGAGCGCGGTGGCGTAGCGGACCTTGGGCAGGTCGGTGCGGCTGTCCAGGCTGATCGTGGAGAGAGTCAGGACGGTCGTGATGCCTGCGACAGAGGAAGTATAGCTGTGAGGGGAGAGGTGGAGGTCGGCGAAGTTTTTATAACTTATAAAATAAAATTACCAATTGGATTATCATCCAATCACTGCTATCACTGCTTCAGCTGCTGGTTTAAAATAGCTGAGAAAAGATATGTTTTGTTTCTCAGGCTCAATCAATGAAATGATACATTGACTCATGTGGCTGCATACATGAAGACTCGATGAAGTTCTGAGGAACAAAACATGTTGTCTTTTGAGTAACAGTGATTTAAGTAGGTAATTTTATTTTATTAGTTATATATTCCAATTCAGGGTCACAATGAATACTATATCTTAAGCAAAGTGATTTTATATTACGATTGTCGTTTCTTGGAGAAATAGTATGGGGAGCACTATAATTATAAATGCCAAGTTATTTATACAACCTAGAGTTGTTCACCTACTGGTTAAATTCAACCAGAAAATATTTAGGTTTGTTGTTCACTTCTTGATGCAGTAATATTTATGACTGGATTTTTTTTATGTATGGTTGATATTCCATAACCAACATGGCAACCCATAAGGCACATGTTAATTTTTTTTTTCAAATTCCAATCAGGTAGCAGTCTTAATTAGTTCAAATTTATATGGAGTTCCACTGCATGTGGATAATCCTGTAAATTTCTTAGAAATGTGAGTTTAAGGAACATGTCAGCCTTTGTCAGTAACAAGACTACCAGATCGCATCACAGTCATCCTACAGTCATCTCTCATTCATTCTTGGCTTAAAATACCTACCTGGTATTTCAAGCAAAAGTGTTAAAGTATTCATTGCTCTAATTTCCAAAAATTTCCAGGAGTTTATTCCCAGTCCCTCCTTTCCATACCTACTTCCAGTCCAGTTATGTACTATGACTTGCAACGAATTTAAAACAAAGTCCTATATGTAAAATACACTGTGCACCTACACAGTCCCACCCTGTCGCTGGTGGCTTCCCGGTGTATCCAGAAGGAGACCCAGGACAGCACCACGATCAGGATACACGGCACGTACACCTGGATGAGGAAGTAGCCAGTGTGCCGCTGCAGGTTGAAGTTGACTTGTAGCAAGGAAAATTCTCCTTCGAAAACATAAGAGAAAATATTAAATACTAAAATAAATGCTATGTACCATACATTCGTTATGGGGAAAGCAAAAGTTTACTTTTGAAATATTGGTGCAGATTTTTTACTGTGATCTTTTATCATACAAATTGGGTAAACAGTTCTGTATTCTTTTATGAATACATTTATTTTTATGTATGCTCTATCTTCCCATTCTGTTTTATTGCACTATTGCAAAAGATTTTTATGTTTTAATCATGCTCATTACAGCATTTTAATAATCATCTTTTATAATCGTGCCACAATCATCCTTCACTTATGTATCATTCATACACTTGGCTTAAAATACCTACCTGGGTAGATTCCCATTTCAAGCAATATAGCAATGTATATAATGTATAATCACGCTCATTATAGTGTTATAACAATCTTGAAACTCAATTTTAATGAGTAAAACTAAATATAGAGAATTTATTTAGCAATTGAATTTTGAATCTTTGTATTGGGAGTTCTATTTAAACATTCTCATTTCTTACATCTCTGATTTACATTTTAAAATTTCAAGGCAAAAATGAAAAATTTAATCTCATTCAGAACTGATGCAAGTAATTAAACCACTTCGTCCATTTAAGAAAAGCACCATCAAATCCACACCAACAACAGTTGCATGTTGATGTTTGCACCTTACTTATGCCTGAAGGTAAAGTTGTGCTTCGGACAGCTCATGTTAAAATTACAAAACGAGGATGGAAAATTTGGTCCTGTTCTTATACGAGTAATTAAGCTATTTCCAAAACAGCCCACCCATTTAAACAAAAAAAGCACCACTAAACCCATACTAACTGTTGTTGGTGATTGTTATCGGGTGTTTATGTTTGTACCTTCTCTGCGCTTGAACGTGAAGTTGCGTTGTGGACTGCTCATGAGGTCGAACTGAGACAGAGTCATGCCGGGGGAGAATGTGACGGCGACAGCACTCTGCCACTGGTACTGCAGCTGGTGTGACGGGTATGCATCTGCGGGAATTAATTATCAAACTAACTAGCTAAATCATTATTTAACAGAGGATCTTAAAAGGTGACTAATAGTTCAGTAAAAAAAAAATGTCCCAACTCGAAAAAATCCCCAAGTTTTGAAACTTTGCACACTTGTTTAAATGTACCTAGTGATGAATATATTAAAAGCCCCCATAAATGTGAGGAACACTAGTGGCAATCAGCAAAATCATGGCACCTTATAGTTTTGTTTTTAAATATTTAGAACAGTTGGTTGGAGGTAAAAAGTACCGTAGTGCAAAATAATGCTTCGTACTTTTGCTAAGAAAAAATTAAGCACAGTTAAGCGCTGTTTTTTGTAAGTAATTTGGTGTGAGATTTCCTTCCTATAGTGTTTTGAGTTGTCTGCATTAGCGCAGTACTCCCAGCTCCCTGATACATGAAGCAACAAGAACTTAATAAAAACTATAAGACATTATTAAAAACTGATTTGAGCTCTCACAAATATAATTAATCTGTTAATTAATCTGATGCAAAGTTTCTTTCAGAATCCAGAAGGCAAGTGAATTATATTGCTCGTATTAGCCCTGTACCGTTGACTTTGGCTATCGTTAGAATTATGCTATCCAAAGTCAAAGCCGGTACTCACAGCTGCCCAGGATGAGAGGACAACTTTGCCGGTCCATGGGGAAGCTCTGTAGCTGCATCGGACACTTGGCTTTAATTGTCAGTCTGAAACAAAACCCCACAAAATAATTTGTATTTGTGACAGCATAAAAGTGGCTCTGTCCTTTGGGTTCTCAAAGGTCAAAAGTTATTATTAGTTACTAAGTTGTATTTATTATTAGTGTCAACCAAGTTATGACCATTCCCTATGGACTAAACTTCAAAGTTGAAATGTTGGGTTGAATTTTTATTTTATTGTTGTCAATTACATTGTTTGAACGTTTAAATAATTTATATCACTTCAATATTATTTTATCAATATAATTTGAAATTTCAACCTGCAAAATTATAGGTAGGGAAATAAAATAGGAAAAGAAGTTTAATTAAGTTAATGAGCTATCAAGTAAGAAACACAGGGAGGCTCTGAGGGTAATAGTCTTTTTGGCCGGTGCCCTCTAAATTGTAAAATGTTAGACTGATGTATATAGAAATTCTAGATAATTAACATGTCGTAAGATTCATATGAATATGAAAGATTGGGCCTAAATCACTTGGGAATTACATTATTACATCACTATGATCAGTATACGAATGACATGATGGTACAGCTTTGTCTGTGTTAAGTTATTTGATGGAAGCGATATTTACTGTCGTCTGAAGGGTTTGTATGGTAAGCCCAAAGAAGCAAGTACACCATTGCCGGCTTCACCGGAACATTCGCAGAGGATTTAGAAGAGTGGCCTTGTGAGAAGAAGGAAGAAGAAGAATGTAAAATTGACATGCTTAGCAGCACCAAAACTCTCTCACCCTCACTTGGAATCTCCTTGACCAGGCAATAGTGTACTTTTGCCATAGAAGTCTATAACCTAAATTCAGTGGATTTCAATGCAATCTTTGTTTGAAATTCATCGGTGGTGATGATGAATTTATCATCACTGACTATTAAATTCAGTTTTTAGACATTACAGTTCTCTGCGAGTGATAAAAAAAATCAAAGTAAAAACTTTGTGGATTTCTGGAAACTACGTTTTTAAAATCTCTGTACAAATGAGCAAAAATCGGTGTATAAATAATTTTAAATTAATCCCCCACATTATTTGATTGTCTACTGTCTATTGTATATTGTCTACTGTATATTGTAAATTGTCTACTGTCTTCCATAGCCTATTGTATATTGTCTTTTCTTTATTGTCTATTGTCTACCATCTTTTGTCTATTGTCTAATGCATACTGTCCACCCTATTTTCTATCGCCTAATGTCTAATGTCGCCTGTCTATTGAATATTGTCTGTTGTCTAATGTCTATTGTCTGCCATCTTTTGTCTACTGTCTATTACCTATTCTCTATTATATATTTTCTATTATTGTCTACAGTCTATTGTCTATGGAATTCTGCCTTTTGTCTACTGTCTAATTGCTACTATCTATTGCCTACTGTCCATTGAATTGTCTACTGCCTGTTGTCTTCTGTGTATTGTCTTATCCCGCACCTCATGGAGTACAGGATGTCGCCGTGCTGGGTGATGCGCAGCAGCTTGTTGGGCACTGTTATCGTGTGCACGTACGACTGCTTGCCGTTGTAGAAGTAAGTGTCCGGCCGCCAGATGCGCTCCAGCATCTTGATGCTGAGGCTGAGGTTCTTGATGGGTCCGACGTAGCTGAGCCGCGAGTCCCGCCACGACTGTCGGAAGTAGCAGTCCATCGAGTAGTCCTAAGAGGAAAGAAAACGTTTGAGTATTTAAAAAAAAGTATTCATTTATCAGCTTAGTTTTTTTTATCTGAATAACACTTCATATACCAACTTGGTTATTTGTTATTAGGTCAGTCTCTTTTTATCTGGGAGACGTCCAGAATTTTAGGAACATATCCCATGGTTTTGATGTAGGGCCTACTGTCTCGGATGTCTGTTATTTGTCCTATTTTGGCAATACAGAAGACTATCGATAGTTTGACACTTTGTGGACTTTGGGGGTGTCGAAGTATTGAAATGTCAAACTATTAGGAGTTTATGGGATTTTATATTAATAGAAGCATTAAAAATTAAGGCTGTATCTTTACATCTCCTAAATGTATCACACCATCCTAAACCATTGCACAACTAATTTATTAACTTTTATTATAATATAGATCCAAATAAATACCACTGGAGAATATATATCTGGTAGTCTTTGGTTGTTCACTGAGTGTAACATTATGTCGAACTATACAGAGTGTCGAAGTATCGAGTGTCAAACTATCGAGTGTCTACTGTATATGTACAAAAAAAGAAAATATTTGAAAATCAATTTTGGTTTAAATTAATTTTGAAAAAACTTTTCCTGATAATAGTTTTTAAATGTTGATTTTAATGTATTTGGAACTAACATCTGTCAAAATAAACATGCATTTTAATTTATGGTTCAATTGGCATTGAAATGCCTTTACGAATGTACTGCAAAGTAATTTAAAAAATACAAATTTTAATTACTTGATTAAGAATTAGTTTTTTATGATTAACATATTTTTTGTAGTTTCCTGTATCCAAGGAAAAATTACTGTAGCTTGGTTCCATCTTAACTACCAGAATATTAAGTTTAACAGTAAAGAGGAGCATAGATATTTTAAACTGGAATAGAGGGAGCAAATATTAATAACAAAATGGTAAAAGGAAAATGACTGTGATTGCTGTTCGCATGTCTCCGCTCAGAATCAATCCCAGCAACGTTCTTGAAGATCTTTAAGCATGCTTTCATTCTAATATTTTATGTTATGAAGAAAGAATTTAATTCTATGCATATGTTTATTGATTTAGGTAGTTGCAAACAGAGGTGTAAGCTGGGACTTTGTTGCCATTGTGTTATATAAGTCTGGGTTTTTCTACAGTTACAGAAATCTCTGAAAAAGGAGACCAAACTAATTAAAAATAACAAATTCAATAGGAAGTCACCAACACAAGATCAAACTCTGATTACAGTGCTTTTACTTTTTTACAAAATGCCGAATCAGTATGTTATATTTTATAAAACCAGTGTACTGTATACTCACCATGTCGAGCTCGGAGACCGGCCCCATGCTGCGAATTAAAATGTTGGTTTTGACAACTGTCGGCTCTCCTGTAACAAGAGATTAAACAAACTGTCCTGAAGGAGATGCGAATTTCAGATAAACCAAAAGCTTGCATTGTACATCACAGAACAAAGTGATGATAATTTTCAGAAGGAATAGTTTAAGCAAGGGTTGTAGTGGTGTACACACTGATTGTGAGTTTTGTAAGATTAGAACATAAAAACGAAGTTTAGATTAATGATGCATTTTTACTACCAGTTTGTGATTTATGTATGAATTTACTGTAGCATAGTGATTTTCTTTTAGGAAACAATAATCATTTTACATGATTTAGAAACAAAATTATAAAAGCATAAGCCTTTTATCATCAGAAATCCATAGCAAAATGACAAACAGCATTTAGGCTCATCATCAAATATCTAGAAAACGTTCTCAAAACTGTCTCTTGTTTATTTATTTATTTATTTATTTTTTTTAGTAAAATTAGTTTTATAGAACTAAACTCTAATAATTGGGAGTGAGGAGCACTTGGCCATATTACAACTTAAAGTTTAAAATTGTTCCTTTTCATAAAACATTTTTAATGTTTTACTTAGAATTCAAATCAGTCTGATTTATTACCCAAATCAGTGATAAAAGTTTATTCTAAACAAGTTTGGTTTAACAGTTTCAATATTACTTGGTTAGTGAAGGATAAAACAGCCAAGATATGAATTCTGCAGATTATCTCGTCTTGATATTGTGTGTTGTGGAAAATCAGGAATGTAGCAGCAGGAAGACATGCATTGCATCTCCCTGATATCCAACAGTCAATAGGTATAATTTATAATAAGGTTAAAATTTAAATAATTTTTGACATTTTTTTAACGAAGTCGTCTACTTTCCATTTAGGCCCTATATATGATTTGCCAATAGAGAAAGTGTATTAGAAAACATTTTGCATGGATTTTGAGAAAATGGATTTTTATTTCAAGTCAACGATAATTACTGTCAAATTCCGAAGGGTAAATCTAATTAACATAATGGCAATATAGCTGAGTTATTTTAATTTGTGGTGCATAATAATTCAATAAGTTTTTTTTAGTTTTTAATTATATGTATTTGTAAAAACGGTTTCCCTTAGTTTAGATTATGGCAAAAACTATACATTCAAATCATTCTGTATTGTGTTATTCTGTTTTATTGACTGAATTCATAATAAGTCTAATATAATCTGATACTTTAACATTTAAATTGGAGTTATTTTATCAAAAGACCTAAAAAAAATGTAATGCACAAACTGTAAGCCACCACCGCTGCCAATAAGTCACCTCTTGACTTAGAGAAAGGCCGAACCTCTTGCCGGAAGTTTTGTGGAGAATACTAATGTCAGAAGTCTGTCTCAATTCTTAAAAAAGCCAAATATTCCTTAAACATTCATCACTTGTTTTCTCTTAGTTTCTGTAGTTTGAATACAATTTGTTTGCTGCACGATAAGCTGTAATAATTTTCTATTTTTTACCTTGATCATTGATAAAATATAGAGCAATTATACAAGCCAAACAAAAAAATTATACCATATTTTTACCAAGTTTATTTTGTTTCCTGCAAAATACTCATAAAATACCCTAGAAAACTTTGTTTTTAAGTAATATAGCTTTGAATATTCCTGAGAAGTAAGCGCTACAACGTTAAGAATTTAATTTTTCACAATGGTATTTTTTTAAATGAATATTAAGGTATGTGAAGTAGCTCAGTAGCGTCGGTGTTCGTCATGGGGAAGGAACGGCTCCTGCATTCTCCGGGAGTTTTAAGTTCCGAGCTCCAGAGCCGCTGACCACACATCGCTCTCTTGCTCTGTGACTCATTCCTCTCTGCATTCCTCCATAACACAATGCAGATAAGGGTTGAATCGATTTCAGTAAATATGATGGAGATTGGAGAGATAACATGAAATGCATTTAAAGGGAAGATTCGCCTTTAATTTAAATGCTTTGGGGTATTAGAACAATTTTGTATTAAGTTAATACTAAATCATTATTAAATCAGCCCTCTTTGTTTTCTATATTTTATTTCTCTGAAAATGTATCACTCATGTTTATAAGTTTAAATCCTCCTGTGCTTTGAAACAGGCACATCTGGTTATTTTATACTTACTGAAGTATAAGTAGGTACCTCGTTTTATAAATTAGGTATTTACAAATCTGCAATAGTTTGCGACAAAGGGGTTGAAATACATATTTGCAGTTGTTCTAAAATAGTTCAACTGTGCAGTTGGATTTTTAACCGTTGTACAACATTTATCATGTACACTTCACCACCATCCTAAACATCTTTTATCTAATTAGCAATTCTGTTTTCATTTGTAAATACTTCATAATTTTTCCTTCATAAAGTTTTTTATTTTAACATCAATAAATAAACCATTTTGATTTGCACCATAAACACCCCTGAGTAAAATGGGAAAACAATTTATAATAATATAAAAGAACATATAAAACATTTAGAAAGTATCTCACTAGTTAAGAGTGCCAATAAATTGTAATTAAATATCTCAAACTGTTAGTTGTGGTTAATTAGTTGAATGTAACACAAACTTGACGATGAGACGTGATGTCACATAATGTGCAGCTGATGATTCATCCAGGCTTTAGGGTCTGAATATATCACACTAGATTCAACTAAACCTATGGTGAATTGAAACAGCTGCAGTAATGAATGTAATTTCACCAGAGGTTCTATCAACAACCAACGTAAACTCTTTTTTAGCGTTCAATTTCAACTAGTGTTTATTTTTTTGTGACTAAAAATTATTATGACTAATAAAAGTTATTATGCTAGGCTTAATACTGTATGCTTTAAAATTAAGTTTTAATAGTTAACGTGCCCTAAAAGTTTGCCATAGTTCACTATTATACCTTAATTAACACTAATTTAAAGAGTACGGTTTAAACTAAACCTACATAGCTTATCAGGCCTCTTTCACAAAATGCAGTTTTTATGTGGCTACTGCCACACGACAAGGAGCCGTGTGACCCGCTGCTGTCACAGTTTAGCATGTGGCTCATATGAAATCACCGGCAGCATGCTATCGCGTCTTTTGAAAGAACCCATAAGTTTACACACAACTATGAATCGTACTACTCCTTCATGCAGATGGCAGCAGCCGCATTAAAACTGCTTCATGTGAAAGCGGCCTTAGAAAAACACATTTTGTAAGGACATCATTTTTGGACCTATTTAAAATAATTATTTGCATGTTCATGATTCAATTTCAATTGTCAGAATGTATACCATAGAGGGAATAAATACTGAAAGCTGGAATTTCATCTTGATTCATAAATCTACATAGTACATTGTTGCTTGGTAGGATACTGAGTTGGAATACATTAACAAAAACAAAAAAAAATCTAAAAAAATCGAATGAGATATAAACATATTAAAGTTATAATTAATTAATTAGTTTTTGAGCACCGTGTTACCTCTTTAATAACAAAAATAGCAATCATCCTTCTTATGTTAACACCAAGTCAATATTCTTAATGTGTTTTAGAGAAAACTTGACTGAATAGGAAAGCACATTGACCGAGTTAAATATCTCATAGTCCCTTGTCACTTTACAATGACCAACATAGTCTAGACATAACTCACACATAACTACATGATCCCCCTCTTGGCCCTCCTCACTCCCAACTGCAACAGAAGATACTACTCTGATTTCCCGTGAGGTGTCGCTACTTTAAACGCTCTTCATTATCTTCTCTTCCCACATCTCTCAAACTTTTAACAATTTATCTCATAAAATTACTTTATAAGGTTTTGTTATCGGAAGTAAAGTTACTACTTAAAACGCTCTTCATTTTCTTTTCCCACATCTTTTAAACTTTTGTCAATATTTCTCACGAAATTACTTGATAAGTAATTTCAACGGGCTGATTTTAAGGAATTTGACGGGCTGTGGTCGTTATCGAAAGTAGAATTAGAATTTGTAAACGTTGAAGGGTTACTAAGCAAGAATAAAACAAGTTTGGAATGGTTACAATAAGTACCATTCATTTTGAAACTTTAATTACAAACCAAAGCTTTTCTTACTGAGTTATTTGAACTTTTAGATTAATATTGCACACTAAAAAAAAAAGAAATTCTTTTGTGTATAATTTGTATTCAACCACTATCAATGAGGCCTTTAAGTCTTGAATTATTCTAAAACTATTTCCTACACTATAGTATCAGTAAAACGAATGACTACATCCTATAGAGACAAGAAACAGAAAAATAGAGAAAATAGAGATTAAAAAGCTGCTCATCTTATAAGGTAATGTATCGGTCTGTATAGGTTTTGTGATCGGTCTTTACAGGATGAAATTAACTTCTATTGGTTCAATGAAGGTTTTTTCTTCTTCCCAACATATAAAACTTTATAAGAGTGGCATACTTCAAATATTTATGTTATGCATTAAATTTTAATCGTATCTATGAATGTATAAGTTAAATTATTAAAATTAGTTGATTTAAGTCCAATTAAAAAAAAAAAAAAAACTAAAGTGTGCCTATTCTACTTTGAACTCATCAGACCCATCAGAATGAAAGTGAGAGTTCTTATGATTTATTTAGGCACTATATAAGTTATGAGGTCAGTCAGTGTTGAAAGACATCTCAGTCTTACAATTTATGTTTCCTCAATAATAGAATTCTATTGTTTTCACGGAGCACATTTTTTTATCTTTTAAGGATTTTGTAATATCTAAAGACTCTGTGATCCAACATCAAAGTCGAGCCCAAGTCAATACGGTGAATACGGTGACATATGACGGCATCTTATTTGTTATTATAATATCGTTGCGAAGACATCGGGTATGAGTCTGTCAAGTAAGATATTAATATGATGTATTTTGAGATTCCTTGTAATCTAAAAAAACCAGACATTTCCTCGTAATCTCAAAGTTCTTGAGAACAGATAAGTATAAGGTAACAGAATTTATTATGTACACATAATCGTGTTTAGCTGAAATTACTTTATACAAATTATTTTATAGAAAGCTAGTCTTTATAACTAATTTAGTTAATAATTAATAGAATTAATAATTAATAGAATGGTTAATCAATTAAGTACCCATCAGTTTAGCCTTGTCTAAATGAACAGTTACATAAAATTACATAGTTTCCATTGCAAGGATCGTCAGATGTCACCCATAATTAAATGTGCATTAATTAAAAACTGTTGATCAACTAGATTGGTTGTAGCTGATGTAATTTAATGAAGTAGTTAACAACTGGTCCATTGGTTTTCATCACTTCAATGAAGAAAAGGTACATACTCTTTAAAAATATTAATCATGTATATTCAGAGAGCAAAAAAAAAACATAAATTATTTGTAATACTTATTCAATACTCATAACTCTGATGTCTGAAGATATAACAATGGTTATTGTTATTCTCAGAACAAGCATTGAACTGATGAAGTGTGTAAAATGTTATTAGAGACCAAACTCTGGGGAGGGGGTAGAGCTTGACAGTGAAATCCAAAACTGCAAACTCTCGGGTTACACCACAAAATGGACTTCAGTCTCGAAACTTTAGACCAGAATTTCGACTAAGCTTTATCAAACTTAGGGATCAATAGTTCGATGTAGTCAACTAAAATTTATTGACATATTGATCAAACTGTTGGGATGTATTTTAGAGTAAGAAATTCATTCAAAGAAAAAAAAGCGAGTACCCAATTAATTTTCAATGTAATTGAACGGTTGGAAAATAATGTTGACATCAAGCATTAATAGTCTATGCGCAATCTAATTGTGAAATTTAGCATCGTAATTTATTTTCAAGTGTTTTTGTCAAAAGGGTATCATCTATAAAATTTTATACATAAATTGAAGTGCAAATGTCTAACTTTGAGTTTTCTAATCTCATCTAATCTGCTGCTAGAAACTGAACAAATTTTTTATAAGTTTATCAACCAAAGTTTTTCTTCATTAACATGTAGTTGGCATTTTTTCCTACCAATGCATGTGAAAACTATTCCCACATAAAAGCTTTGTTTTTGGAGAGTTTCCAATTTCGTACTAGTGATTGAATCAAAGAAGTTCATTGTTCACTCCATTAAAAAACTTGAGCCACACACAAAGTAATAAAATAAAAATTCTTTAAATCAACATTGATTTTGAATAATATTGTTCACGATTTTGGTAATTGGGAATGAACTATCTGATTCCACCCACCTTTGCCGTGGTTGGGCAGCTCGCTCCTCTCGTAGTTCTTGAGCAGGTTCTCCAGCACGAGGGAGATGTTCTTGGAGAAGTCGCTGTCGGTGTGGCGGTGGCTGCGGCGGACGACGGCGGCCGTGGTGCCGCCAACTGGGGGCATAGATACTTTTTGTTATTAGTTACAAATAAATATTAGTTAAAAAACCTAGTATCTGTATTAGGTTTCATGTCACTTTCTTGAGAGGTCTTGGCAAAACATTGTGCCATAAATTGATTATAGTCAAGTTTTTTATGAACCCTAATTACCTGTTGAAAATATGTATTATATAAATTAAAAAAAAAATATTAAAATTAAAACTTCACCGAGATTTTGTAAATTTTATGAAATTATTGGTTTAGTGATTGTTATTACAGGTATTATTTATTCAAAAGTATTACCATGAGTGTTATAAAAAAAACAAAAGCATTAAATAGACGTATTAACATAATTATAATTAATACAATTTTATATCATTTTGTAATATTAGCTTAGATAGCAATGAGTTGCAATGTTGATTATATTAAAGATTCACAATACAGATATGCAGAATGTTTCATACAGACGGCGGCCATCTTGCTCTAGCCTAAAATTGTATTGCCGTACATTTTGAGATTACTCCTGCATTAGTTTAAATCAGATTGGGAAAATTTACTACAGTTATTCTGTTAATGCAAGCGATGAAAGAAACAAAGTCGCATCATTGCGTTCAATGCGTTTTTGAGTGTAGAATAAATCAAAGTACGGTATTGGTATTAGTCTGAATCACGTATTAGTCACTTTGGAAACCAGTTAATTTTGCATATCTAATATGAAAAACCTATTACTATTTTTATAATTTATTCATTATTCTTTTGCATCCTGATCTGTTATTTTGAAATATTCTAGGTTACATACCTTTCAGTCAAACAGTTCTATTAAGTTTTAAAAAACTATGTATATTTCAGGTTTTAAAATCCCATCTTCAGGTTATACAAAGCATTAACGCATAGCTTGTCAAATATTAAAATTGTTTTACATTAGAAAAACCAATGAAGTTATACAATAGACAACAGACTCCATCGCCGGCCGGCACTGTACAGTTTTTTTGTAGTGTGTTTGTAAACGTATCTGTATCAAACTGAACTTCATTGTTTTTTTATGTAAAACAATTGTAATATCTGACAAGTTATGTGTTAATGGTTTTGTACGACCTGAAGATGGGATTTTCAATCCCGAAATGTACGTACGGTAGTTTTTTAAACTTAAAAGAACTGATTGACAGAAAGGTACGTAACCTAGACAATTACTACTACAGGTGGCCGTCCCTACCGCTGGGCCGGGGGGCGGGGCGGTCGCGCGGCTCCCGGGACCACAGCAGACTCTGCAGCCGACTGTTGGTCCACACCGCCGCCTCGCTGCCGTTCCCGTTCCCGCGGTACACGTGTTGGATCACCAGCCGCGCCGCGTCCAGCTCCACCGCTTGGTTCCTGGGAACGATCCAGTATTGCATTGTATTTTATTGTATCGTATCGTATTGTATTGTATCGTATCGTATCGTATCGTATCGTGTCATGTCGTGTCGTGTCGTGTTGTATGATGTATTGTGTTGTGTTGTGTTGTTTTGTATTGTATTGTATTGTACTGTACTGTACCGTATTTGTATTGTATTGTATTGATTTGTATTTTGTCAGATTGGGATCAGGAGGCCTCAGATAAATCTGGCACACTGCCTCCTTTATTTTGAATATTGCACAGGACACCAGAAATAATTAAGGGGTGAATAGGAATGGAGAGGAAGGATTGGACAGTCTGGCCTACCCTTGAGGGAAATGTTTCTAACATCAATCCTGTCCAGCCAACTCCAGGAGGGGAGTAACTTGGAGTAGCATGAATATTCCACCAATCTTTCTTCCTGGAGTACAGGATCAGACTGTGTATCCAAGTTCATTGGGAACATGCCCCAAAGTGACAAAGAGGACTCGAGGTGACACACACCGTGTCCCTGCACCGTGTTGGGATGCTTTTCACACTGGCTAGCCAAAGGAATCACCAACACTGGGACAGCTTCTTCTTGATGTTCCCAATCATGACCTCTGTACTGAAATAAACAAGTGAGAGAGAGCTAACCGATAAAATAGTTGATAAAGAGTTGTTTGCGTACTAAGGGAGTAACGCACAGCATTGTCTCCCGTAGGAGACGATTCACTTTGCGCCTGTAATACACACATTTTCACCCCATCATTACCATTATATAAAAATAGTATGTGAAATATATCATTATACTAGATAAAAATCAATCAATTTTGCTTTTAATGCCTGTAATCCCTATAGAAGTAACCATTCTTACATGCTCTACCATTCTCACTCGTTGGGAACACGTTAACTAATCAGCTGACATGGTCCATGTTAATCTTATGGATTTACTGTATACCCTAGGGAGGAAAGTAATACTTTATCCCCCTCATAAAAGGTAGTAAAATACAACTAAACATAGTAGGGGGAGGAGAATGTATTTCATTTAACAGTAGTAATGATGTATGAATGTCTAGGGCAGCTGATTAGAATATGGGTGGTTACAAGTTTCTGTCACCTTAAGAAGCCAGTGCACTTGGGAGGTTTTCTCCGATATCAATTAAATTTTGTGCCATGTAATGTTTGATTTTGTCAAGGCTTTGAAATTAAATGCTTAACAATTTACCAGTTAATTAATTTTAAATTGTAACAAATTTTTATTTTATCTTTTACATGATTGAAAACGTTATATGTGATCCGCCAAGGGAAAAGGGACCTTATCTTCCCAGACAAAATTTTACAGCAATTTTTAGAGGATAGGGTAAAAAAAACACATTTTCTGATTTTTATTGTTTCTTAATGTTTATATGTTTCCAAACAATATTTGAACCATCTTACACCTGAATTTAACTTTTAACATGGTTAAATTATTTTTTTTCGAAACCTTTGCAATCTGGAGAACAGGGACCTTGATGACTTCCCTGATGCTGTTTCAACGCTTCGAGGTTAAGAAAAGCCGAGAGTTCTGTGAGGATTAAATACAGGACTTGCCAAACCCTGATCCAAGAATCATATCATGAAAATATACAGGAACTTCCAAAAGAAGTAGTGGACGACGTAGCTCCTGGTCCAAGTGAAGTTTCACAACAAACAAAAATGTACTAGAAGGTCAACAAATAAAAAAGTAAAAATTCAAGACACCTAAATAATGTCATATTTTGTTGATATTTTTATAATAAATTCTTATTTGAGTATAAAATCAAAATTAATTTTAGTTTTTGTCATGTAACAAGACATTTTGTCTTCAAAACGTTGTGTTTTTTTTATTACTTCTATCTATTTCAGCAACATTTGACAAAAAATACAAACAGTTGACACAAATTCAATGGTGGATTCATATTCTGCTTTAAATCTCTGACCAAATGATATATAAAACATAGCCAATAATGTACGTAGTAACAAAAAATTCAGGTTAGAATTTTGCCAAACTTTAGACCTCGGATTTCCTAAAATTGATGTTTTTAATATTTCAAATTCAAACATTTATAACGCCGGCATTTTTTAAGATATCTTGAAAATTCTTTCACCAGTTTGTTTGTTGTTTAAAGTAGATTAAGGATATACTCAATTTCGAAAAAATGGAAGTTAAGGTCCCTTTTCCCTTGGCGGGTCACATATTGTTTTACCTCTATCTTAAATTAAAAATGATGTCATATAATAAAACTCTTAATTTTTCAAATCAACATAATCGAATCTTACCATACTATAAACAATTTACAATTGTACAATTCGACTTCCAAATTCCAAATTTTATGAAGTAACTATCTTCTTAGGGGACTATAAGACATACATGTTCTCGGCAAATGGTATGTTAAAAAAATACAAAAATAATATTAGCCAACAAAACTAATGGATTCTAGTGCTCCTCCTAAAATCTATGATAGTATTATATAAAAATTATTTGATTAGGTATCAAACTAAGAAGTCTTTATGACGGTCATGGTTGATAAAAGGCTCTTATAATATATATTAATAAGTTGTTCTAAACTTTTATATGTTAGGGTTTTTCTAAGGTGTCATTTACATATAAAGCCTAATCTATTTGGGCCTCTTGAGAAAACAAGAAGTCTGACACCCATCAACCCAATACTGATCTTCATACAAAGATCTTTTACTTGTTTTTATGTTCCCAAAGTGTAAAAAGATAAAGAAAAGGGCTGAGTTTATAAGTTTTAGTGTTGAACTGCTCACGGAAAAGGGTAGTCAAAAAAATTTCAGATTATTTACTTTCTAGAAAGTTTTTAACAAACTGCTTTTAATGTTATTGTTTAATGAAAAGAAGGTCAGTCACAGTGGTACATATTAATGAAACTAAATACCCCCGTTGCAGCAGATCTGCACACTCAGCGAATTTCAAATGCAAAACAATATATTTCAATTCAACATAGCGAGATTTGACATGTTTTGGTAGCTCAATAATAACATGGGGAATGAGTATGCAGGTTTGCTGCTACAGGTATAATAAAACTGGGTGGGTTTAATTCAATATCAAGTAGATCTGAACTAGAAGAAACCATTTACCAAGTTTTATCAAGATATGTTGAGAAATAAGCGAAATATAGAATTGTACATATTTCGCATAAGGTTAAGGTTGGGACAACGTACTGTGTTTACTACCCTCAATATCTCGGTAACCAATGGACATAGAGCAGTGATTTAGAATACTAAATTGTTTGTTTTTTTGAGCTGAATTCAATGGTGACACAACAAATTGGATTATCTTTGTTTTTCTATGTAAAAAACTCAAAAAACACATTTTTGGGGAGGTTTACCCCTTATTTCCCCCCTTACATTGGGCCGATCGGGCTGGTTTACGAACTCGTCTGAGGGATTACCACTTTACATGTCTGTACCAAATTTCATTAAGATCAGGTCACTTATTATGTTCTTGCGCTTAGGTCTTACCATGAGACCTACGGTAATAGCTTCATCCCTATAGGGGAAATTCGCTAAAATTTCAAGGAACAGCTGTTTATGATAAACAAACGCTGCTCAGCAGCACGTCTTCACTAGTAGCTCAATAAGGGATGGATTGATTTGAACATTTGGGGTGACAAGTATGGATTTTCCCTTATATGCCAAAATTTTAGCAAAGGTTGTCACTATAACTGGGCTCTCTCTGGGGGTGTCTCCAAGGTATTAACAGCAAAGGGCTGAATTTTCGGATCAGTGGCATAATCTGTCGGATCAAACTCAATTCTATTTGCTTAAAACTTAACATATCAACATTGTTTAAAACAGTTCTAAATGTTAACTATGGATTGCAAAACATTATTTCTCAGTAAAGTCAGGATCGCCAGGTATAGTAGTAATAACTCTCATAGCCTGTCATCTTATTTATTTTATCGTATCACTTAGTATTTATCTCATTTTACCTTTTTCGTATTAAATTAAAACACTGCGAGACTGTCGAATTGAATTAAGTGAAGAATAAATTGAGACTTGAAACGAATTAGAAGGCTATCCCGTTAAGGGGTGGTATCGAATTAGCGCGACAGAGTTCTGCTTTTAGAATATTAACAAAGGTGTGTTGTCTGGCAGAGGGTAGGGACAGGTAGGCTTAGTAACTCTAACTCACTGCAGGAAGTTCTTTGTTTTTATCACGGTTTATAACCACACTGAAAATAGTTTTGCTTCAACCAGGCAGTAAAACCTGATTGATTACTCAATTACTTGATGCAGTTATCCGGAAAAACCTTAAAACATATTGGAAAATCGATTGTGGGAACACACCATTGAATTGTTTGTAGTTATGTATAAGGCTGACGATCAAAGATAAATTAAGCCGAAAACTACATTATTAATAGTACATTAATAACAAAACTTAATTTAAACAAGATAACATTTTAGGCAACAGAATATACACTTTAAAGGATGAAATTATGATATTTTTATAAATGTATTTACATTGCAACTTTGATAAAAATCCTTTTTGAGTCCAAGATATTTTTTCAATAATTGCAATTGTTAAAATACAACGAACAAATAAATATGTAAAACGTTTGGTGAATCATCATTCTACGAGTCGATCAAGACACCTTCATTTTATTGTTGGCTCTGTTCATTATGTTCGTGATGATGTTCAATACATAAGGAAAATAAATTAATGGAAAATTTATTTAAATATCGGTCAAATTAAAATTATCATTAAAAATGGAACCCTTTTTTGGAGTCTGACGTGGAATCTACGGTGCTAAGTACTGATGGTTTCTTGTAACAATGCTTTATTTAGCAAGTAAAAAAGACCTCACCTTTCTGCTGATGCCAAAAAATCAGCGAATTTCCAAAGTATTTCCAATCTCTCTTTTCTTCGACCGATAAATCTGTCACAGCTCTACTTTTTTTTGCTTCGGATTTAAATTCACCAAAACTGATCTAAATTTGGTCTGGTAATGAAATGTTGGTTATCAATATTCTTGATTAAAGGATCACTTCATAAAAATGAAACGTTTACAAACCTCATCCCACATTATTTTGTTGGTTTCAGATTCAATCAACAAATTTGATTTACAATTTGATGAGTCGAGTTTCAATTGCTGCTTATCGTAGTTATATTTTCTACCCGACTTAAAATGTTCATTTCCTTCTTTTTTGTTCAAAACAAGTATAGTTTTCCTACATGTTACAATTTTTTAGCAGGGTAAAAAATCTACCACGCAAAAAGTTTTCAGATTTTTAAAATCTGTTATTTAAGTGTCAATTAGGTATAAATTATTTAGTTTCAAGGAGTGACAGAGTATATGCTTAACCTATTTCCCTCGACATTTTTAGCTGGGATTGACATTAAGTTAAATACAGGGGTTTTTTTAACGCGGCTCATTTTTAAGATTGAATAATGAACATATAAAGATGAAATGAGTATTGGTAGGTTACATTTGCATTTTATACAACGTATTATTTAAGTTTGATTACATTTAGCTTACATTATGTGTTCAAACAATCCGCCATTGACATTTGTACAAAGTTGTGTTCTCTCCATCGAATTCCTGAACACGTTTTGCAAAGTACCTCTTTGAATTTCTTGTATTAAATTTGATATATTTTTTTGAGGTGCTGAATATACTATTGTATTGTTTTCCTAGGCCTTACGTTTTATATATATATAAATAATGTAATGGGGTCAAATGTTGGGATCTTGGAGGATGATTGTTCACTGATAAAATAAAGTTTTGGGTTTCGTTAAAAAAACCCTGTGAAATTTTAAACCCTTTTTCAATATAATTATGAGGCAAATAATTTTATATTATCAGGTCAACAATTTTATTTTTTTGTCAAACAATTTTAAAATTAATTTCTTTAAAAACGAGTCTTTGCATTTAAAATCAATCGGTATTTGATGGGATTCTCTATTATGTAGGCAAAGTTAATTTAAAATCTTAGATTTAACAAAACATAAATTACCCAGAACATGAGGTTAAAATAAATAATAGAAATGGCTTAAAATTAAGATAAAAATATGTCAGCATAAAACACGTTCGATCATGCTTTGTATTCTTAAATAAATTCAATATAATAAAAATACCTCCGTGGCAGCAGTCCTGCGTACTCAGTGAATTTCGAAGGATTTATTTTTTATATGTGAGCATATTCAACATACGTAAGGGAAAATATTGTTTTCAATATATTATGTAAAGAATACATTTAAACTAAAAAGTATATTATTTAATATTTTTTAGCGTTAAAAATTGGGCAAATTAACAAGGGGATCATATTGGTTTTCATTTCAGTATAATACATCTATAATATTGCGCCTCTACTTTTTTTCATAAAAATTCTAGAGTTCTGTCTGTCCGAAATGACGGCCGCCACCGCCGCGCCGGAGGCAACAGAATGTAGAAGCCGCAGAGTTGCAAACAAGGGCATTCCACCGTCTTCTGGCGCCACTTTGACAAGTTGCTCCACATTCTGGCCTTTGGAGGAAAAACGTCAAAGACTCCATTCGTATAGCTCAAAATTAAAACTTGTATTTGATCTGATAAAAGGCAGAAATTATTTTATAAGTATGAAATAAAATGTACTACTACGTCAATAATAAAATCGACGGATGCCTTTGTGAAAAATGAGAATTTGTGACAAATTTTACATTTCAACAATTTTGTCAAACCAATGTGCTCCTCCATCCTTTTCGTCCTACGCAAGAATCAAACTCAAACCCCTGCCTGTGTGTCATACCAATGTTTTACGGTGTGTTACCCATGCATTAGTAAAGGTAGATAAATAATGATTTTTTCCAATTTCACAAAACAACAAAGAAGGTGTGTCAATCAGCTTCACAACTAAAAGACACTATTCTTAATTATTCATAATGAGAATCCTCAGGTAACAACGGAATACTTACATTACACATTACAATGATATTACATAAGCACTTACGATGTTTACTAGGGGATGGTGCTTGGGACCTAAGATATTAGGCCTAAGGGATTATAAGGGGTTCTGTACACCACTTTAAGTGGGAAATATGCTTCGAGTTTGAATTTATCAACTAAGCACGTCAGCTGGGCGAGTTCACAGAGTGAACACAATGTGGACAAGTAGCCAAATCGACATTTTGGGGTTTTATAACTACACAAGATAATAATTGCCTACTTTTTCAATGTTCAGTACTGCCCATTTGAAGTGATATTTTTTCACCTTCTTTATCTCTTTATTTTTATTTTTGATATTGTTTGTGGAAATATAAAACTTTGACACTAAAGCCCGATTAGAGAGAATAACATTATAATACACTACTGTACATCTATACTATTTTTGCAATTAACTAGTTTAATTTCATAAATTGAACATTTTTAGAGAAAAAAAGAATATGTATATTTGAATTTTGTAATGTGCTCTTAATTAGTACCAGAAATAAACCTTTTTTTTGAATCTCTCGTTTTAGTCTATTTTTGAGAAAACTATTACTTCTTAGTAAATAGTTAGAGTTAAATAAATAAATAAAACAAAATTCCCAGCACTATTTGACCAAAATTGAACAAACAGCAGTTGCCATGTGTGATGTGCTGATTCAAACGTGATTTTGCAGCAAAGGTTCAAAGGCTGATCAGAGGTCGCAGAGTTAGATTAGGTTAAAAGTAACGGCCTTTTGAATACACAACCTAAATTTGTTATAGCATAGATTTAGTTTTAGGATTGGATTTTGTCAGTTTTAAAACGCTATCGGTACGAATCAATTCTCGTCAGTTGAAATTGACAATCAACTTTAGTGTATGTGTTATACCGTTGATTCCGCTCATCCAAACAATTATATGTAAGAAACGAAGTTTGAAAATTAAAATTGAAGCAGAAGGTTAGATGTAGAACTTTACTATGCTAAAAAAATTAACGTTAGTAAAAGCAGTAATGAACATCAAAACCCATTGTAATCACGCAAAAATAAAAAGGGAGCACAGAGTGTAACGCTTGGGGTGAAACTTTACGCACCGATCGAGAAAACCTACATTTAGGGAATGAAGCTGGGGTTTGTCAGCTATCTTTACTTCTTGTTAAGTAAAGAGGATTTTCTGGCTTGCCGCGAATATAGATTTGATTAACTTTAGCTTGATATTTTAAACTTCAATACATCATGTTACAAAACACCGAAAATCTCCTGTTATATAATCTTTAAAAACGCCTAATATAACTCCTATTGAATTTCCTTTTACAAACTAATCATACAAAAAGAGCATTACTGTTACATTCAGAACGTATATACCATTATTTTTATGTATTATACCAGGAACTGTCATATTTTCTAAACGTGTAAAACTGTCAATCCTTAATGCTTATTAGTAGAACCTTTCATTGCATATTTAACCTTCTTCGTTGTTATGCATTTACGGTATGACTTATGATGCTTAATCTATACTTTGTTTTTGAATAAAAATATTTTATCCAGCCTAAATATTTCTTTTATTAAGTTTATAAGAGTTTTTTTATTAACTCTTTACTCTTAACTCTTATTTTTTATAGAATTTTTATTTATTTTTTGATAAAAATCTTTTTTATTATAATTTTTTATTAATTTTAATAAAAATAATAAAAAAATCTTTATTTTTTATAGAACTTTACTATCTGTGAGCATAAAGCTGTGTGCCTGGCCACTAGTCTTGCGAAAAGTATTTTCCGACGCTCACAAAAAAACCTTTATTGCAAATCTTACCCAGTTCTTGGTGACGTATGAAAAAAATGGTATTCTCTTTTGACAGGCTAAAACCACAAACTACAATTTTATTAAATTAAACCCAACAATCAAACCTTATGCACTCATTACAATGATGGTCACAAACCCACGTTACCTGCACATGGACGGAGGGAGGTACGCGATGGAGGCACACTGTGGTGGGGGGGGGGAGACACTTACCCCAACCAACGTAGCGTCAGCAACACCAGGAGTGGTCTCATCTCGGCTGCAGCCCCCGCGCCTGCCACATACGTGCAGTCGCATTATTTTAAAGAACAGTGGTGAAAACTGTGAACACTTAGAAGAATAAGAGTAGGAAATATCATGAAAACACTTTGATAAAACTATATTGAGTTCTGAGACGACATTTAAAAAGTGCATTTTATTGAAATTAAGAATATTTTTGTTATGGTGAAGTTCACTTTTTAAGATACATATTTTGACATAAATTCTAAAATTTCCAAAAAGGGAAAATGAATATAACCGTTGCCACATTTAAATATTAGAGACGTTACAAGGAGACAACTTTTTTAAAAAATAATACGTTCTTAACTATCCATCCTGATGATCAAATATATATATAGTTTTAGTTTTAGTAAATAGTTTTAGTTATGTGTAATTAATTATAATTAATTGTAATTAATTTAATTAATTGTAACACATTAACCTTTTGAGCCTTTCACAGAGTGGCCGGCAAGTGAAGTATGCGCAGGAGGAGGAACCATAGAACGCAGTAACTGTTGATTACGTTGACAAATTACACAGACAATATTTGATGCATACCTATTGTTGAGGTTACACCCTCCACACCTGAAGATCATTGTCCAATATCACTTGTATTGGATGTAGTCCCTAAATCAGGTACGAACGATGTATTTTTATTTACTCTAATATACAGGCTTAGAGGCAAGTCTGCTCACCCAACCATTAGAAACTACTTAGGGTACTTGGTATTACTCGAACCTGCCTTATAAGTAATGCAAGTACGCACCGAATGACTTTATAAAGCTGTTATTGATTTACAAACAAATTTATTAGGAAGTAAAGTCAAGTGTCAACCAGTCAAACGTTAACTCTTGAGACATGTAGCGATCTGCTGTCAGCTTATGTAATGCCTTCTAAGAGCCGTTCCAATAAACATCAGAGTCTCTGTACTGACTGACATTACAAAGTCTTTGTAATGTCTGAGCTGTTGCATTACGGAGTGCAGTCTACTACTCTGCTGAACATCTACACAAGGCGTATTCCCAGTTGTGCTCTGTTAGTACGGTATAGTGAGGTTTGTAGCTGCAACTTAGCGTATTATTTCGGTTCCCATCGTGGGAGGATGGTCGGGGGAACTTGGGAATCCGAACCCACCGCATGATCGACCGATGAAGTATATCATCAAGGCCTATTTAAAAAAAAAGATACCTAAATGCTACGACCCGGCCTAAATTAATAATATTAGTAGTCTTTGCGAAAAATTATCTTTGAGGAGGCTTGAATGGATTTATGGTTTTTATCAGTTTAATATTAGATAGTACTGCCTTTTTGCCCATGTCTTTTTTAATTTATCCATTTATCTCACCTACGATTGCATTATAGTCCTTCATACAGAGGGATATTTAAATTCCTTTCCAGTAGCTAAAAACATTACTAAAAACATAATCCCCATATAATATTTCTTGTTAGTCGTGTCAACCATTCATAAGCCATTACAACATAAACATATACTGGATAAATCCGTCTGTTGTCGCAAAACCCCAAAAATCCCCACATGTCTCAAACCGCTTTAAACGTCTTTGCGCAGTGATATCGCGCCTCTAAACCTAGTTGAAGATTCTAAATGTTCAAAGCGGATCTTCGACAATCAGTCAGCCGTTGTCAAGTGACGAACCAATAAACACAAAACGTCGTCTGCTCGTCACAGTTATCGTCGGAGTTATCGCCAATAATGTTCCAACAAGTCACAATCTCTACATCTCTAGACTTTTCTTAACAGTCGTTCTTTTTTTATATTTTTTTTTCAAGCTCGAGTTTGATTCTGTCTAGAGTCATGTAGACAGAATGAATTAACGCTTAATGTGTTAATTTTTTTGTAATTGTAGAGGAATTAAATGAAGACACTACAGTAATATTTTGAATGTGTCATGTAATTGAATTATTTTGCCCTGTCAAGACCAATGTCCTTTCGATTTTATGGCTTAACCACAAATAAGAAATAGAATAAATATCAAGTCGGATCTTAATATTGAAAGAAAATAGTTATGTATAGTTATGAAAGTTAAAATTAGCTTGAATGAATCCCCCGAGTTGTCCATGTGTGGAAGCGGATTGCTTATACTTCCGAAGTATTAATATTGTATTATATGTAATTAACTTTTATTGACATAAAACTGTGATATTAATATTGATTTAAATTTTCTATAATTCCTTAATTTTATAGTATTCAGCTTCAGATATTGAAGATGATTTGACCCGTTTCAGATAGAGACTACGCTACTTGCTGATTTATGCTGTTTTAATGGTTTTAGTATTTGCAAAATATTCAGGACCGTAATCGTTGCGAGCAAGTCGTGGTATTAGAATTTCCGAGTTTCATGGTACACGTCAGACAATCAACCGTCAATTTCTATGTTTAAGCGCTCGTAAGAGTACATCAAAATTACGGCACCAATTGTCCGTTAATCTTTCCAGGGTTAAAAAGGCTAAGTTCGAAAGAACCACTCTTTTTATAGTTTCAATTTGTTAACCTAAAACTCGTGTTTGGTTTATTAAAGTGATCATTTGCACCAACGTGACACGACATAAGATTTCATACCTAATCCTAATAACGTAACGAATAATCAGTGATTTTTTTTATCAATATGAGGTTAAATTTTTTGATCTAAAGATGCTTAGCTAAAAAGTTAACTCAATAAATTCCAGTTATAAATTAAAATTTAGTTATTGAATTTAAACATTAAAAATAAAAATAATTAAACTAATTAAACCTACTTGTATTTCACATTACTGCTGCTCTCTCTTATAATATGTTGAAAAAAACTTCAAAAGTGTTCCATGATAGCACTCCGTTTAAGATTTCTTTTGTTTAACATTCATTCTATGTATGCGTTTGAGCTGAATGCCTTTCTCTAATTAACTATTTTCCTTCTTTTCTTCAACTGGACCTTCCGTGCTCCTGAACGGCTTTCAAAAACTCCAAACCAAAACCTTAATTCAAAGAATGATATTATTAAACTATAGTTTACAATACTAAAATTTATAACTACCAACTGGAATATTTAAGGAAAAAGTCTCAACTCCGGTATCTATCTCCACCATTATAATCGATGTTTGATAAATTTTCCACAATTGTTTGATCATGTCAATTAAGTAGCTTTTATCTAAATGTATTTAATTTTGTTTAATTTTGTCTTTAACCTAACAAAACAATTTACTTTAAACATAGTTTAAACTAGCAACATCATATTAATTTCACTTCCATTGTCAAATTTATACCAAATATTGTGTGAGCCAGGATTCCAAAGTGAGTCACTGAAAGGGTTTACTGAAGTTACCTATAATTAAGGAGTCAGGAGGAAGTAATATGTCATTGTTGTAGGAGACAAACAGTATTTAAATTATTGTTTTATGAGGTATAGAATACGAAGTTTAAGTAAGTTACTAAAATAAGGTGTTGAAAGAAGCACCCTCTGTTAATAGTTAATCAAAATATGTTAATTTTAAATTCCGGCTCACTCAATTTGCATCATATTAATTGGAGGTCTATAAAGGTATTCTTCTGTCCAGGGATAATGCTGTTATTAATCGCCTGAGGAATCAGTTTGAGGAAAAAATAGTTTTGACTTTTGGTTAAGAAAATAAAGACCATGGTCATAGTAAGATGATTTTGCAAGCTATCTAGTGTTTGAAAAACGATAAAACGTTCTTAATTGGACACTGAAAAAGGTCTCACAATTTTTTTTTTTAGATAATTGATGTATTTAATGTTGAAAATTATTCGACTAATAAATAAATCCTAAATAATTCACTGGTTAAGGTTAGGTATTGATTTGTTTTGTCGTTTTTTGAGTGATGGGGTTCAATTCGAAATTACTCATTTCGATTTAAAACATTGATTGTAGACGGAATCCGGAGCTTTGGCAGAAAATGCATATATTTTTTAGTGCTCCAAAACTTTTTATATTTATAGCATTTTAGTCTTTAAGCCACTGCAAAATGTCTTTAGTTGAAGAAGTTACTACTACTAAAGTTACTAAAGTTACTACTATTAAGTTGTACGGTGGTGACCGTACAACTTCTATTATTTTACCTCTATTTGTTTAGACAGACACGTTTATTATTTATATAAAAAATTCAACTTCAGTGGGGAAAAATGCTTTGTGTTAAATGCCCCGGTAGAAACTCAACTCCCATACTATCAAATGTGGAGCACAAATTAGTTTTTACCTCCTTTGTAACCTTTTTTCCTCATGAGTTTCTCATTTTGATTATGATTTTCCCCTTTCATCCTTTCTTGAAAGAGTTCGCCCTTTTGCTTTTGACGTCTATCATAATCGTCTTTTAAGAGTCGAGTTACCTTGGAATAAGGTAAAACATTGGATTTTAAAAGAAGGTTTTCATGTTGTTTGATTTCAAAATTTAAAGAAAGTATTAAAAGAGCGATAAATTGAGTTTGAGAAAAACACTTTTTTAAGACAAAGAAGAGTAGTATTACAGTTAAACATAAGTGTAGTTGGTAATTGTATTGTTCTTAAGCATACTAATATATTACTGTATAGGTTTGTGGATAGACAGCTATTGATTAACCTTCTGTAAAAAACAATGTTTTGTTACAAGTATAATTTAAAAACCAAAAACCAAGATAAAAACTTGCTGGAAAATCGCAGGTTAAAAACAAAAAATTAACAGAATACATATTTGTTCTACTTAAAAACGATTTATTCTACTTAAGATAGTGCGCAGAAATAAATCGCAGTCTAATACTTAAAGCTCGAAATAAAAAATCCAAAGACACTCAACTATAGATCACATTAGAACCTTTTCGTACGTTACCTATCCTGACAACTGATGGGTTACTTAATTGACGAAAGCTCTATCACCAAAGCTTTTCCATGTTACCTTAACTAAGGTATTTACTGTAATAGGAGACGGTGGCAAGCATTTACTTGATTCGCCCTTAGGTTGTCGATTAAGGGCTGTGAACACTTAATCTACTTCAGGGGATTATTTTAGATTAAAAACCGAGGCATTTAGCATAAAGAATTTTTAATTTATCAGAGAAACTAAAGGTTGGCAGCGTTCATGTATCTCACATGAGTTTGGACTGTTGACTTAATTAATGGATACGTACAAAATTCTGATCATAAAGGAGCTCCTTTGCTCCTACAAGTTAAGCAAGCAACTATTTAAACGTTATAGGTTTTTATTTGGTGTACTTTGAAGGGAGGGATCAACAAATAAGAACTTGAAACATAAATTACAAAATAGATGTACAGTAATTGACGATATGTAGATGAAAAAGTAGATAAAAATGTGATCCATAGTAAATTAAAAATTTAAGTAGTGAAATCAGCCTACGAAGGTTGTTAATGTTGATCATATTTAAATTTCAAAGTAATAAAAAAGGTCTCATATAAGCAATAGATTTTTTGTGTAGAAGAAGTTACTTCCGAAGGTCTCATGGTGAGACCAAAGCCCGGAACCAAAATGACTTTTCATTTTGAGATCCCTAGAAGCCAGAAGGATATAATATCGTGTGAAACTTCTAATGAGTGTCATCCTCCCCTAGTGGTTAGTATATTTCCGCTATTTAAAATAATTTATTTAGCCTAAATTTGTGAAATTGTTACCCTATAATGTTAATGGGGGTTACATGAATGTTTACTTGTATTTACTTACTGCTCGCTTGCAGTTTTGATAACCCATTCTCTTATGTAATACAAACAGTGAATTAGAGAATAAAATTAAACATTACAGTATACTTTTTTATTGAAGGAAAATATAACAGTACGCCAATATTTTAAATCAAGCTGCAATCGATGATAAATTAACTTCATATTATTATTCATGCAATTTATTATTATTACTTCATATAGGAACTATTTTCGGAGTTTCAGGAACAGTTATAACTAATCGAAGATCGCACGAAGATTGGTTATGTCTGATGTTTCCTTCACTTTCACAATTGCTAACAGAACCATTAAGGCTCAGGGCAGGATTAACCTTAAACGTCTCCAAAAGAGATAAATGGGCGAGACAAATCTTCTTGTCGGGAGTGTGAGTAATTATTTCAAGACTACTAAATACCCTGACTGACCTGCTTAGAGAAAGCTGAGAGACTTAGGTGCCATAATAATTTAACATAGTTTTAACAATAGAATTTTTTCAACAAGTCCTTTAACAGACAGAATTCCTTAAAAGAAGATAATCACTAAAGTAACTCTTCATACAATGTCGAGTTTAACTGAAAAGGCAAGCATGAATCCAAATATCACTTTTTTGTCGTATTGATATTAAATGCAGATCTATGAGTTGGCAATAAATATGTAAGGTTAACTATTTCATTAGTTTTGATTTAGGCCTTACCGCAAAAATATCTAAACATTTTTTCTAATCAATTGAGTAAAACGTCCGCATAGTGTCTTCATTAACTTGGGCTTGAATTAAATGCGGTATTTAATTCTGATTACATTAACTATTCTGCGCCGGTTCGTCTAAAATACAAAGAATCAGTTTAGTCTCCCTCTATTTATTTCCTTTCATCAACGCTGTAAACTGAAATAATTGTGATGAAAAAAGGAGAAACCTGTCATGAATAAATAGACCTTAGATTGAATTAGTTACTGCAGTGAATCATTTTAAAACTGTATTTAGTGTGATCTTTATCTAAATAAATAGATTTAAATTAATCATAACAATATTTTTAAAATATTTCTTCACTTTTACATTTATTTGGTGGCGCTAGTTTTTTAATTCACAAATGGCGTGACTTTCCAGCTTTAAAACAAAATTAAAAACATTGTTTTTATGAAGTCTAACGTACTGGTTAAATTCAAACTGAATTGATAAATATTTAAAATAAATAATGTTGAAATTTAGTAAGAGGTTAAAATCTCTGAACATCTATTCGCTCGCTCAGCAATATAGTTTGAACTAATATCTGTAACTTGAAACAAGCAAGTTTGTCATTGGAAGTTAATACGCATTATGGGCTCAGAAACTCCGAAAGGGTCATGATATTATCCCTTAAACATGATTCCCAAGGCCTAACGATTGAGCAGGTTTTCTGTTAAAGTAAGGGAAATGTCGAGCCAAAACATTTTATGGTGGACGTTTATTAAAAAAAATATAAAGCGATTGAGAAATATTCAGTTAAGAATCTACTATATATTTGTCAAATACCACTCACCTATCATCGCACAGCCCAATCTACTTGACCTAGAACCTTGAAACTTTGCATGAACGTTCCTCTTAGGGCATAGACACCCACTAACAACGGATTTTGAAAAATTCCCTTAGGGCTACGCCCTATGACACATAAAATTTTCAATATTAAAGTATAGGGAAGCTCATGAAGTTGTCATGGCAACCTTAACACTAAATCTGAAATCCAAGGCAGTTTTTCTGTTTTTCCACGGGTAAAACCGTATTGGTCAGCTAGTTCTTTATAAATTTAAATAGCTTAGAGATATTAATATCCTTGTTCGATATTATCATTTAATAGTAGTATGTTATTTTTCAGAGGGTAAGTCGTGTTTTTATGTGAAAAAAATAAGAAAATGCTGTTGAGGATCAAGAAGAACCTTTACATTTTTACTATATTCAACTGATAAAAATAAGATCATGTAGGAAAGAGGATGAGAACATGAGCCAAAGTTATTTACATCCAGTGTTCACTAGTGCTCATACTTCCAGTGTGAATACTAGTGTCCAGTTACATTTATAAGAACCTCTACTAACTATTCCAACTTCCAGCCCCCTAGAACTCTTCAGGGGCCTAGGGCCTCTTCTAGAACTTCTTCAAATCAAGAAGTTATTTTTTGCGTACTACTAAATGTGTATACCTTTTCCCATTAACTGCTTGAGTTTTAAATTTAAATGTAGATAAATAATAAAAATAGTCCAGGCGGTATCTGTTAAGAAAAGCACATGGTTGGGTAAATCGTACAGTCTCCGAGATTTTTGTGTTAATGGCTTCGGAATATCATTAAAAAACAAAATTTCACTATGCGTACAAATATAAACCTGTGCAAAATTTTTTATCGAGGGAAATATTAAAAATTAAACAAAAATATCCACGTTTTTCGTCTGTTTTTTGAGGATATATCCAAAACTATTCACTTTAGGCAAAAGTAAATGACACCAAACGTTTTTTTATAAAATTCTACATTGAAAAAAGTTATTTTTAATTTAGTTTTTCCTACAAAAAGTGCATTTTTTAATCGAAAAATGTAAAAAAATAGTAAAAAATAATCTAAAAATTTACGTTTTTTGCGATTTTGTTGGGACACGACGACTCAACCAATGACCTTCAAACTTTTCACAGTAAATGTTTGTATTATAAAAAATAATTACACAAAGTTTCATAAAAATCATCATAATATCTTCAGCACAATAGTCATCTAATAATCGTACTGCCAAAATATTAAACAATTTTCAAATCCATTTAAACCGCAAAGTACGATCCGCAGATACATGAAAATTAGACCAAATATAAAGGAAAAGTAGATCTTTCAGATAAATCTTAAAATATTGAAATCGGTTTACTAGGAGAGCCTAGGCAGGTTTTTAAATGTAGTATTATTTTGGCAATTTCTAGCAATTTCATTAATTTGCATTATTTTCTATTAAAGTATATTTTTAAGATTCAAAATCATTTATTTTAGGCCTGAGTGGCCTTAACATCGAGACTGACCTTCATTTGTCAAAGTTCGGCCCCCAAAACCGCAAGGGGCGCCTTTTATTAGCAGTCCTCGTACAACGCGATCAAACCGACATTCGCATGCATGAAGCTAGGCCCCCAATTACATAAATCCCTTATCCCTACCTTCCCTTCGTCAAGCTCTGTCCCCGAACTTAAAATTTTGCTGATAGTGAGCAGTGCACAATCCCTCATGGGCAATTAGTACACATTCTCATTTATCTCTAGCTTGATTCTCAATCTGCAGAAAGCTGCAATTGTACCCTTATTCTTTTATTCCTCAAGCTCGATTCCTAAAATTCCCCCCCCCCCCATATTAAAAATGATTTTATATTATAAAGATTTATTTAATTGTGATTCTTTTCTTTTGAATACATACGGAACTTTTCAATTTTTTTTACAAATGTCAATTTATAATATTTTGCATTTGTTTAATGCAATGACACTGTGATAAAACAACGTGTAAAAGATATTCAGGCAATTTATGTGAAATTTATGGTTTTTTAACTGTTTTCCACGTGAAATTGGTTCAAATTTTATAAAATTCTTTCAAGGAATTTAGACTCGGTAGTTCCTTCTTTATCGAAACGTTCTTCTCAAAACGTTTATTCTTAACTACCTTTTTACAATAGAGAAACGTGCTACACATCTTTTTGTCTCCTTCTTCTGAAGTCTAAAATGTACTGTCCATATACCTTAGATTATAATAGGAAAGAACAATATACTGGACTCTTAGCGTTTTAATTATTTTCTGTAACAAAAATTTAGTTGTTTTGTTCGTTCATGCACATAGAGGAAGTTTTTTATAAGGGAGTATTTTTTAGTTAAAGCTAATTTCTATAGCCTTAATGGTTTTTCTTAAGCCAACACGAACAGACTCCCACTGGATTTTAAGGATTAGACGTTCAGAATTCTGTAACATGTAATGTAATTTAAAGAGAGTATTTGAACAAAAAATGTTATTTTACTATGGAAAAAAGATTATTTGATTTATTGTGAAAGGGCTACCACTGATGTAATAGTACATTCTAAGCATGCATGTCTGTTATTGTGTGTGTCCTGTGCGCAAATGCATGATATGTGGGACGGTGATCATGCATGTAAGTAAAAAAGGTCATGTTTGCTGGTAAGAAAAACTTTCTTCCTAATATGTATTTTATACCTTTTATTTTTTTTTTCAGTGAAGATTGAAAAATGTCAAAGTGAACCATTTTTTACACGAATATAAATGGTTTGATTAAGATGAGGACTATTTCTATTTCCCTGAATACTTGCTACAGACTATTTAGGGAGATATTTTAGTCACTGAAGACTTTTGTTTTCAATAGTGTGTATTTTACTAAATAAATAATTATAATTCTTGTAGTTGTCTACGTAGAGCTCAAAATAGCAGTTTTCATTACAAGGAGCGACTTTATCATACTGTAAAAATAAGCTTTTAGTCTTTAAAATTCTTCTCTTAAAAGATTTTTGACGTTAGAATGCAATTTACAATGTTTACATTTCTGTTGTTTACAAACAACACTTTTAATCTTGCAAAGAGCGACTTCCGCATACAGACATAAAAAGGTGGACAAGAAGGACCTTCCGGTTATGAGAGAAGGCCACAGGAAACTGAAGTGGACCTTTTCATTTGGTAATTTATCTTCGTATAAAAAAGTCCTATGATAGGGGCTGAGTATTATTTAATAATGGCATCATGTTTAATTTGGGGGACCGAGCTTGGCGAAAGGAAGATAGGCATTAGGGATTAATGTAATTTGGGGCCGAGCTTCATGCATGCGAATGTGCGTTCGATGTCGTTGTACGAGCACTGCTAATAAAAGGCGCCCCTTGCGTTTTGGGGGCCGAGCTTTGACAAACGAAGGTCAGACTCGATGTTAAGGCCACTCAGGCCTGAAATAAATGTTTTTGAGGTTAAAAAATATACTTTAATAGAAAATTATGCAAATTAATGAAATTGCTAGAAACTGCCAAAAATAATACTATATTTAAACACCTGCCTAGGCTGTCCTAGTGAACCGATTTTAATATTTTAAGATTTATTTGAAAGATCTACTTTTCCTTTATATTTGGTCCAAATTTCATGTATCTGCGGATCGTACTTTGCGGTTTAGATGGATTTTAAAATTGTTTAATATTTTGGCAGTACGATTATTAGATGACTATTGTGCTGAAGATATTAGGCTGATTTTTATGAAACTTGGTGTAATTATTTTTTATAATACAAACATTGACCGTGAAAAGTTTGAAGGTCATTGGTTGAATCGTCGTGTCCCAACAAAATCGCAAAAAACTTAAATTTTTAGATTATTTTTTACTATTTTTTACATTTTTCGATTAAAAAATGCACTTTTTGTAGGAAAAACTAAATTGAAAATAACTTTTTTCGATGTAGAATTTTATAACGAAACGTTTGGTGTCATTAGTTTTTGTCTAAAGTGAATAGTTTTGGAGATATCCTAAAAAAACAGGCAAAAAACGTAGATATTTTTGTTTAATTTTTAATATTTTTCTTGATAAAAAATTTTGCACAGGTTTATATTTGTACGCATAGTGAAATTTTGTTTTTTAATGATATTCCGAAGCCATTAACACAAAAATCTCGGAGACTGTATGATTTACCCAAGTCAAAACATATACCGCCTGGTCTAAAAAGAGCTCTTCCCCTTTGTTTGTTGAGTTATTACTATTTAAAATAATATGGAATCTCGGATTGTTCTCCTTAAATTAAAGAGAATTATAAAACGTATCACATACCTTTCGCTGAACTTCGGCAAAGACAGTGAATCAGCAGCTATTTACAAATAACATTTAAAACATGAGGTCAGGTATGTAAGTTAAATGGTTACATATTAGGGGCTATATAAGGTTATGAAGATGTTCAGTTTTTTGTTGTTGTTTTGGGACAAGGTGTACTTTTACCCAACGGTTTACGTGAATTCTATCAAGTAAAGTGGCTTGACGCTGACTTCTAATCTGCTGTTAAACACAAACAGAATGGGATGGTTTGCCATAAATCCAAACTTTGCACATCTGAACTTTAATTGGTTGACAAACATTGTTAATACTTCTTGTTGAACTGTTCTAAATCTTTCACATCCATGTTTTAGTGTCTAGTCCATCGTTAATACAACAATGATATAAGAGAATTCATAACTATTAGTTTTTGTCAGTTACAATAGTATGTTCTGCAGTACTGTAAATGCAAAATTTGCAATAAAAAAGGAAACATGAATAGAAAATTTGAACACAAATCTTTGTGCGCTGATTGTTAACTGTTAGTAATAGTTTCGCAATATATTGAGGTTGTGAAACAGTTTAATTTTGCAACCAACCAAATGTTTATTTATTTCAACATAAATATTATAAAATCTTTATCATAGTAGTGGAGATATTTTCATCAACTTTGCCTAACAAGTTGCCATGATTGTTAGGTGATAGTTTATTAAACTTACGTCGGAAAAAAATTATCTGTCGAAGCATTATCTGCTTATGCATTTTTTGGTACTTACGTACTAAACCGACCGACCACACCCGTATTTCATCGGAAAAATAGTGAATGAATGAAAATAACACAACTGAATGAAAACACAACTTTTCAATGATACATCATAAAATTACTTCATATTTATAATATTGGCTAGTTTACTGTACCTTTCAAAACTGAACGATGTCGCCGAATATTTTCAGAATATTTGTGGGAAGGATCACAGCCTTTAGTCGCCACTATCGACCGGGCTGGTTAGGTTAGTTAGGTTAGGATAGTTTAGGCTTAGGTTAGGTTAGTTTAGTTTAGGTTAGATTAGGTTAGGTTAGGTTATGTTATAACGGATCACCGTCTTTAGTCGTCACTATCGACCGGGCTGGTTAGGTTAGTTAGGTTAGGATAGTTTACGTTTAGGTTAGGTTAGGTTAGGTTACATTAGGTTAGTTAGGTTAGGATAGTTTAGGATTAGGATAGTCAGCGAATAAGACAGCTGAGCGATAGCGACGCGACACACGCTCGGACAGTCAGACAATCTCCACCATCGTATGGCGAGGGGAGGGGAGTCGCGATAAGACTCCGCGGTGGAGGGGAATCGTGTTGTTGGGAATTCACAACAATCAATTATTCATACAGACTGCAATTAATAGACAGCTATGCAATCTGATATTAAAACTACCCATTACCTCCCATTATCTCATAAATTTGGGTGTGGTCCGGTGTGGTCGGTATAATACGTAAGTACCATTTTGTTATTATGTTAAAACCCTGTTTGAACTACCCATGTCCATGATTGTATTATAGAGTGAATGCAAAATTGGTTAAGGAAAGTATATTTGTAAATTATATTCAGTCGCCCTTTTAACTTTCTGTATGTACGTAGACTGAGGGGATGTCATCGTGCATTTTAAACATTTAAAATAGTGCAGAGATGTGGAATGATTCCTAATGGTATGTAGAACTCTAATGTATTTTGGGAAACATCTTAAACTTCGATTTCTACTGATCATTAAACCTGCAGCACAGTATAAGTTTGCTTGAAAACGATTCGATTACATGAATTAACAATGAATAATTTAAAATATTTGATTAATCTTTTCACAGGTCAGCCCAATTAGTGATAAGCCTATTGGATCAAAAGATTACCTTCGTACTTTCTTTATTTTCATGACAAGCTTCGACTTAAGCTAATTTTCAAAATATAATTTAATAAAATAGATAATTTAGATAGCATGAAGGAAACAGTTATGGAACATTTCTACATGAAAGATACGAACTATGTGTTTCAGTAACACTGATGACGATAGAGGCGAGCTTCGAGTGTTTGTATTTGTATATTCATCAGCTCTTCTAGCACAAAGAGCTTCCGCGATCTGACCCACTATGAGGCTTTAGAACCTCAAATTTGGAATACCCTTTGAAGCATTTGAGGCCTATCGGTTGGTTTATCAAGAACAGATTTTCTTTATAAATCATTCTTTATTCAAATTCTAACTAGAGGCAGTGTAAATCCTCGATAAACAGTTATTTTGCAATGGTGAGAGTAATAGTTAGTAGTAAGCACATTACAACCTAAATCCAAGTTAAGCTATTTCCTAGAAATGATTATTACATATACCTAGGGGAATTAGGCCTATTAAAAGTCTTGCCTAATATTTTGCATTCTTGTAAAAGAGAAAAATAAGAGGATTTTTTTATTATGATAAGATTTTTAATACCTTAATATTATTTTCGTATGTGTAAAAAATATATACTTTAATCGTAAACAACAAACTTGTCTATGAACTAAGCTTGATTCCAAAATATCGAAACAAGCTTATTGCATTGTATTTAACAACTTGAATTTACTTAAATTCTTTTTTACAAATTGAATTAGGTAGAAAAATTAATTCCTTTTAAAATAAATGGAATTTTTCGTGTTTATTAACGCTTGACGAGAGAAAATAACAGGAAAATCCTTGAAAAGAAACTCATAACGCTTAAAACCTCAACCGACATTAAAACGGAGTAATATAACGAGTTATGAACGGAAGGCTAAGGACGTCTTTGTGTGGATATAAACTTGGCCAGCAGTATATTAGTGCGAAATAGGAACTTGCAAAGCCTCCTCTCACGCGCTCATACAAAATGTTACAACCCGTTGTTGGTCATACATCTGTTAACGAATGATCCAGACTATTGTCAATCTGACTTTGGCAGCCTGAAGGCATTTAATCGATCCTCCTTCCTGTTTTGTTGAAACTCTTTCATTAAAATATGATTGACGAGATTAAAACAAACAAATCAACACAAATATGCTAATAAAGAACAACATTTTTCCTGGTTTATTAGTTTGGATTATTTAAACATAAATGAAGAACTTATTAAATTGTTTTTGTTTTAGAGTGCAGAAATCCAAATAAACCTTTTCTCCCGATGTCAATATTGAGTAATAATGCATTATACAAATAAATACTTCTATCTAGTTGAAAAAGAGTTTTATTCTGTCAATGAATTTCTTAATGATAGGTGCTAAGCAAAGACGTTTTGTAAAAATGAATATTATTAAGTATTTCTTTTATGTTCTCTGACGCAAGCCAATGCATGGATTTATGTTTCTATGGCAATAAAGAATAATATTTGACTTTGACTTCGACTTTATCTGAAATCCGTAATGCAACAGGCTTTATTAAATTTAGTCCCTTAAATGATATTGCGAGTAACTGATATATTGCTACAGATTTTGTGATCTGATTACTCGAGGAACTTTTACCTAAGGAGACGATATTCCTTATTATGTCCTCCTTGGGCCTTTAGAAGAAATATATACGGAATATTACGTTTTAAAGATTTATATTGTAGTGAAAAATAACATTTATTATAAGATCAGGAATTTCAATTTCACCTTTCCAAGATATTGTATTGGAAACATACCCTGTTGCAGAAGACCTTCGAGCTCAGCGAATTCCAAAATGATTTATTTTGTATGTGAGCATATTCAACATATGCAAGGAAAAATATTGGTTGAATTTGTTGTGAAAACTGTTATATCCTTTTACTTTCCTCATTGGAACATATGTTTATCTTTTATGATATGTTTATAATTTGTCAATCGAATGTAATGCTTTTGTTTCACTACATTATTTTTCTGTTTGAATTATACGATTTTCGAATAAAGAATTGATTTGTGATAATGGCGACGAGGATGGGATTCGCACCCACGCGTGCATAGCACATTGGATTAGCAAAAGAAAATTGATAAGAAAAAGAATTGATTTGTGATAAAAATAATAGGTACACTAAAAAGAATTTGTAATAAACTATGAGATTTAGCGAAGAAAATTATCAAGGGGATCACATTGGTTTTCATTTCAGTAGTGTCTTTTTGTATTTTATGTAATTCTCGACCTAACAATTTTCAATACATGTCATGTAACCTTGTTATATTATACATAGATGTCAGCAAACATATAATCAATTAATTCAAATCAGTCAAAATAAAAAACTAATAAAATAATCACATGAAACAATTAAATTCAATCATATGATTTATTTTATAATTTAAATGCACTTGTTGCAGAAAACCTGCATACTCAGTTAATTTCTTAAGGATTTATTTTTCCTTTGTGGGCATATTCCACATATATTAGGGAAGTTGTTGTTTTGAATATTCTATGCAAACATTACTCTAGATAAAGTAAATTTTATCATACATGAGCTTATTTCTTCGTAATTATTCAAAGTCTAGTAGTACATAAATGTCAGCAAACATATTATCAATCTCCTAAAACTCAATACTCAGAGATGTATCCTGGGATGCAACATTAGTTCTTCATTCCAATCACCAATTAAACATAAATCGTTTGTATGTTTAATGTTTAAAATATTCATAGAAAACATTAACGATATGAATTACATCACCGTTAGGAATATTTGTTTAGTGACCTAAAAAAACTTTTCTTACTTCCCCGATTCTTATTTATTATCGAAACACATTACAAGTATTTTGCAAACTACCACGATGCGATTCTTATGGTGTTATTTTTACTAACTTTAAATACATAAATACTTTGAAAAAACAAGTTTGAATGTAGGGGCACTAAAATGATCATATGATCCGAGTCAAATAACTTAGCTCATTGCCGTCCGTAAGCCCAATGCTAAAATTGACATTAGTCCAGCTTGAGCCACATCATTTGAATCGGTCTATAAATGCGTTAAACGAACAGTTTAAGAACATGTAAAGGGTAAATATACATGCCTTCATGCTTTCTTCATTTTTAAACGTCAGTGAGAATAATAACACTTTGAAACTTGAGATGGTGTTATTGAGGGTACAGTCTCAAAGTCTCTTGTCCTTGTGCCCCGTAGTCGGTTATTGCGCTGGCGAAGCATTGTTGAAGACCTGGTGAACTCGATCCCTCCAAAGCGAATTTTAAGAACTTCATGTTGTCTGAGGATTCTTTCTTTCTTGTTTTCCTGTGAACCTGGTTTGAATATCCTTCTTTTAAGCACTCCAGATATTTACAATATACTCAGGTTCCTTTTGTCCGCCTTCAGTTAGTTACATGACATGTTTCAACAGGTTCAGTACTTGTCCCCACTGTATTTCTAAGCGAATTAGAAAAACTTATGTGAATCAGTTCTTTAAAAAAATATATTACAATAGCTCTGATATTTTTGTTATATTTTTAGGGTATGAAAATTAAGCAAACGTTGTTGGCTTAGCGAATTTCCCCTACGGGGAAGAAGCTGTTACCATAAGTACATGGTAAGACCTAAGCCAGAGGCAATCATAACTTGTCGTTTTAAGGCCCTCAGAAGACAAAAACACCATTCGTCCATGTTCATAAATAATTAAATCTATAAATAATGAACGAAATAAATAGATTATTTAATTAATATATTTGGTAATAACGAAATCAAATGTTTGAATAAGGAGTTTATATCACTTTAAAAACAATTTTCGCATTTGTAATTTTTGATTTAACTTAATCTAGTTTCACAAACGCCTTTTTCTTATACATGTAAGATAAGACTAGCTAATTGTAAAACTGACCACAAATACGTTTAGACTCACGTTCATTCATAATAAATACAACTTAAGACTTTATGAGTAAAGGAAACAAAATTAAAATATTGGGGCGTATCAGAAAATATTCAAAAACATATTCAACCAGAATGAAATAATTCATGACGCCCTCCACGAATATTTTTCGAAATGAAAATATATACGAGGGGATTAAAGCAAAGAACTATAATTGCGTTCAAGAAACATTTCTGGGTAAAATCATTATTTTATAAAAAAATAATCCTGGCATGGTGAAACAAAAGGTGTTGATGAAATTCCTAGTCTTAAATTCAATCTTATTACTGCAGCCTAAATATTCAAAATGTATTATTGTTTATATATTTCTTCTCAAGGACCGAAGGATGGCATGACAGTGATATTGTTTCATTATGGAAAAGGTTCTTCAAATAATCAGATCCCAAGATCTGTACCAATATATCAGTGTATCGCAATATCGTTTAAGGGACTAAATTTAATAAAGACTGTTACGTTACGGATTTTAGATAGAATATTTTATTCGTATAAGACATTATTACTCAATATTCGAATTGAGAGCTTAATATTTATTTGGATCTCTGTAGGCCTACCCTATAAATAAAAATGATGAAGACTTTCTTGATCTACGTTTAAATAATCCAAGTTTATCAAACAAATAAAATGCTCTTCTATAATAGTATATTAGATTGATTTGTTTTTTTTAATCACGTCAATCATATTTTCAAAAGCGTTTCAACAAAACAAGTAGTAAGATCGATTAAATGCCTTCAGGCTGCCAAAGACAGATTGACAATAGTCTGGACCATTAGTTATCAGGTGTATGATCAACAATGGCTTGAAACATTTTCAATGAGCGCGTGAGAGGAGGCTTTGCAACTTCCTGTTTCGCCCTGATATACTGCTGGCCAAGTTTATATCCACCCAAAGACGGCCTTAACCTTCGGTTTATAACTCGGTATATCATCCCTTTTTAATTTCAGCTGAGGTTTTAGGAGTTATGACATTCTTTTCAAGGATAGTCCAGTTATTTTCTCTCGGGCGTTGATCAAAACTAAAAATTACATTTTTTTAATGATTAAACCTTTAATCCTAATTCCATTTATTTGTAAAGAATAATTCAAGGAAATTCAAGTTGCTACTAATTAGGGAAAAAGTACAATTTAAACTTGATTCGATGGTTTGGAAGTTCAGTTTGTTCGTTAAGGGAAACGCTCCGGTGCCTGACAGTGCCTGAAATCAACCCTCGTCCATATTCCAGTGTCTGGCGGGGAAAAAGACTTATCAGTTTTAATAAACTGTCGAGGAAATACTGGCTGACAGGCAGTTTTACCAGTGCCTGACGAAGCAACTATTTATATTTTTTTCGCTTTTTATCGTTACCGAACGTTTTCTTGACTGAAAATACTAAAAAAAGTTAAAAAAATATTCAGGTTGCAGCATACCTGTTTCCTCATTTAATGTCATAGGCATATGTTATGGCACCATCTAAATCATAACCCAATTACATATAAGAGATGTTTGATATTTTGTACTGTCTATAAGCATAACATGGGGAGTGAGTTTGCAAGTTTGCCTCTACAAATATGAAAAAAACTGGACGGTTTTCATTAAATATTCAGTAGATCACCACTAGAAGAAACAATACATCAGGTTTTCAAGAAATAAGGAGGGTAAGGGAGATTTAATTATTTCGCATAAGAATGTAATTCGGGGAATAAGCATTTTGTGTGCAGCCAGAAATGTAAATATGATTTAAACACTAAAATATTGTTTCCTCATTGATAAATAATTGAACATGAATTCTAAGCTTTGGGTACAGTGTACACCCTAATATCACCTATCAGCTACCAGAATACCACTAATATAATTAAAAAAAATCACAATTAAAATAATTATTTTCAGTTTAGAATTATCATAAAGGTGTACTTGTATGAAGTATTGAACTTAATCATTTATACTACTTACGGATATTGCTGATATTACAAAAAAAACCTACTTCCTAAACGATTTTGATAATGAGAACTCAAAAAAGCGATGATTTTATGTAGTGAAGCCTAAAAAAACTACTTTTTTAATATGAACTAAGTGATACTGGGTTTTCTATAAAAATACTATGATAAAAACTATTTTCTCAAAAAATTTCAATTTTGTGAAAAATATAAGATAATTGCATTATAAGGCGAATGAATCAAGACTCTCAGGCATGAGAGCAGTGTCGGCTACTGGTGCGTTCACCTTAGTAGTGTACGTAATTCGGAAGTACTACGAAAAGCGAAAAACAAAGTACTATCGAGAGAATAAATTTTTGTATGATAAAATTGTTACAATTGAAAATTTGTTCTACAATTGATCTCTTTATCAAAATAGACAAAATCCATTCATATTTACAATACTTTTTAGTTGGTGGACATGGATTAAGGTTGTAATGTACTTATATGGTTTGCATTATCTGCAGTTCGAACTTGAATAACGACTTATTGATATAGAAAATCTGTACATACTTAATAAACAAAGCGATAGGCCTGAAATGTTCAAAGGGTATTCCAAATTTGAGGTTCTAAAGCCTCATAGTGGGTCAGATCGCGGAAGCTCTTTGTGCTAGAAGAGCTGATGAATACGAATACAAACACTCAAAGCTCGCCTCTATCGTCATCAGTGTTACTGAAATGCATAGTTCGTATCATTCGTGAGGAAATATTCCTTTACTACTTTCTCCTTCTTGTTATTTAAAAATTCTACGTTAGCAAATTGGAGTTTGAAAATGAACTTAGGCCCGAACCTAGTTGAGAAAATACAAAAGTACTAGGATGCTATTTTAGTCCAATGACACTTGTTGGCCTGACAAAAAAATGCAGTATTTTTAATAATTGAATCAAATCATTATTCTTCATCAATTTTATACAACAAGTTCATATAGATCAGTGCAAATTATAGTACATATGTTTCCTAAAAAAAAATTTCCTAAAGATAGAAAGTTGACTGAATAACTGAATAGTTGTATCCACTCAGTTTTCTTAAATACAGATGTTGACTGGGTAACTGAATATTTGTAACCACTTTTCAATTCGACGTACACCAGATCGATCCTTACCCATCATAAAAGTTGTTGTGACGGCTTCGTTCTGGACTCAGCTCCCTTTGTCTATTGGACTATATAATTAATGATCATATCAATGATTAAGCTGGTCTTTATCAGCAACAGAGCTTGAGAAGTTATTTCTCTTGGCATTCCCTGTTTCATATTGTTCACTGATATTGTGGGTAGGGTGTTGTGTACGATTATTAGGCCCAAGTGTATATTCATATTTTAATATTCCCGTTATCCTGAAGAGAGCTTAGAGCGATTTAAAGTTTAGGGGGCGTCGAATCAATAATTCTTAAAATCCTGGTAAAATAATTGAAACTGGTTGAAACTGAAAAAGGCCAAAGGGACGGTAATCCTGGCTAACGAATCAGTCAACGTTCTACCGTAACAAAGCTACGAAAGATATCTTACACACTGTTTAAATTAATCACCTTAAAATAATTCCCGATGTAAAAGGTTCGTAATCAGCAACAAAACAAGCTTCTGAGTTGTTTTATCTTTAGCTATGTTTATATTTAATATGGATCACGGATTTTATATATAGTTTTATTAAGTATAATACAAAATTAACTATTAAAGTCTCAGAGGTCATAGGTAGGCTATTTATCTATATATTTAATACAATAAGGTTTTTTCTGTTAGATCCTTTTTTCAGGCGTCCTACTGAACCGATTTGTATAAATCGGTTCAGTATAGCTTTAAAATGACACCTCAATCGTATGATTGAGGTGTCATTTTAAAGCTTATAATGTAGCGCACCTGCGACAGAAGTTAAAATAGGCATTTCTTTTTCGGCTTCGACACCCAAGGCTTTAATTTATTTATAGAGGGCGCCTTCAACGCTCCAGTGCTGACCAACTTGCGTTATAACGGTTTTAAAATGTGATTGTAATTTAACAGCTTGAGACGAATTTCTAACCAATCACGTAAACAAAAAAAAGATTGAATGCTAATGTAAACAAAATCCAATGAATGTTAGAAAAATGAATTTGGGCCACTTCATTGACAATTTTAGCCAAATTGAGGGAGGTAAATAATTTTTATGGAGAAGATCCATGATCGTTAGATTACATATATATTACAAACTGAACCCTGAAATATAATGTAGAAGAGGGCATAGAGAAAAAAGACTTGATGTGATTAAGAAAAATATGCGTAACCCTCGGCAAGAAGATAGAACTCCTGAGAGAAAAAAAACTAATTTACCACCAGAGAAAATATTAAAATGAGCAATTTGTACATGGGCTTCCTAGAAAAACTTCCGTTATCCTACTGTTGTGCGAGAAGACAACCAAAATGAAAAACAGTGCAAAGGCGATAAATAAAAATTGTATGTGTTTTGTTCAGTAAGGCCTTTGTTTACTTAGGTGAGGTCTTTAAATTTCAATTGAAAAGGTTAATTTGGTTAATAAAGGTGAGTTTGAAGCCATATAATTTAACTATAGGTGAGTTTCCCACAAAACAGAAATAATATAAAAATGCGCAATTTGCGCATGGGGCCCCTAGTAGGATAATAATTCTATAATCATTATGATATTGTAAATTCTAATTTGATGGGCTGTAGTGTAAAAAAGGGGATGTAAAATTATTTCGCTACCTCTTACTAGCTACATTCTGAAACCACAAATAGTAAAAAAGCAGTGCAAAACAATTATTTTTGTTCAAATTTAACATTTATGCTTTATCTTTTAATAGTAGATTTTACTATTCAGAACTAGTGGACACGCACTGCTCAGCAGATTCTACGGTTTTTACACAACACAGTTTCTTAATCTAATCTACCTGGAGAAAAAACTGTATATCATTATTTTATTTCAATTGTTACTAACCAGTCACAATTAATCTGAAATTTCAAAAACAAAATTTTTGAATTATGTAAAATCTTTTGACATTACGATAACCAGTAATTCCGGCTAGTATTACAAAAATGTTCACTTGTTTCTGCTGAAAGTTAAATTACGTGGATTTCTTAAGGTAACTATTATGCGTAAACCGTATCTTACAATTGCCCATCCTTACTTTTTCATTTTGCTTTTGGCAAGATTAGTCGTGTAATTGAGCGGATCAAACTGAGTGGATGGTGAGCAACACTTTCAACCCTCCCTCGTAGATCTCACAAACTTAATATATCAACCGAAACTGAAATATAAATAATATATCGGTTGTCTGCTAATTCAGTTATCGTAATACATTCACTCGTGATATGAACAAAGACTCATTAATAATATAAAGACTTTGTAGGCTTTGTGAGCTGGAAGGGATGAGTGTTTAAATAAGGAACACAATTTCTCTTAATAAAAACTAAAGGAACACTTTGAGATGAGGACTTTTGTAGAATGAAGAAGAGAGGTCTTAAAAATGATATTGGAGAAATGCCCTTCCGTTGATTCCAAATTGCCAAAAGTTATTGATGAAATATGAGAAGTGCCTGACAGCGCAATGAGTCCTCAAGGAATTAAGAAGTAAGAATCGTACCAAGAGGTTATAAGAAACTCGATCCCTCTTGATGATAAGTATAATATAAAAGTGAGATCAAACACAACATTTCAAATAATAATAGCCGTCCTCTTCTGCTTGGTTATCTTCTAAATGTTCGCATTGTACTTTTATCTCACGTGTTGCCGTTATTGTAATGATGAAAATAGCGTTGTAATTTCCCCAATTATTCATTGGGGAATGAATGTTTACTATGTTTTAAATAATCTCTATAATCTATTCGTTCAGTAGTATCAATTTTTCAATATGCAATTCAAAATTACTAATCCTAGAAATCATATATTTCGAATTTATAACTAGGCGATTTGTAAATAACGAAACAGTTACAATAAAAATTAATTAACTACTCATTGCCACTTGAATAGAAGTTTAAACTTAAAATATTTTGGAGAACCGAATGGTTTATCTTAAAAGAATGAGAAAAGTAATCGTAACTGTAACATCAGATCCTTAGCTCCATAATTATAGTTTCCAACCGTTGGGCACACAAAATCCAATTAATTGTAGCGTTCGGTCGGCTTTTCACCAACGAGGAATTCATTTCCATCCCAATCTCTTAGATTCAATAGATTGTTTACTTTAATTAAGTTATCAGCCTGTTAATGTTCTGACTTTTATTTATTATTTTAATATAGGGATCAACGTCCGCTTGATTTTCAGACCCCAATATTACAAAGATTTAACACCTATTGTGATGGATTTTTAAAAGAGAACTGATTCAGATAAGTATTAATGTGTAATAAAATAATCCCATAGCATATAAAATGTTATGGGCATATAAGCATATAAGCATATGAAATGTGTAATAAAATAATCCCATAGATGTTGCAGCAGACTTGGGGTTCATTTAAAAAATGTATCAATGTCAACCCTATTTAACAAATAATATTGTATCTTATTTCATAAAAACCATTGTTATGATATGTGTGTCTCTGGGAGCAAGTTAGTGTGCAGTGGAAAGAAGAAATAAAAGCGAAAGTATCTACTTGGGCTACACTCACTGGTGAATGATGCGAACAGACGTTGTCCATTCCTGCTCAAATATTAAACAGGCGCAAGACAAGGAGACAAGGTAATCATGATGAGGGAAAACAAATACAGCCCATGAAATCGCCCTTGTTGCTTTCGCAGTAACAGCTTACTATATTTAAATGAGATAATCGTTACTCTCCTTTTTCTTTTCTTTTATCGTAACAAAAATGTTCATTGTGTAATTCCTATCGTTTTAATTAAAATTTTATCGATGTGGAATGAGGCTGTTTGGCTTGCGAATTTGAAGATTTGCATATTGAGCTGAATGTTCACATGTAATCTATGATAGGAATGATAATTTTTGCCCAATATAGTTATGTCGCTTTGTTTCTTTTATAATTGGATGTATAGCATGTTCATAAAAAAGTTTGTTGGTTTGTATGTAGACCTATACAATTGAAGTTTGTTGATTCGGATACCGTTAGCCTGTTTACCATGAAATATGTAAAATTTCATGGAGAAGGTTTTTAAGCTATCGGTTCATTTTACCTTAATTGGGCCCCTTCCCTGAGACCCAAAAGGGGAACTTTTTTTCAGAGATATTGCTTTCGCTCCCACTGTGTAATTCCACATTAATATAATTCGATTTAAAACGATAGAAGTAACGCAATGGACATATTAACCTCATGTAAATATATTGAAAGGTAATTCAAGATTTTCTTGAAAGTTAATGACATAATGTGTGTACTTGAATAGATGATCTTTGGTTATATAGTCAAAGGAGTGGCAATATCTGCCGCGTTCAACTAGAACATATATATTCAAAACTATGTTGAGAAAGGGGTTTTAAATTCTCCGCAATTACTTTAAATCAATTAATCGTATTGGTTTAACTAACTTCCAGAGAAAAATAGGAAACGATTCAGCCAAACAATATTTCTAAATTATTTAAATATTTATTCCGTAACCACACGTACAGTGTCTACTGTACCTAAACCTTTTGTACTGTAATCATTCGTACTTCATTTGTTAAATGAACTATTGATTATAAATTTTAATACTTTTTAAGGACCATTATTCCTTTAGGGATGTAGCTCCCTTAAACGGTAATTCAAACGAGAAGAAAACTAGGAGTGTTTACTTGCAATTATCGAGATTTTCTGTGGGATCCAGCAGTCCCCCAGGTAGGTACGCTAAGAAACTTAACAAAGAATAAAATACTTTCATGAATACAGTTACTAAGCTTATGTAATAGCTTACAATTATCGGAATATCCATACAGCCAAAGGTGTAAATATATTTAACTTAGGGTAATATATATAGATAGGATAAAAATAAAATATATAAGTGTAAAAATATGAGTGTTAGTCTATTACGTATTAATGCACTTTATTTAATTTTAGTAATGTATCTTAGCCTGTTAACCTAAATTCAACGTCATTTTGTGCTATTACCAAATAAAATCATTCGCAGACTCCAGTGTAATAAGATTAGATTAGAAGTAGTTTTGTACATACAAAGAAAACTTGCAAAACACAGTGGTTTATTATTGTTTCATTGTTTTCCATGGAAAAAATATGTTTATTTTAGAAAAGGAATGATTGCTATATTTTTAGATTTTGTCTCCGATATGAAAATAAATTATTTGAACAAATTTCAGTGTAGTTAAAAATATCGTTCAAAACGCGATTTTACTTTTAATTTACTGCTTACATTATAACTTGAAAACTTTTTAATTTGTTAATTTTATTTTCATTTTCTTTACGATGTATTGCAATATCGTTCAAATAAATAAATGCATTTATCAAAAAACTAATTTAGACAGAAAAATGAAAAGTTCGTAGTACTTAAATACATCCTTCACGGATTTTGGGTTTATTGGGTTTAATTTAAGGTTGTTATTTAATAGAGACATGACTAAGAAAAATTCACGACTTAGGTAATGATACGGTTGCACAAAGATAATTAAAATTGTTTTTCCAAGAAAATGGAAAAATCACATAGGAACTGTCATATATAACTAATTTCAGGCGAAATCAACCCTAATAACTAGTTAAAACGGCTTTTGTGTTAACCTTGTTAACATTCATATGAAAATCATTCAAAGGAATCCGATACGAACATGCCTCTGCATATTGTTCTTGACTTCGGTAATCATCGTTGCATACTGTTCTTGACTTCGGTAATCATCGTTGCATACTGTTCTTGACTTCGGTAATCATCGTTGCATACTGTTCTTGACTTCGGTAATCATCGTTGCATACTGTTCTTGACTTCGTAAGGGGGATTTATCAAATTTAAATTTATATCGTTTCCATTCTATTTTATGACCTTCTAACACATAACCTCGCTTCTAGACAAAACGTCGATGTATTCATAACTGACTAATCAGTGCTCTTTGAAGCCATTAATCATTAATAGAATAAATTTAATGGGAACAATTTAACATGTTTTTGCCCACAATGATGTGAAAAGTGAAGTGAATTGACAAAGTAAATGGGATCTTGGATTAGCGTACATCAAAGGAGGATTACCTCTGTTGTAACGCCAAAGGCTAAAAATTAAAATTTAGTATGTATTAAATTAAAACTTTTTCCTTTGTTAAATGAGTTACAACTTGTCACTGATCAAACTTTTTAAATTATATATTCAACAATTATTGAATAATTAACGTATTATTCATTGAACTAATTATTATAAAGACGTTTAAAGAAGTCTTTTGTAGTAAGATACCTGTATATAATATATATATTTTCAAATAGTTTATTTGCCAATTAAAAAACCCAAATCCTTTATTATCTTTGTCTTTTGATTTATGACCATCGTTTGAAAGTGTCAGTAATTTAACCCATTAAATCAGAAACATCCGAGAACATGGAGTTGAGCGGTGTTCGACCGACTGAACGTCATCAAAGTTCTCAGCCAATTGACCCACTGTATTTCACTGCCAAGGAATCTAATATTCTACTTGGTGACAAAATTCATTGAATATTCAACTATCGCTTTTTACACCAGCTATACTTGTAATAATAATTAGTTACTGGTTTGAAATTAGTTTTTGGAGCTGATTACATGATGCTCTTAAGCGTTCGAGGGGAATACATTACGCTTCCGGGTCGATTTGACTAACTTGAATTGTTTGTGAATAGCGCATTGAGCTACAATGGAGGTGAGCTATTGTGATTGTATTCATCGTAAGAGAATCCAAAACTAAAGTGTCAAGTTCGCGTGTGATGTGTATTTAGAAGATACTATACAGAATCAGCTGTTTTCAGCCCTTATAGGCTGGATAGTTAATCTTTGCCGCTAATGCACTTTTAATCAGAAACGCTTCCAAGTAACAGCTCTAATTGTATCAATAGTACGTTATGTTCGTTGATTGTAGGTTAGGTTAGGTTTAAGGAACTGAGAAACGCAGTGTATTTAAAATAACATTATGAGTTCACTAGCTGATAACCCCGGCTTTGCCCAGAAGATTATTTTCTTCTTGTTGTTTCTTAGTGCTGAATTATGATAGTAACCATAGTAGATATTTTAAATGGTGACCATAGTAACTATTAAAAAACTTTCAAAACCCTTGACATGGTTCCCCTTCAGACGAAAGACTACGTTAATTTTGAGATCGCTACGTTACTGAGAAAGACCAGCTTGTTCATTGATGGGATCAGTAATTTAAACATAAATAATAATAATCCAATAGACAAAGGCAGCTGAGTCCAGAACGAGCCCGTCACAACAACGTTTACGATGGCTTCCCAGGATCGAATTATGAAGTGGTTACAACTACAGTATTCAGTCACCCAGTCAACGTTCGGTATTTAGGAACTTAAAGTCATTTAGGAATCATCTCAAACTTCAAATTTCACTGATAATTTGATAATTATAAACTTGTAGATAAAATATTTACGAAGAAGAATGAGTTAACATGAATTAACTATAGATATAGAGAACGAAAGTAGAATATATTTTAAAATATTATTGTAATATCTCTATAGTACTGCATTTTGCATAAGGCAAAATATATCCATTAATTTTAACCGAACAACTTCTACATCCTACGAAAAAACCAAATTTCCAAAATATCGAATCAAGCTAAATGCATTGTATTCCTTTTTTGATTTTATAAGACCTTAAACAGCTCTTCCAAAATAGAATTAAGTTAAGAAATTCGACTCGTTTTGAAATAATAGAAATTTTTCCTGCCTATTAATGTTTGAGGGAAAATTAACTCGACCATCCTTGAAAAGAATCTCATATAACTCCTAAAACCTCTGCTGACATTAAAAAGGAATAATATAAGGAGTTATAAACCAAAGGCTATAAGGACGTCTTTGTGTGGATATAAACTTGGCCAGCAGTATATCAGGGCGAAATAGGAAGTTGCAAAGCCTCCTTCGACGCGGATACGGAATGTTTCAGGCCATTGTTGGTCATACACCTGATAACTAATGATCCATGCTTATTGTCAATTAAAAATAACAAATAATAATTAATTAGTTACTTAATTACTTAATTAATTAAGTTAATCAGTTAATTAGTTAGGTCTTTGTTAGCCTGAAGGCATTTCATCGATCCTTCTACTTGTTATGTTAAAAAGCGTTTAAAAATAGGATTGACGTGATTGAAATAACACAACAATAAAAATTAAATGTGCTAATGTAGAATATAATTTCTATTTGTTTGTTTTATGAGCTTTGATTATTTAAATTCAGATCAAGAAATTCTTCATTTTTATTGCGTTAGAGAGTGCAGAAATCCAAATAACTTTTTCACCTCGATGCAAATATTGAATAACACTACCTAATACGAATAAAATGTTCTATAATAAAAGCGTAATACAGCAATCTTTATTAAATTCAGTCCCTTAAATGAAATTGCGAGTCACTAATATATTGCTACAAATCTTGTGATCTGATTACTTGAGGGACTTTTAGCTGAAGAGACAATATTCCTTATTATGTCCTCCTTCGGGTTAAAAAAATATATATTTATCAGTAATATAGTTAAAGGCAGAATGTTTAAGACTATGATTTTTTACCTTTCCAAGATTAATTTTCTTGGAAATATTAGGTAATTTTGACCGAAAATTTATTTTGAATGCTCACAAAACACAACCATAAAAAAGCCTATTATTGTAACTATCCTTGTCTATAATATTTTTCTTTTTTTAAATAGTCATAGGAAAGATTAGAGCCATGAAAACTGTTTAATTCTGATTGAATCGTGTTTACTAATATAAAAAAACCTCTCTTGTTTACGCAGTCCTTAATTGTTATTGTAACAAAATGCATTGAAAATGTTTAACTATCATGATGTCACGTTTATGGCATAATTTCCACTTGGTTTTAATACATGTCAATACTTTTGGAAAGAAGTTCAAAAGTAGGGGCATAAAAAAGAAGTACATATTATACCCTGAGACTGATTAATTTGCCCATGCGTTCTATAAGCCCAATGCTAAAATTAACCTTAGTCTTACGTGGTCCGCATTTATACGTGGGCAACCTTGGCCACGTATAAATGCTTATCATGAACAGTTGTAAACAACAAAGGTTAAACCGTAAGTATCTTTGCCACTCACTACTTATGACCTTGAGAGAGAGAGAAATAAGAATACTTTGAGACTTGAGATGGTGTTATTGAGGGGACAGTCTCAAAGTCTTTTGTCCTTGTGCCCCGTAGTCGGTTATTGCGCTGGCGAAGCATTGTTGACCTGGTGAACTCGATCCCTCCAAAGTGAATTTTAAGAACTTCATGTTGTTTGAGGATTCGCTCTTTCCAATTTTCCTGAGGACCGGTTTTGAATATCCTTCTTTTAAACACTTCAAGGTATTTGCAATATGCTCAGATTTCCTTTGCCCGCCTTCAACTACGTGAAATTTCTCAATAGGTTTGATACTTGACCCCGCAAAGTTTACCTAAATAACCTAGATAAACTTATATGAATCAGTTAGGTTTAATAGTCCATCACGATAGTTTTGACATTTTTGTTATAATGGGGTTTCAAAACTAAGCATACGTTGTTGGCCTTCATAATAATCATTAAAATAATAAATAAAAGTCAAGAAATCAACAGATTGGAAACTTGATTTAAGTAAACAGTTCATTAAGTCTGAGAGATTTGGATGGAAATGAATTCTTCGTTTGTGAAAAGCCGACTGAACGCTTCAATTAATTGGATTTTGTGTGCCCAACGGTTGGTAACTATAATTATGGAGCTAGTTAAGGATCTGATGCCGTGGTGTTAAAGTCGTAATTAATTACTTTTCTCATTAATTTAAGAAACACCATTCGATTCTTTAAAATATTTCAAGTAATAACATCTTCAATCGGTAATGATTGGTAAATTAATTATTATTGTATCTAATTGGTTATTTACATTTACAAATCGCCAGTTGTAAATCATAAATACATGATTTTTTTAATTAGTAATTTTTAACAGTAAGTTTAAAATCTTAATACTACTGCACGATTAGATTTATATAAAACAAAATTTAACATTTAGTTCCCAAGGAATAATTTTTATGATTACGATGAAGGCAACACGTGAGATAAAAGTATAATGCAGACATTTAGAAGATAACCAAGCAGAAGAGAATGGCCATCATTATTTGAGATGTTGTGTTTTATCTCTCCTTTATATTATAGTTATCATCAAGAGAGATCGAGTTTCTCATCACCTCTTGGTAAGTTTCTTACTTCTTAATTCCTTGAGGACTCATTGCGCGGTCAGGCACTTTTTATATTTTATTTCTAACTTTTGGCAATTGGGAGTGAATGGAAGGTTATTTCCCCAATATGACTTAAAGACCTCTCTTTTTAAATTATTGAGATCCTCCACTATATCTCAATATTTTCTTTCATTTTTTACTGAGAAAGGTTTTGTTTTTAATTTGGTAATGCGTGATTGTATTGTTTACGCAATTTTTTTAAATAATCGTTTATTCCAAGAAAATATACAGCTTTACAAATATAATAAAAAAACATAAGTCTATAGCAATTGCAAAAAATAAATTAAGAATTTTATTACATTTTATTGGCTGCTAAAAAAAGGAATGGTCTTATGGAATCAGCAGGCATAGACAAACGTCTGTGCGTCTGCTGCGTTGCAGTATAAAAATATCGTAAGTTTGACCTCGTTATTGGAAATTAGTGTGTAAAAAAATAATTAATGAAGTTATAATTAGGAAATGTATTGAGGAAAGTTAAATTTTTGTTAGAAAAAATAATGTAGGGAAGAAATGGTTTAAAAACTAGGTTACGATTTGTGCTTCTTTATTTTATAATGGTCTGATATAAAAGTAATAGAGGGGCTAGGACGAAGTCGAAGCATGAGCCGGCCGGAGGTGGTCATGGTCAAAGGTTAAGTCAAGGGTCAGGTCTGGCGCGCCGGTAACCCGCCGTAATAATCCGGGCTGCTTCGTCGATACTCAAACTTAGTAGCCATTTTTTTTACACGAACTTTAAATACATTAAGAGAGGGATATTCAAACAGATTCAATTCGGGAAAGTTTGTACGAATGTTTCGAAAAATAATATGAGAAATATAAAAAAAATTTGTCGTGGAAAATGCAAAGTTTAGTTGCAAAGTAGTAACTCTGACTCTTGACGAATACCGTGTATCATGTGAACATGAATTTTCTTGAAAAATGCTAGTGAAGTTACTGTAAATGTCAATTAGAATAAGTTTAATAAAAAGTTTTCGGATAGAAAGAACGGATGTTTCATGGAATAGAGCGTCAGTTGGGAATCGTTTGTTTTTACCAAATCCTGCATTTGAAACTGATTTTTGTACAAAATTGAGAGGTTCAAGAATACTTTTCAAGCATCCGCCCCAAGCGATACCAAAGACTAAATATAAGCAAAATATGCCAATTTGATATCCCCCATTGTTAAAATTCCATTCATCTGCTTAAAAGCAAAAATATATTTCCTGACCTTATTTCTAACAAACTGAATATGATCAGTCCATTTGAGTCGACAGTAAAAAATAACACCCAAATATTTGTATGAAATGACTTTATCAATCCTTTCACAAGTGCAATTACTGTTTTGAAAATTATTGCAAGTGTGAATTTTAAAGTCTTGGAGATTATAATCAGTGGTTTCACTAATTGAAACCGGCAAAAATTTAGTTTTTGACATACTTAGGGATAATATATTTTGATCTAACCATTTCTTTACAATCATGAGATCATGTTCTGGTTTTTCACGCACCTCAGGCCAAGTCTTCGCCTGAAGGAAAATAAGTGTATCGCATCAGCAAATAAAAATAATTTACCAAAAATATTTAATTTGGATATATTGTGTATATACCTCCTGTTTGTGGGATTAAAAACAAGTCAGGCCCAAGATTACTGCCTTGAACAACACCATAGTCTACTGACATAACATCACTATTTGTCCCACAAATTGAACCAAACTGAACTCTATTACTAAAATAACTCTTAAACGACGCAAGACTGTTTTCACGAATATCGATTCTATATAAAGGTAGACTATAGATATATTATTTATATTATTTCGTTTAAGGTTGATTTTTATTCTCGTGAGGGAGGGCTGAAAGGGTTAGGGGCCTACTCACTATCCGCGCTGACTTGATTCGCTCAATTATTACACGACTTCTTTTCCTAAAAAGCCTGACTCCTAATATTCCATAACATGTATTTTATGGTATGTACTCATGAATGAACGATACGGAATTTATTATTGTTTGTATTATCGTAGCCTAGTTAAAATTTAATTTATGGCATTTTTGTTACACTTTTAAATTTTTTTGTATGCACAGGCGTCCATTGATTTTGTCCAAGATTGGCTCAGCTGAGATGATCTGAAAGGGAGGCCTACAACTACCAGGCCAGCAAAAAAGGAGTCCGTTGACCTCTCGGGGAATATTATAACAACGCTAAACTTACATGTCTAGGCAATTTAAACAAAATTATTTAAAAAATTAGGCTACATTTGTAATTTTATATTAAGTTTAATTATAAGACTATTTGGTTGATTAGAAAATGCTTCCTCAGTTTATCCTGAGAAAGCAAGTAGTAAAAAATGTAGTAGTTAGGTTAAGTAAGTAGTTGAAGTTGAGTTGAATTGAACCCTGAGAATTCGAATGTAAAACTCTCTCTGTGTTATCCGGTTTCCTTTTATAGTAATTGCAGCATGTCAGTGATAAGACAATAAAATAATCTGTAAACTAGCAGTCGAAGAGGGTCCCAAAATTTCGGGGAAAATGTTGAGAGGATTAAATTCCTGGTCATTGGGCGGTGTGTATAAAAATATGACACGGACAATATTTGAAATTGAAATAATAATTTATCATAATTTTCAATTAAGTTTAAGATTCCAGCTAATAAAATATTTTTCGACTTGATGATTATTATTTCTCGTGAAACATTTTTCAAGTTCACCTTCATTAAACAATAAAATTTGATTGTTTCTTAAAACCAATACTAATGAAGGAAAAGTGTCCAAAAGTGCAGTTAGATGTGCAGTGAAAGAAATGATAAAAGCAAAGAGTGTGCACTTCACTGGTGAATGAGGCGAACAGACTTTGTCCATTCCTACTCAAATATTAAACAGGCGCAAGACAAGGAGACAAAGGTAATCATGATGAGGGAAAACAAATACAGCCCATGAAACAGTCCTTGTTACTTTTTGCAGTAACAGCTTACTTTATTTTAACAAGGAAATCGTAACTCTTCTTCTCGTTTCACCATTACATATTTGTTTATCGGATTATTCCTCTTATTTTTAAATTGAATTTGATCAATATAAGGTAAATTATATGTATAATATGCACAATGTAATTAGAATCATTACCTCTGAAACAGTTTATAGTAATTCTTACTATGGTTCATATCGAACTAGAAAGGCGACTTTGTAGATTTTACTTATTTATATAACTACGATGAAATGAGCCTCAGCCGCGTTTTATGAATAAAACATCAAATTATTTCCAAAAAATATTTACATTTTACATGGGCGGATTAACGGGGAAATCTGGTACTCCCTGACTTTTGGCGAATCTTTTGGAAGGGAAAACGTTGGTTTTTAGCACAACTTTTAGTTTTTCAAGATGTTTTTCTTATAATTTAAACTAACTTTTATTTCTTTTTTATTAAGGTCCATTTGGTTTTCATCTCAGTCTTTTTATCTAAAAAATTGACAAACACCATCAATTAATTTTTTTACAAACATAAAAAATTTAATGCAAGAGGTTTAGACGTACCTTGCAACACGGTTTCAGGAATTTGATGGAGATGGAGCACAACTTTGTACAAATGCCAATGGCGGATTGTTTGAACACGTAATGTAAACTAAATGTGATCAAACTTAAATGATAGGTTGTATAAAATGTAAATATTATCAAATCAACACGCATTTCATATTTATATGTGTATTATTCAACCTTAAAAATTGGTTGCTTAAAACCCCCCCTGTATATTATACTACAATTTTTAAGTACCTTTTAAAATAATATCACTCAATTAAATTTGTCTTGTCGATTTAAATTCCTTTATTCTTTTCTAAGCAACGAATCAAAACGGCTTATGAGTTCTAAATGACTTAGTTCAAATAACTTCATAACAAAGTATGAAGGGGTTATTGTTGTAAAATAAAAGAAGTAGCTTATTGAAATTGGCTTTAACATATAAAATAAAAGTTCGATTTTGGAATTTTAGCATACAGAACCTCGCACGTTAGATAAACTGGCGTACCTCCAAAGATTATTGCCTAAATCCGCTCAAGACTACTTATGGAGGAATTGAAACACTAGGTTTACAAACCAGATTAGTTGAGTCGACTAACTAAATTTCGGTGTAACAGTGGTACAGTGGAACTAATAATCAACTGAGGCAGACTGTGGAACCTTCTTAAAATTCAGATGGCATATGGCACCTGCGATAACTCGTCAACCGCTGAGTTACATTAGTTGAAGATAATTGAGCAAGATGAACCTACCCCACTCCCCCAAGTTCCAACTCCTGGTAAACAATTTTCCAGAGGCATTTGGCTTACGTAGAAGGGAATTGCAAGTTCTTGTCCTCCAAACGTTGTTTGGCTTCATAATGTGTTTGAAGATTTACGTATTGTGCTGAATATCTACACGTAATCTATGTTAGGGATGATCATTACTTTCCCATTTCACTTTCTATTACTTTTGTTCACTTTCGTAAAACGATGTACAATATACAGAGTGTTTATTTTAAACGAAACCCAAAACTTTATTTTATCAGTGAAGGATTATTCCTCCCCCCAAAATCCCCGGATTTGATCTCATGTGAATTTGGATAACACTTGGTTTTTAGCACAACTTTTAGTTTTTCAAGATGTTTTTCTTATAATTTAAACTAACTTTTATTTCTTTTTTATTAAGGTCCATTTGGTTTTCATCTCAGTCTTCCAAATTCAGGAGGAATAACACTATATAATTTTCTTTGGGGATACGTATAAAGTAAGGCATACGAAAACAATTCATAGGATACTCAGCGCCTCAAAACAAACATAACAAATTTAATGCAAGAAATCATAGACGTTCCTTGCAACACAGTTTCAGGAATTTGATGGAGATGGAGCACAACTTTGTACAAATGCCAATGGCGGATTGTTTGAACACGTAATGTAAACTAAATGTGATCAAACTTAAATAATAGGTTGTAAATGTAAATATTAACAAATCAACACTCATTTCTTATTTATATGTGAAGTATTCAACCTTAAAAATTTGTTGCTTTAAAAACCCCCTGTATATTATACTACAATTAATTACATATATATATTTTGAATTCATGAATCGAGTTTGTAAAATTTCTAGGAACAGAAAATGAAATTATTTACAATCAAACCATATTTTCTAATCTACTATATATTTTTCAAATACCCCTGACCTGACGTACAGTCCCAACTACTTGACCTAGAACTTTGAAGATTTGCATGGATGTTTATCCTAGACTCTACGCATCCGCTAAAAACGGATCAAAGAAAAATGTTTTCAGGGATGTGCCCTATGGTACTTCAAAGTTTCAATGTTAAATTGTAGGGAAGCTTTTGAAGTTGCCAGTGCTACAAATTAAATGAAACATTAAATCCTGATTTTTTTCCACAGGTAAAACCGGGTAATTCAACTACTTATTTATATTTTTAATTTATTCTCCACACACATTACCAAAACTATACGTATATTCGTGTATTGTTTGTGAAAGGTACAATTTATTACAATGTTTGGTGATTTTAGGGACCATTATTACATTTGAGATTTATCTCCCTTTTAATGATTATTTAAACATGAAGAAACCTGGAAGTGTTTGCTTACAATTATCGAGATTTTCTGGTGGATTCAGCAGTCCCCAAGATATGCTAAGGAACTTAACTAATGAATATTAACGATACGAAACTGAATACAAGTTTACACGAGTTTACTTTAAATTTAAAGCTAAGCTAAATAAGCTATAATAATTTAAAATATTAAACAAGTATATTTAATTTTAATATTATATACAATTTTTAAAATTTTATACAAGTAAATGAATACATTTTATTAATTAAAATACTACATTTTTCAACAAAAAAGGAAGGAAGCACTTAGTACTAAAAAAATTATGATTGTATTTGAATTTGGGTTTATTAGGGTCTTAATTTTGGGCTATTATTTGATAGAGAAATTACTACGGAGAACGCACGATTATGTTGGTTAATGATACGGCTGTTTCATAATAACTAAATAAATTTTTCCCAATGTAAATATAAAATCCCAACTGCCTTCGTTTTGCCATTTTCAGAGGACATCAATCCTAAAATTGAGTTAAAACGCCTCTCATGTTAAACTTGTTAACATTCATGTTAACAATCATTCACTAGAATCAAATAAATGTGAACATGTTTGTAAAAAATCATTACATATAGTTCTAGACGTCGCAGGGAGGATTTGGTTTAATTTAAATTGTTATTGTATCCATCATATTTTATGAACACTTTTTACATATATCCTCAATTCCAAGCAAAACGTCTGATAATCATAATTCATATAACTGACTAATTCACATTAATGCTCATTGAAGCCTTGAAGCAATCAATCGTTAGTTTAATAAATATAATCAGAAACTATTTAAAAAGTTTTAGCCCACAAAGATTCGAAAAGTGAGGTGGATTGACAAGATGAACGGGAACCTGGGACTTGCAAACATCAAAGGAAGTTTACTTATGTTTTAACGCCAAAGGCTCAAATAAGCTTTTTTATGTATTTTATTTAACTCTTCTTTTTATTTAATGTGTATTAACCTGACACTCAGTACTATTTCTTCATTATTAACAATACATATAAAATTTATATTCCCGACATATCTGACGAAGTCTTTTGTAGTGAATTACCTTCCTTTCAAAAAAAGGTTTTTAGCAAAATGTTTATTCACCAATTTAAACCCCATTGCCTTTCTTTGTCTTTTGTATTCTGACTATCGTTTGTCAGTAATTTAAACCCATTAAATGAGAAACATCTCATTGAGTTTACTTTGGCCGACTGAACGTCATCAAAGTTCTCAGCCAATTGACCCACTAAATTTCTCTCCCAATGAATCTAAAAATCTATTTGGTGGCCAAAGATCATTAAATAACTATAAATTTTTCATTTTATTCAACTATAAATTTTTACAAGTGATATACTTGTAATAATAATTAATTACTGGTTTAAAATTAATTTTTGGTAATGTTATGTGAGTTTATGTTTATGTTTATGATTTCATTATTCCCCTAAGTGCTCGAGGTCAATACATTTCGCTTATTTTTTCTTAGACTGTGGTTTGATTCTACTGAGCTTGATCTCCAAAATCTTAAATGGCGCATTCAGCAAATGGAAGTGAGCAAATATGAGTGAACTTTTCGTATAGGAATCCAAAACTAAAATGAATGTTGATTTAATCATTACCACCTTATGATTCATTGGTTGGTTCATTGTACGTTAGATTATGTTTGAAATTAACCATTTGGTTCATGAAAAAAACGTCATAAGTAAAAATATATTATTGTTCTTTTTGTAGTGCGATAAAAAGTATTGTACGTAACTCGTCCGGTGAATTTTACCGTCGCCTTCGGCTCGATCGGTAGAAAAGTTCATGCCGTACTTGCACTGTCCGTGTTAATAACGATAACGTTAAATCGTAGTTACTACTCAGTAAGTAGACAACTCGTATTACACACTTAATGAATAAAGTTATTCTATTGATTCAGTTGTGAAGGATATTGAACTTTGCCTGTGAAAACTAGTGAATATATGTAAGTAAATTATATATTTAGTTTATGAAATTTAATTGGCTACACATTATTAAAATTAAACATTTCTTTAAACATTATTTAATTTTAATAGTGTGTAGCCAATTAAATTTAATGATATACACCATCATGACAAATACCTACCGAGAAGAATCTTTGTTTAGAGACTAAGCAAAGATATCATGATCAATGTCAAACCTTAAATATATTTTTTTAAATTAAATAGACAGCTGATGAAATTTTATTTATGTTATTTTAATTGGCAATAATAGGTGAAACCGGTGTTATCAACTAAGAAGTAATAAATCATCGTTTTGATCTGCTATTCACATTCATAAGATCATTTTGGAAAAGATTTCCGATTAGACAGAACCTGACAACTGGATAAAACCATTAAGAAACTCACAACCGTAATCGGTAACCAGTAATTATTCCCGACACACCATTTGTATCGGCCGTAACGTCGGAGGAACGCCGGACTCGGGCCGGCTTATTGAATTTCATTTATTCATCGTTCCTTTGACTGGCGAGACGCCGGTATTGGTTAATGCAGAGCGACTGCAGCGCGCCCCTCGGCGGAACAGCCAACCACGCGGGAACAATGCTCAATCATCCCCGTCGAGGTGTTGAAGCTCCACCATTTACGGTGGTTTTCGAATTGTCCACAGTATCAGAATCAGAAGTCTTTTATTTCGTTAATAACTTCTACGTCAAACATGTGAACAATCGAAATAATGGTAACAATCGCAAGATAATAGTAATCGCATGATTGTTACCGTCGGGAAAACTGTGATATAACTTACATTACATTTTCCAACAACTTGTATTTTATACTTTTTTACGATTCCTTGATTGATAGAGAATTGAGTGAGGCAAGGTAGGTCGGGGTGAGGTGAGGGTAATGATATAACGTTGGGCAAAAGACGATCTCAATAATAATTTGGGGTTCTTAATTTTATTATATCACAATGGGCATTTACTTTAACATAACAATTGTTTTTTTTTTTTTTGTAAAATATAAATTAACTGTATGGCTCTTTATTTTTATTTTATTGGGAATTATAAAGAAAAAAAACTTTAATTTTTTAAGGAAATAGGCTACTTTATTTATCGAAAAATAACTAAGACAAGATTAGCCAAAAACAAAGAAGGTCTGAGATATTCGTTCTTGTGAGGCTTAAGGTGGTTTTTAATGTCGTGGTGTGCTTCGTATTTCTTCATCGAGAAGTTATAAAGATATTCTGTAAATCTTTAGAATACATTTTTTAAGGAAATGTTCGTCTTGTTTTTTATGGATGTGGTTAATTTACCAAGTGAAATATGTTGATAAATATTGGTTGATGACAGCAACATATTTTATAAGTTAAACCAACCTTATGGGCAATGTCACTGGTCGCATAGGAGGGCGAGTTAGACGGGCGAGAGGGACTCGACCGTCAACTCGACCGGTGTTTGTTTTCAAATGGGCGAGTCGAGTTGACAATTCTAAACAATAGGAATCAGCTGAACTTTGTGTATAACAGCTAGTATATTAACAGCTTTGTATATTAACAGCTACTCGGCCGAGTTACTCGACCAATGTGACGTGGCCCTAAGTTACTCGTAGTCTTGATTCCATGAAGACCCATTATTATAACGGGTGTCTCCTATAAAGTGGACCATTAGCTAACTTTTTAGTTGGAAATTTGACGATTAACCTATTCAGGAGCTCTCTTTTATATTTATGTTTTTTTTGGAAAATTCGTCGAATTATAAAAATAAGAGCGTCATTTACCATTATGACGGAAAACTTTGATTTTCAGTACGGAATACTATATATTAATGTTTTTGGGTTCTACAGGTTTCGAAATAATTTTGTAATGTGGCATTATTTCCCCCTTCACAACGGTTACAAGATATTGTTGGTTTAAGTTTTAATTTTCTTCTTTAAAGTGCGTTAGAGCCAGTTTTTGACAGCCTCCAAAATTGTGTAATTGTATGGCAGAAAAGTTGGTTGTAAAACAAATTCCATAACTAAAAAATAAAGTATATTGTTGAAAATTGAAGTTGTTCGACATATTAAAAATATTTAAACCCCAAAAAGCTTACAAATTAAGGAGAGTCCTCCCATAAGAATTAGTTAAATGTATTCGATAGCAGTTAGCTATTGGTTCACTTCAGGAGGGGTGCCCGTCATATACTTCATCACAACCCTACCTTATTGGGTTTATTGGCATGTGACGTAATACGAGACCTAGAAGGTAGTGCTGTCGATGGCACTTAATATGACAGAGATTCTTTCAAAACATCTAAGCTTTAAAAGCATCATCCATCAGGGCGACCGATCAATTTCAAAATTTTATGCAATGACTGATCGACTTAAATGACCCATGTTAGGTAAGCTTACCAATAAACTAAAAAAAGTGTAAAAAGTCCTTTACTTTCTCAGAAGTGATTTAATAAAAAAATGTATAACATACCAGTTGGAGACAAGACGAAGTAATGGCTGTGAATTTAAACTGGGTTATGAATTTAGAGTGATGTAGAGTGAATGAGATGCATCGAGTACGTTTAACTCTAAGACCATCCAGAGATTCATTTGTTATAGTAAAAAATTAACAATCGATCACTGAATAAGAACTGCTTACGGTTAACTAAACATTTACAAGGAATTCTGAGTGTTCTATATTTAACATTTTCTAGCAATATTTGAATTTAAGCTCGCCTAAAAATACATTGCCTAGGCCTATTTAAGATCTTTTTATGAGTTCCAAGGTGTTCGAGCTAGAAGAATAAACTCAATTGAACTGGCTGATTCAAACTTTCCACAATTCTCATCCTCATTATCAATGAGACAGGTACCTCATGGAGGACGTTACCCTGAATATGAGTGAAGGATGAGTGTGATGATCGTGATGATAGTGGCGCGATCTTGTAGCCTTGTTACTGACTAAGGTTGGCACGTTCCTTAGACAGGACTGTTAATTAATAGCCCAACAACCAATGGCAGCTGGCTCCAGAAACAACCCTTCAAAAAGCTACTAACTTTTCTCGGGATCGATCCGGCTACCTAAAAGTTTGTAGGCGGGCACTATAACCACTACACCAACCAGCCATTACTACACCATTACTACCCCAATCTCAAAAGTGGAGAAAGCCTTTGTAATCCGATTATGCAACCTTTGAAATTTTTCTTGACGTTGTCCAATACAAGTGTCTATCGTTAGTTTGTTTGGGCAAAATATGTTTTGACTTATAACCTAACACAATATTATTAATCGATAAACTGATTAATCTACATAAATTACATTCGTGGTAGAAATGTAGAGCGATGGAATATCAGAATGAGTTGCAAGCCCAGTGCAGCTTGACGGGAGAGCGGAGAGCTTGGATATATTGGGAAAGTTTTCCTCATAGTGAAGTCAACACAACCGCTCCAAGCCCCCCGGCAGACTGAGTCAGAAACACTCTTCGGAATAAAATAGAGGCCTAAGTATTTAGGAAGACTGTGGGAGTTAACAGTAGGATTCTCATGCTTGCAAAGTCAAGGAAAAAATCGTTTGAAATCTGACAATGGTCACAATTGTTCACCATACCCATCCTAACCTCATAATTAAGTTCCCGTAGTTAGGGATTGTCCTCGAGGGCTTGATTGAGAAATATAGATTGTTCCAGAAACAAAGGTTTTCGGTTTGAATCTTGAAGTTTTTTTTAAGAAACCATGGAAAGTTGTGTATTATTTCAAAAGCCTTTTAAAAAGTAAATTTTGGTAAAAAACGGAACTCAAATATCTGTTACAAATAGGGGCTATTTTTGTAATTAAAAAACATTTGCTGAATACCCTGTGTCTTGTACTCGTAAACCACAACTCCTTTTATTCTGATTCTAAATTCTCAGTTCTGTAGCTTTAAAATGATACGTCACATGATATACAATTTGTTTTTTTGTAAAATTTACATTACTAATAAAAAAAGTATTTTTATCAATAATATTCATGACTTTGGGACCAGCACAGTATCAACTGAAACCATTATCGATCACATAGTTTTACTTTTTACAAAGTATATACTACGAGGTTCATCTCAATGTAGTTTACAAACAAGTGGCCTCTTCATTGTTTAGAAGAAGGTAATTAGGTAAGTTCATAAAAGACTAAAAACAATTAATAATAACATAATCTAAAAATAGGATTGATTTTGGTAATATTGGAGTGTTGCCCTTATACTTATATGCTGTAAACTATTTTTTTCATGAATGACGTAAAGTCATATACACATCTGACAGGTATTTGCATATCCAATCCAATCTTTGCCAAAAACTCAAGGATTTCGGCAACGAAAACCCCCTTACAAAAGCAAGCTTTCACCACTTTACGCAGCTCAGTCAGGTGAGTGTGTCGAATATCCGACACAGCAAAAGCTTAACTCCGCTAGTGGTTTCATAAATTCAGTTTTTGTCCCAGACAATCTCTTCTCATCCGAAACTTACAGAACAGAACGCAAGACATTCTTGTGTCGACTAATTATGAAGTTGCAAACTCCAAAATATATGGCTGGCGTAGAAACACCAGCACATTTCTCTTACTTTGTAAATTTTCTAACTTTTTTGAATTCCTGCCGAAAAAACACTCCTTAGTGAAATATTATCTTCAGACTAATTAGGTTAAGAACAGACTAATTAATCATAATTACAGAAAAATAGGGGCTGATAGTAACTAGATGAAAAATTGTTGAAACAGGATTTGAGTACGTAGCAACTTAAAAGTTTCGGCATAATAGAGAGGGATTTGTTTATCAATACCTGCCGAAACAGTCCTAAATGATAAAATGAAAAAGAGCATGGGTTCTTGGACGTGAATTGACAGCTGGAATATTTTCTTTTGGCCGAATGAATGTTTTTTGTCTGTGAAAATATTACAAATCAAATCTAAGCAGAGCTTAAAACATTAAAAAGAATGAAATTTATATTTTGTTCGATTTTATGTTTTCTTACAAATACATAAAACCAGACAAAAATACCAAATAAACTTTTTTTACTCCATGTATTTTTTAAGCTCCACATTTTTCGTTTTGTAAACAAAAAAAACTCTTGTTAACAATGATGAGGTCAAGATATTTAAGAGATAAAATCATCAAATAGCCTACAAGGAGAGAATTCCGTCCAAACTTGATCGTCCTATGACAAATCAACAAGTTTGATAATCCCCCAATTTCGATGCAGCTCATTATCTATTTCCTATTTACAGCCATATCATCTTATGCATAATCCCTTATAGTTAATTCTTAACTTTTAAATACTTGTTTTTATAATGATATTGCTTTCGATTAAATTTTCAAAATATATATGTACGTTTGTCTGTAGGCCTACACCTTAATTACGCTATTTATTGGTAAATGAATTATTTTTAAACATAAAATAAACATTTTCGTTTACATAATAGCATCATATTAAAATATTATATTTAAAGTTGAAGAAATATGTTTTTAAATTGATTAAAAAGTTTTACTGTGGTATGTGAATACCCAAACTTTTGCGTATAGCACAAGCACTTAGCAATGTGAAAACTTATCCACTTGCCTCAAAAGAACAGATTAAGGTTACTGGCGCACTTAATTTTATGAAGCAATCAGACTAAAAACTTGGATAATTGTTCGATTTAATTAATTTGAAGCAAAAGAAACAAAAATGTTTTTTCAAGTAAAAATATATAAATTATTTTTTACTTTATAACGTTAATATTTTTACATAAATACATATTATTTTAGTTTTTAATGTGCCACTTATTACACCCCATATTGTTATTTCAAATAAATAAGCCCATTTTTTAATAGTATCTACTTAAGATTCTCAAGTTTAATTTGAACCAAGGGCAAAAACATTTTTAGATATCTCTAGTCACGCTGACGTCCACTAAAGTTAGAAAACTAAAAACATCCATCACTGAAGACACCGGTCTTATCTTGAAAATGTTTTTGTTTAGAAAGATAGTATTAAATCTTTCCCCATTTTGGTTTATAGAATTTTTTTGAAATCTATATTTATCATAACTAACTTTTCGGCTGGAACACTTAAATTCGTGACTAAAAAAATTCTGGAGTAAAAAAAAGTTGAATGAAGTTAAACTATAACTAGTGGCTTGAAGGGGCTAAAGGCCCCTAATGAGGGAAAGTTCATCCAATCCTTATTTATTATAGTACAAAATACCTTCATAGCAAAATGAATCTACCTTATAGATATCTAGTCTACCAAATGTTTTCAATCAAGTATCAGAATCACATGTTATATGTAAACAAAGCAGACGTTTTAGATCCCAATGCTTTTTAAATGGCAGATATTTTACGTTATTTCTCGTTTTCTGGTGAATTTCAAGCAATTTCATTATTTTTCCCGCCATCACAGAATAGAGACGTTTAATTTGAGTCCTCTCCCATCTTTCTACGATTTGCCAGACGCCCACAATTTTGACGCAAAGAATCACATTACGGAATTAAATATATGATATGACTGATATTAACTAATTTTATGTTAATAATTTATCTAAATGTTCTTTTAGCCGAGCTTAGTACAACGAATTCTATTGGCTAAATATAACTTCTACCGTCTATGGAAGGACGCATCTAGGGAAAGCTCGTTGACATACCATTCATGACTTCCTGGCAAGAAAATACTGCTATGGTTTTTGTGGGATCGTATTGAGAGTTTGTCTGGCAAGAGTATTCTAAAAATATGACTTCTCGTACTTCTATTGTCCTTGATGGTCTGTTTTATAATGAAGTATCAGCAAACCGAGGCTTACTCTGATAAAATAAAAACAACATGAATACATCAATCAGTTTTTTATGTTTAAAAAACCAAAATGATATAATTTAATCACTTAATCACTTTAATAAGACAGGTACCTCATGGAGGACGCTACCCTGAATATGAGTGAAGGATGGGTGTGATGATCGTGATGATAGTGGCGCGATCTTGTAGCCTTGTTACTGACTAAGGTTGGCATGTTCCTTAGACAGGATTGTTAATTAATAGCCCAACAACCAATGTCAGCTGGCTCCAGAAACAACCCTTCAAAAAGCTACTAACTTTTCTCGGGATCGATCCGGCTACCTACAAGTTTGTAGGCGGGCACTATAACCACTACACCAACCAGCCAATCATGGTTGCTTCGAAAGACCCCACCCCATAGGGTCCTACGAAGTACTCATAGGTTATGGAGAGGGGGTACTTCGGGGGGTTTTTGATTGTTGTGTGTAGGATTTTCCTAAATCTTGGGACCAGCTCCAATCGATTCTACGTGGCAAAAACAATCCCATATAAACAGAAAAATACTTGGAGGAAAACTATGTTGCCTGAACATTAATACTAGAACTTGTGATAGAGTATAAAATAAAATTTCGAAATGGGTTTCCGGGTAAAGCCGTGACGATGTCGAACTTGTTTGCCGGCGTTTCAAATATATTGAAATATCCATTAACAGAGCGACGAGCGTCTTAAGACGGTGACACACTATCACACATTTCCCCGAACAAGACATCGGACCACACATCGGATCACACATTCCTCCTAGCGCGTTAACGCGACGGCGTATTGAAAGACGTTCTGGGCAGTGTAGACCCTGACACACTATCACACATCACACAAGACATCACACCGAACATCGTCGCGAGCGCTCTGGAGGCGGTTTTTTTGGCGAAAGATCAAAGAAATGTCTGGTACGGTGTCTTGTATGATGTGTGAATATGTGATAGTGTGTCAGGGTCTAATTTTGCCCCGAACGTCGCTCCGTACGCCACCGCGAACGCCGCCCCACACGCGTAGACATTAAACTTTGCAATACCCCTAATTAATCGAATTATCAATTAATGTTAGTGAAATATTGGATTTTATGCTGAGAGGTTGTGTGGTGTAATCTTTGGATTAGTTGGGTTAAAGTTAAAAGTTCATTTTACGAGTTTTGAGTACTTAATTATTTATATAAATATTAGTCAATCGTTACCACCAATGTAATACATTTATTTATCTGCTTCTGAATAAGTGTTCGAGTTTTTATAAACCTTTTCCCGCTCGATATATTTACAAATAATGACAGCCAGTGATCCCTTAAATAATTAAAGTCCATAACATTAAACTTATAACCTTAATAGAACTGTAGATATTAAACCTTGAACCAGGAAAAAATCTTGGATAAACCAAAATTTCCGTTTTAGTAACTTGCCACAGCTTCATCCGATTTATACCTCCTTCGCACTATAAGACGCAAATATTTCACGGGCAAGAATAGTAATAACTCCATTTTTAATGGCTGTTAAAAAATAAGTCGTTCAATAACGTTGTTCCTGTTCATAAATTAATTATAACTGCACCAGCATTAGGTAAGTCTTAGATGGGTACCTACATACTTATTCATAGTAACTATAAAAATATGTAATTACATTACATTAAGTCGTAAATCATTATGGTATTGAGTTTTACTAAGTGTGTAGGCTGAGACCCCCAGCTGTAGTGAGATCACGATTGTGGGACCACAGAGATATTACTTCTCTGTGGTGGGACTAAGATCTGAAGGCGCTAGCTAGCAGCCCATGCTAACGATACAGGGGTGCTCTGCGGGTTGCATCGTCTTGTTCTCTATCTCTCCCTAAACTCCCTTTTACCGCGCTCGGAGGAATGTGTGATCCGATGTCTTGTTCGGGGGAATGTGTGGAGCGAAAAATCTATCTCCCTGCGCGGTCTGATGTGTGGTGTGATGTCTTGTTCGGGCAAATGTGTGATAGTGTGTCACCGTCTTAGTTCACAGACTGACTCAATCACTCAACTAAGACCAAGACGCTCGTCGCCCTGATGATGGATATAGCAATATGTCCAAAACGTCGGCAAACAAGTTCGACATCGACACAGCTTTAACCGGAAACCCACTTTCGGACTGTGGAAGCCTAAAAAATTATATAAAATAAATTAATAATGAATAATAATTTACGGAAACATATTTTGGCAGCAAATCACATTATCATTCATAACATATCTAAATTGGTCAACTTGCAGAGCGAAGCCGTGAATATAACTGTAAGCTGCTTGTTCAAAGGTGTACATCAGGATAATGATATACATGGATTGAAACTGATAGTACAGATAACCACAGACCAATAAAATGCGAATCGAAAGACTTAATAAGAATGGGGTGCGTCTTTCTTTAATAAGGGGGTTATTTTTTAATAAGAATAAGAGTGGGGGTCTTTATTTGCACTGCTATATAACATTTTTACAAGACGTAAAAATTAATAAAAAGGTATGTGCTAAAAGGTAAAAAAGTGCTAGCAATGCAATGGACAAATTTTTCATGTTCCACAAGTTTAGATTTAGACGTATTTCGTCTATATTATATACGTCTATATTATTTAATCAGCATAACAAACATGCTATCCAATTTAAGATAAACGTTGTATAAGGACTTTAACACTATTATGTTTAAGACAACTTAACCTCAGATTTCCTCACATCGTTAATCAGTATGTTATCATTATTTTATTAGGTTTTATTTTTATAAAACCTCCAATATATATCTGTCTTTATTGCAACCAGAAGAATAAGTCTGAATCTACGATTCTAATTTCCTGTTTAAAATAATTAAATGGGTTGGACTAATATTGGATAAAGGTTCAAGAGTCCATACTGATCCGCAGCATTGTGCTGAGGGCTCAGCGTCCGGTACTCTAATGCTATGCTTTGCGAAGTACAAAAAGGGCTGCCCGAACAATATACGAAGTTCGTAAACACGCGTCTCAAAAGGGTTTTCTTATCTCTAAATTTTAACCTTAGGATCTTAAGGATTTTTTAAAATTGTATTCATTATTCCTAGTATTTTTCAAAATTTACTAATTTTCCTTGGATGTAATAGTTTGAAACCCCTGGGTTTCATGAAGATTTTCTAAACAAGTTGATGGAGAGGGACTTAAACTTTACACTTATTACGCTAATAAATGTATTTGGTTTTGTATGATATGTTTTTTACAGACAAAAGGAGACCGAGAGTCAATGGTTCTTAAAAAAAGGAAAACACATGACCCTATTAATGTGCTGGGATATTAAGAAAAATCACTAAAAGCTTCAACGGTGACTTCCCATTCGTTTTTGTTGTAAACACTCTGTTTGTTATCTTTACTCGACGAGGAAAGTTCGCAATAATTGTATTCTATTTTACGACATAAATACTCTTCTGTCAGATGCTCCCTCTATCGGCAAAGAGTTAAAAATTAAACATTTAAATAAAGTTAGTTTGTAGTACCAAGATATTTTACAGCCCCCCTCATCATTATGAAGGCTAATTTTTGTGTCTCGTTTTTCCTTACATGGAGGCGTTATCGACAATAGTTGGTTTGGTTTATGTTTTTCAAGATCCTCTTTATAGGTTTGCTTTTTTGGTTTATTATTATAGTAGAAACTTATGGGTTTTCCAGCAAATATTCTGACAGAGAGCAAAGATAGACTCATGAGATATAACAAGTTTAAATCACCTGGAAAATGTATGTTTAAAACTGTTTTAGTCGGAGAATTTTAAATATTTCCAAAATACACCATAAAGGAAAAGACATGCATTATATGCTGGAATATTTACTTGTCAATGCTTTTACTTTTGCGATATTTGCTTTATACTTTACAGTGAAATTGTCTTTAGTGGATAAATGTTTTAAAATTAGAATTTGTTAAAAATCTGTTGTTTAAACAAGCCATGGATTTCTGTTTGACTTCAGGTATATGTAAAATCTGTGAACAAGTTAAAAGCTAAAACTTTAGCAAAGTATGGCCGAATCCTTTTTAGATATTGATCGCAATCATTGGGATAAAACCGTGCTTTCGTTATTGATATAAGAGAGGAAACATTTTAACTTGGTTAATGTAACGTAATACATGTTTGTTCATAGCTCACTTAATTTTAGAGCTCTTTCTTATTGCAATGTGTAACACTAAATCTCGTTTTAAAAATATAGCATCATAACAATATAAAAGTACATTGTAATTCAACAATAACAGATATAACATTTTGAGGAGTTTTAATGGAAAAATTCAACCCACTCATGAAAGTTGTAAGTCATGTCAACTCATGTATGAAAGTTTGCATCACATTCACCATCCTAAGATAGGGAACATTTCCCATCGTACTGAAGAGGAAACTTCGTTCAAATACCTTTAGATAACAGGGGCTTGTTAAAATTTAATTTAAATCCCTCAATTTCTCTGTCATCCTGTTAGAAGTTAGCTATATTTTTTAAGGCCGTGGTATGCACCATTTTCGTTGCTCTTTGCATAAATTATGTTTGTTTCCTGTATTTAATGTGGAAAAAATATTCTTGCCGTAATCCCGGAATTTTTTAAGTTGCATTCGCATTAAAGGAACATTTCGTGAAAATATGTACCGAAATCGATGTATTTATAAACTTGGTCGTGACATTGAAATATGAATTTAGGCCTATTTTGATTAAAGACTGTAGCCACGTCGGCTTTTGAGTAAACACTTATTTTAATTGTATGCTTTCTCTCAAATAGCCTTGAGCTAGAGAGAGAAACTCAATGCACTGCTTTGAAACATCCGCTTCCGATAAATAAACGAATTCAACAGAAAAAATATTATATTTATGGTTATTATTATTAATGGGTGGGTATAAAAACTAACAATCCGAGAATATTAAAAATAATACGCTTTATAATCAAATGAACACAAACTACAAATCTTGTATAAATATTAATCCATCTAACTTAGTTTTAGAAAATAAATTATTAATGCATATTTAAAAGGGCGAGTTTATTTTAATTTGAGCTTCTCTTAATGTCAAATAAAACTACTTAACCAACATACTTGATATTCATTTTAACCCTGGCTAACACAGTTACCTATGTTCTTAGGCAAATTCAAGTTCTTAAAATCCTCTCAGACCATGCTTTGTGGCCCTCTAAAGTTTCTTATAAGATAAAAGAGCACAGAAAAGAAGCAAGCAAACTAATTAATTTCATTTATTTGAATGCAAGCTCCTTTCAACTTAAGGTCAAATACCAGTTATATTTCAATTCAAACACGATCGGAAAACCTACAAATAAAATTTTGAGGTTTTACGTTGCGTTGGTTGGACTTTGTAACCACTCCCCCCTCTTTCAATATCCAGAACGAGGCATACAACTTATAATACACTTGATTTTATTTAAATAAAAAATGTTAAAAGCATAAATAAACTAACTTCCTTCAAATTCAAACTATTCAAAACCTTCAGACCCAATATTCAAGTATTTTGATTTTTTATAATGTTTTTATCATTTATCAAAATATAAGTTATCTAAAACTATTTCAAACTCAATATTATTGCTTTTTATATATTATTTATTCCACCGACAACTTGTTGGTTGATTTTTAATCCAACAAAAACGTTTTATAAAATTCCTCGAGTTTAAATTTAACTCCCCTCCTTCAGATAAGAAAATAGAATCCCCCTTTCAGATAAGAAATACTGGTTAGATAAAACCGCTCTAGGTTACATCCAACCGGTTGCGTACACAGTACTGACTACAAGGCAGGGCGAGGGTTGCGTGTGTGTACGTGTGGGTCGGGGGGGGGGGAGGGGGGCAAGCACGTGGTGATACGTACGTAGCGACGTATATGTACGTGGGCGGCGTCGTCGGGGCTGTGTCGCGTCGGGGCGCCGAAGACCGACTGAAGAGCGCGCCCCTGCGCCCTGCGTCGCCCCCCCCTCCCCGCCCCCTCAACAGAGGTGCACTGACTGACTCATCAAGTCGGGGCTATTGTCAACAGCACGCTCAGCACTCAGCACTCAGCGCCACTCGAAACTCGACTTGTCACTCGGATGTCCAGAACTCCAGAGTTGAATGATTTTTCCTCGACTTTTCGTCTGGTAGAGAGATTGACATTTAGTGTTGTTTTGATTGGAATTCTTGTCATCAAACCAGAAACAAATAAAAATTAATTGTTATTCAAGCAAAATAAATGGTAGCATTGCAAAATAAATAGTTTCTAAACAACCTCACATGGGTCCAATACTTGTGTGTGGGGCGAGCTCGAGTTCACAACTGCGTCTATATTATATACTTTTAGTTTGGAATTTCAAACATTAAAATAAAAAAAGTCATAACAAATTATCTAACCCCAAATAAAGAAACACAGTATTTGACTTCAGATGAAAAATTTATCCGATTTATTCCTTTGCCATCACCTACTATTATATAACGTAACATAGGTGTTTGGATTGATTAACCTTAAAAGCGTTTACGTCATACTACATAGAAACATCTTTTTTCTTTACCTCACTCTTGGCCGGAAAGCTACTCTTTGCCCCGTGCACTAGGAAACGGACAAAACTCAACAATCAAAACAATCAGCTGATTGCAGTAAACCGACGTTCAATGAATGTTTTTTGGTTACTTCACCCTTGGTTAAAAACCATTGGCAGCACTGGTGACAGTAGCCAAAAATGTTTGTTTGTTAATTATAGACTAGGTTTGAAGAACTGAGAAACGATATACGTATTTCAAATTTTACTTTTAGAAGAAGATTAACTGACGCTATTAAATTGTCCATGAAAGAACTGTAAATTTTTCAGTTGAACGACACTCGGTGCCAAGATCAAGATGACACCTCTCTATGCAGGTAATTAATCATAAAAATATATAATCGAATAAGTTCAAAAGAGGATATTCCCATGCCGGGAATCGAACCCGGGCCTTCTGGGTGAAAGCCAGATATCCTAGCCACTAGACCACATGGGATTGTATGTCGCATTGGGAGTGTGATTACGAACGTTATCAGTAGGCCTTAAAATTTCATCCTACCTGAAGTATCATGTCTTATTAAAATATGCTCCGAAGTAAACCATAGATTCCTTAAAAGGACAAACACTCAAGATGCCATTTAATAAATACAGTAATTGCGTCCTGCCAAATAACATATTTACAATTCCTCATGAAAAGTATATATATTTGAATACTTAAAAAATATATTAGTTATGGCTTAAATGAATAACATATTTTTATGAATAAAATATTTTAACTATAGGAATATTACATTATGAATGCATATTGCAACATATATTAACATAAATATATATTAAATATATTCAAGCCATAACTAATATATTTTTAAAATATTTAAATATATATATTCTTTTCGTTAAGAATTGTAAATATGTTTTTTGGCAGGACGCAATTACTATATTTATCAAATGGCATCTTGAGTGTTTCTCCTTTTAAGGAATCTATGGTTTACTTCGGAGCATATTTTAATAAGACATGATACTTGATAATAAATTAAAGTAGGATTAAATTTTAAGGCCTACTGATAACGTTCGTAATCACACTCCCAATGCGACATACAATCCCATGTGGTCTAGTGGCTAGGATATCTGGCTTTCACCCAGAAGGCCCGGGTTCGATTCCCGGCATGGGAATATCCTCTTTTGAACGTATTCGATTATATATTTTTATGATTAATTACCTGCACAGAGAGATCTTGATCTTGGCACCGAGTGTCGTTCAACTGAAACATTTACAGTTCTTTCATGGACAATTCAATAGCGTCCGTTAATCTTCTTCTAAAAGTAAAATTTGAAATACAGTAATGCCAAAACAACTAAAATAAATAATATTAGGAGGATTATTAATTGCTCCATCCTTTAATTGCACTTACCTCGGATGAAATAATAATATATAATCCGTAAGAAAAAATTATTATATTTTTTCATGTTGTCGTTAACATTAAAATTTTCCGACCTTCTGTGGGTAGTTTATTTAATAAAAGCCTATGATTGTCCTGGAATTAAATAGCATGAATATGTTAAAGATTAATTTTTGGAGGGCCGCGATAAACATTTCTATAACAAATTTTCATGGCATGAAGATTTATAATTTGTTAGATTATGTCAGAAACACAATGTGAAGAGGTATTGGTATTCCTGAGATTTACATATTCTCTACTGCAATATGATGGTGAAACATCGGATAGTTCCTTGACGTCTGAACGCAATCTAAGTAGGCCTAAGTCCCTTATAAAATTGGTCTAATCCCATACATACTTAGATAAACTTCGGCCCAAGACGCTAATGGGCATAGAAACCCTACTTGGACTTAGTCAACAGGAAGAGATCAGTATCAAAGGTAAATAATTGTGGAAGAAAAAGGAAAGGTGTGAGCATAGTTAGCTTTTGTAATGGACACACAAATATAAAAAATAGCACATCCGATGACTAGAATGCACATCAAATTACTTCAGTCTGTTAAATGTCAACTGCTTAATATGACTTGAATGTTAATTTCGATTTGTCTTTTATTATTGTTGAATAGGCAAAAGATGTCATCTGTATATCGTTGGTATTCAATTATTTTGATTGCTAGTTTCATTTTTGAGTTATCCACGATATTTATATTTTTTCTATGCCAGTCGTTATTGCTGAGAGAGAGGGGGGGGAGCCCAAGATCAATCATTTTGCTTGTAAAAAACAATCATGAAAGGTAACAAAAACAGAACTTTGACACTATGACATACTATGAGAGAAATAAAAAATTCTACAACAATATTGGCGGACTGTTACAGAAACCGAAATCTAAGCAACCCGATATATTTGACAGCACAGATGTTTTAAAAATAATTTGTTGTCCAAATTGTATGTAGGACAGACAGGGAGAGCTTTCGCCGAAGATATATGGAACATTTACCAAAAAAATATTCAAGAAAACTTATAGCATTTTCAGAAAATCTCACATCAGAAACTCGCTCATACCTACAGAGAGATCAAAATTTAGAAATTATTAAAAAAGCCCCCAAAATCAATAGACTTAATACAATAGAATGATTGCAATGCAACAAAAAATAGCTTTCATAATGAATGACCAAAAGAATTTTGCTGACAGTATCATTTTCGATTCTTTATGATAAATCGCTAAAAATAAAATGAAAATATATTACGGTACTAAGCTGAATAAGCCAATTTAAAAATATATTCATGTATATACGGATAACAACCCAGTACGTGTCAGCCTGTCTTTCTGTTTTAATGAACAAGAAGAGGTTATGTTTGTGAAATGCAAGCCGCATGATCATGCAAAACTTGTGCCCTAAGTGGTTTTTTATGTTTTTAATGGTTAAGTAAATTTTATGAATAATGACGAAATCTTAAACCGAGAAGAAATTGTAGCATGCCATGGACCAAGGGCAAATGGGACCGATGATAACATTACGATGCTGAAACCCAGGTCTCCCAAAGAAATAACATTGGATCTTAAGTCAGATCAAAAAATAAGTAAGGCAATTATTGGTAATAGCTTTCATAATTTGAGATAAACATGAGTTTTTTTTATTGTTGTTACATTTCATGAAAAATAAATAATGGAATTCATAACGGATTGTTTTAAGATCGTTCTTAAAGGTTCGTTTTAAAATGCGAGCACAAAACGACTTTATCCTCGCGCTACGGTTTGTTGACTTTGCATTAGCTTTGTACAGGCCGTGTCTTCTGTCTGACGAGAAGCCTATCGGAAATATGCAATTTTGTATTAGGCCTTTTAAAAGTTTAGTGCTTACTTATAAAATGCTTAGTGACCTAATGAAGGTGCTAAAGCTTCTAATGTAAAGATCAGTTTTCTATTCACCTGTCAATGGTTATCGAAAGTATTTCTCAGTTCAATTGTTTCAATCTCAATAATGATGCATATTCCGCTTTGCTAAAAAAATGAGTTTACTTCAAGTAGCTGTTTAAGGGGACCACCCCAATGAGCGTTTTCGTCGCGCAGTTGGTGTACGGAATTATCGACTAACTAATTAAAAATCAAGCAATTCTTTATGTAAAAAAAAGACATCCTGAATAAAACCCCAAGGTTTCTCTACATCGGGTCAGGTGACCTATCTCCACTACCTTGGAAAATGGCGGCCATGTTTGATTTACTGTATATATTTAAATATAAAATCCTCATAAGTCGTCCGAGTTCGATGAAATTTGGTAGAAATGTATATTTGTGTGCCCTATTTGTAGTTTCAAAGGTTTTTTTGTATTTTTATTGTTTTAATAATAAAAAGTACATAAAATTACGATCAATTTGGTAATATTTTAATTGTACACTTACTAATTATTAAATAGAAATAGTAGTTTATGCAACGATTGTATAATGCATGCCTTTAAGCCACGAGTGAGATGTAAGTTAGAACACGAGCGAAGCGAGTGTTCTAAATATCTCACGAGTGGCTTAAAGGCATAATACAATCGTTGCATACACTATTTTATCTACGACCAACAATATACGACAAAATTTCCCCCGAAAATAAACAAAACTCATGACTTACTAATGATGGAATAGGTCAACTAACATTTGAGGTTAGGCAAATAAGCAGACTGAGCCATGAATCGTTGTGGAACAATCAGCTGATGGGATAAGTAAACTCAAACATGAATCGTAATGCAACAATCAGCTGATGTGCGAATTGCGTAATTGTTATTATGACACTACTTCCGTCAAATGCCGAGCTCTCATTGGTCTAGAACCAGTACTCTAAAGTGACTCCAGTACTCTAAAGTCGTCATTAGAGTACTGCTTGGTTTTTGGTGTTTTAATGTATATCATTATAATGTTTATTGTAATTCCATAATTGGTGCTTATTGCAATGGTCGTAGATAAAGAAAAATATGAAATTTGTAGGGCATTTTTCAACATTTTATAGAAATTGAAAAATTTTCAAATTAAAGTTTTTGAAATTACAGTTTTTATGGCAGAAAATGACCATAAAAACGTACTTAAGGAAAGTTCCAAATTCCTTGATGAGTCCAAGCTTTCTACTTTGAGTCTAGTAAGCTAACGCCGCTAAGATTGAAAATTAATTCGTTATGCATTTTTATCATGAAGATTTGGTTAGTTGTTATTCCTCTAGTCACTAGTTTGTTTATTACTATATACAATTACATTGTCAACTCTCTTTTACTTTTTAGTGGCATGCATGTTATTAATATTATTGATGTTATTTATTTATTTATTTTATCGTACGTGATTGGCTTATTTGTTGCTTTATTGTCGTATTTCTAATTAATTTATAAGATGTAGTAGTAAGCTCAGGAAACCCCGCAGTGAACTTTAGATTATAATGAACTGCTTTGATGTAATTGGTATTCATACTGTATCAAAGCATGTAAATAAAATAAAATAAAACAAAATAAAAAAAATGGCGGCCAATTCATTTGTAATTTTCTTAAAAAAGAATAGCTTTTTAATTATTGTTTTACCAAGAAGAGTTAAACATAATAGTTGCTTAAAATTATTAAATCTACAAATTTTCTACTTAATACATTTAGGTTCTACATGTTCTGCCATGTTTACCCTACCAGTTTTTACTATACGGATCTCTTACCAATGTTTGCGATAAATGAATCTTTTAACGCTAGCAATGCGTCAGAAATCGTCATTCCACGTTACCCTCCATCATTAGCCATTATAGGTCCATGTTCGTATTAACTGTAGTAATGTACCAACTGCAGACTGCGTTATTACATTAAACGCAGTCTGGATGGGTTATTTCATGTGTTTACGTGTACTAGGGCACATTGCTTGGGGCACTAAGCCATAGGGACGTGTGTTTATAGAGTTAATCTAGAAAGTCATAAAACCTTTGATTATAAAACTTAAAATACGTTAAGACAATCTCAGTTGATTTTGATAAGTTTAGCAATTTTTTCCATAAAAATAACTAGAATTACAATTAAATTCTTTATCAATAACCTGATACTATTTCAACTTTGGCTGAAAAAAACTGGATAACAACGAGAAATTGTCAAATGTATCATGAATTTTAAATTATATACAATATAAAGTTTCAGAAATTAAAACACTCTTCAAAACACATAGTTTATTACTGTTCAACACCATAAACACTGTTTAATTGTAAAATTTACCATGACTTTTAAATTATCATTCAATATCTAGACCCTAAAACTAAGACATTGTTCACAAGACATTGTTTTTGACTGTTTATTTCAAAAAAAATTTCGTAATGCAGTAGTTGCAAATTATAATGCTCCATTCTATTAATTAAGGAGCTGAAATTTCCTGGTTAAATCTTTTACGAAGCAGTAGTAGCTTTAAAAGGGGTTTAAAGACTCTATTAAGTTTAATACGGGATTTACAATGAGGGTGATTATGTCAGGACGGAAGGTTGGTATAGTGGGGGGGGGGGGGGTGAGAGGGGGGGAGGGGGGTCGGTTTAGGGAGGAAAGTACTGGTTCAACGAGTCCTGATTGACTGCATCGATTTAGGCCGAGGGCAGCGAAGTGAGGGAGTGCGTCGGTGCATGCGTGAGTGGGAAGAATGGGAGGTTTAAAATGGAACACCATTTTACAGATTTTCTACTCAGGATTACATTAACTATTTGTAAGAAAGTTCGTGAAATATCGGATCAGATTCATTGGATATAACGGAAACAAAGTATTGATACATAGTCGTTAAAGAAAAGGACAAATTTTATCAAAAGGTGCTGCAGGCGGAGTTTAAACATAAATGAGAACCATACGGCTAGCTTTTTAATTTCATAACTCTCTTTTAATTTGATATGTCAAACAAGCATGGTTCACGTACATCAATTGAGTATTGTGTACGACTAGTATATCAAAATGAAAAGAGAAAAATGTGTATAATTTAAATAAGTAATACAATATTGCAAACTAGATTGACAATAACTATATACATGTGACAAATTTGTACTTGCATTTTAAGTTGATTATTTTTACTGACCGCTATATTTTCCTATATTAAAAATAAAATTTTATAATGAATTAATCGGGTACTTTGTTTCCTAGGGAGAGGCAAATGAGTCTCTCTATTACAAGCTCTGCCGAGAAACGCCGAGCAATGTTTGGCGAGAGGTAGAATTTCGTCTTGACTCTTGGAGGCATTTAAAAGGAGGTATCGACTTATAGAGATAAATAATGAAGTGCGGTTTCAACGGTATTATATTGTATTCCACTCTTCTTTCAATCACGCTCAGGATTTTCGAAGGTTAAAGAGCATGTAATTAAACGACAACATCGCTATTTTATTTATTATTATTGGTAAAAATGTCGAGCTTAAATTAAACTAGGAATACGCTCCGATGTCACGTAAGAGGATGAAGCGATGATGAGTTAACTGTCTTTGGGGCTACCAATATTTATAAATCTCAAATCAGCTCAAAAATCTTAACTTAATATTAACTTGTTTTTGAAATATCTAAGCAATATACAATCAACAAACCATGATGATGTGAAAGCTTTTTGACTTGGTAATCCTGGCTCTATAAAACTATTAACAGTTGTCCGCTGTATTATAAAACAGTGTCCGCTGCAGTTGCCCAAGCAGGCACAGTTGCTGGTATCAGTGTCCGGACACAGTTACGGGCAACTGTGTCCTAGTCTAAACGGCCCCATTTGATTCAATGCCCCGCTTCGAGTCTCGGCAACCGTCAGTTGCTCTCGGTTGCTCGCCGGTGGCCGACATCGGTTGCGCGAGGAGACACCGTCCAGACACTGTGTCCCTGCGGGCAACTGTGTCCGCCTAGTCTAAAAGGCTCCATAAGTGGCAATGCCCCGTGAGATGCCGAGAAACAGTTGCCGGACACGGTTACGGGACACCACGGCTAACCACGGAACCCAAACCCCCCCCCCAAAAAGTTCCCGCGCTACGGCTTTGATAATTGCCAAAAGACATGGGGGGGGCTTTGCCCCCCCCCAAGCACTGCACATGAATTTCTACTTATGAGAAAGAAACAATACTGTTATTGTCTCTTTATTACATAAAAAATATCTTTTTGTATTTCATCTCAATAAAAGCTCCCCCAAAAATTTTTTTCAAAAAAAAAATATTTGGTGAGCTTTGCTTTCAACGAACTATGAGTTTGTTTCAATTTAACCTGATTTTAAACTTCTGCAGTATAATTTTAAAAAAACCACGATGGTTTTTTGATTTTTGGTAAACGGTGAAGTATACCTTGCTCTAGAAAACCGCGAAAACCTATTTAATTGCCAAAAGAAATGGGGGGGGCTTCGCCCCCCCCACACCCCCCCTTAGCACTTCCAATGAATTTATACTCATGAGAAAAAATAACGCTATTGTCTTTTTTACATTAAAAATACTTTTTCGTATTTTAACTCATAATATACAGTACTTTATGTGTACTGTGTGTCCCAAAAGTTTACTGAGCGCTCCCACTATTACCAAATAAAGCATAGTCTCCGAAAAAACTAATAGTAATCAAAAATATATTAAAAAAAGGTTTAGTGGACTTTGCTTCAAACGAATTATACGTTTCAAAAAATATCCTTAAAATAAAATATTGTACGCTCTTTATTAGGCTACATCAAAAATATGTGTTTGTATTTTAACTAATAATATACTGTACTTTATGTTTAATTTGCTAACTGAGCGCTCCCTTTAATTTTGACTAAAGCAGTCTCCAAAATAACTAGTAGCCATCACAAATTTAAATTTGAAAAAGGTTTGGTGTGCTTAGCTTTAAACAAATAATAATTTACACTTATGAGAAAGAAACTATACTGTTATTGTCTCTTTATTACACTAAAAATATCTTTTTGTACTTTATCTCATAATTTACTGTAGTTTGTGTGTATATATATATCACACACATAAGTAACCTTGAGCGACTTACATGATTGCCAAAAGACATGGGGGGCTTTGCCCCCCCACACCCCCCCTTAAAGCACTCCCAATGAATTTACACTTATGAGAGAAATATAACAGTATTGTCTCTTAACTATATTAAAATATGTTTTTGCAATTTCCTCTTAATATACTGTACTTTATGTTTAATTTTTTCACTGAGCACTCCCTTTAAGACTAAAGCATAGTTTCCAAAAATATAGATTTGAAAAAAATTTTAGTGGGCATTGCTCAAAACAAATTATACGTTTGCTTCAGTTTAACCTGATTTTGAACTACATATGCAGTATGTAGTGAACATAACCATGATGCATTTATGTTAACTACTTTTTTTACATTTGGTAAAGTGTACCTTGCTCTCCATCACCGTGAGCAACTTACATCAGCAACACACTGAGCAAAATGGGGTCTTCACCCCCCACACCTTTCCTTAGCACTCCCAACGAATTTACACTTATGAGAAAAATAATCCTTAAAATAAAATATCGCGTTATCTTTATTAGGCTACATAAATTATAAAAGTTTGCTTTAACTTAACCTGATTTTGAACAACATATGCAGTATACAGATAAAAAAACACTATTTCATGGTTATGAAAAAAACATGATATGAAGCATGGTTCAAAGCTTTCTTTTGCCTTGGTATAATATACCTTGATCTACAAAACCGTGAGCCACTTATATGACTGCCAAAAGACATGGGGGGGCTTGGCCCCCCACACCCCCCCCCCATAGCACTGCACATGAATTTACACTTACGAGAAAAAAACAATACTGTTATTACCATTACCTCTTTATTACACTAAAAATATCTTTTTGTATTTTATCTCATAATATACTGTACTTTATATTTATATATCCAATTGTAATGTAAATTATACGTATATCACATATACGTAACCAAGAGCGACTTACATGATTGCCAAAAGACATGGGGGGGCTTTGCCCCCCCACACCCCCCCTTAGCACTTCCAATGAATTTAAACTTATGAGAAAGAAACAATACTGTTATTGTCTCTTTATCACACTAAAAATATCTTTTTGTATTTTATCTCATAATATCTATACTTTATATATATATATATAATATATATCACATATAAGTAACCGTGAGCGACTTAAATGATCGTCAAAAGATATGGGGGTGCTTTGCCCCCCCCCTACACCCCCCCTTAGCACTTCCAATGAATTTACACTTGTGAGGGAAATATAACATTATTGTCTCTTAACTAAATTAAAAATAAAATCATGCTTTTATAATTTTTACTCATAATATACTGCACTTTATGTTTAATTTTTTCACTGAGCACTTCCCTTTAAGACTAAAGCATAGTTTCTAAAAATATAGATTTGAAAAAAGTTTTAGTGGGCATTGTTTAAAAACAAATATACGTTTGCTTCAATTTAACCTGATTTTGAACTACATAAAATGCAGTATGTAGTTTACATAACCATGATGGTATAAAGCTTTTTTTGACATTTGGTAAAGTGTACCTTGCTCTACAACACTGTGAGCAACTTACATGATCGCCAAAAGACATGGGGGGCTTTGCCCCCCCACACCCCCCTTAGCACTTCCAATGAATTTACACTTATGAGAAAAAAAATGTTAAAATAAAAAATCTAGCGCTCTTTATTAGGCTACATTTTAAATATGTTTTTGTATTTTAACACATAATATACTGTACTTTATGTTTAATTGTTTACTGAGCGCTCCCTTTATGACTAAAGCATAGTCTCTGGAAAAATAATAGCCATCAAAAATTGATATTTGAAAAAAGGTTTGGTGGGCTTCGCTTTTATTGAATTATACATTTGCTTCAATTTAACCTGATTTTGAACTACACATGCAGTACACAGTTAAAAAAACCATGATGGTTCAAAGATTTTTTGACTTCTGGTAAAGTAAACATTGCTCTACAAAACTATGAGCGACTATCAAAATCTGTTTTTCCAAAAGGTATAGTGGTGGCTTCGCCCCCCAACATAGGAGGAAAAATAATGTTCCTTGTTTATTTCGTTGCTATCATGACAACTGATTGGACCAATATTAAAATTTTACAACTTTTATATTATTTTTATTAAGTTATTAGATTTTTACTTGCCAAGTACTCTGCATAGAAGACTTTTTTGCTAAAAAAGACTTATTTCTAAACTTTTAAGGAAATCCTCAGAGCTGTTTTTGAGATAATTGTGCAAGCAAGCACACACACTTAAGATAACAAAAAACATTTAACTGTTATTTCAAAGGAAATAAATCATTAAGACTGCATATAACTAATTTATTCATTTTATATATAAAAACAACTACAATTAATGAAATACATTATATTCAAATATTTAATGTAGCTATATGACGTCTTAAATGACTTGAGCATGATTTATAATTTTTTACAGATTTATTCACTTCATTCAAAATTTAAGAGAATTCTAAATAGTAAATATGTGGAAAATGTAAAAAAAAGAATAAAATAAACATTACATATTTAGACCTACAGATATTTTTAAAACTGACATAAACCACCGTCTCCCAAAAAAGGCTGAATAATTTCTTCTTACCCTGAAACAAAAATAATCATAAGTGGCAGATAATTAATTAAAGCTTTTTTTTTAACTGTAATACACTTTTAGCAAATTTCCCTTATTGGGAAGAAGCTATTACCATATATCTCATGGTAAGACCTAAGCTCGAGACCATCATAACTTTTTGTTTTGAGATCCCCAGATGCCAAATAACACCATTCATATATATATAGGCCTGCCATATTTTCAAAGGGTCAAACTGGGACATGCTCTCAGACGAGGAGGAGACACAGCGGGGGGTTGGGGGATATGGGATGCCACCAAGAAGGCAGACAGGGGTCCAATGGCCCCCTCCGGAATTTTTGAAAAATTTTTTAAAGTGAAAATTAACTTCAAGCGGACTTATTTTGTGTCCAGATTATTGAGTCAAACTAATAATATTTAGGTAAATCTATTATGAGTTCAAAATTACTTTTTGAACAAACTTGTAATTTGGAAAACATTTATAAAAGTTAAAAAAAAATTGTAAGTTTTAATGATATGAAAAAAAATTTTACTTGAATAGTGACAGTGCAATTTTTATCATGATAAATTTAGAACCATAAATACATTTTTAACAAGGATAATAATAATTTAATACATTAAACAATACTTAAAATCAATTTTAGTTAAATTAAAAATATGAAAGCATTTCATGCAAATAGAACACAATATAAACAAAAAAATACATATATTATAAGTATTTTTCCTTGTTTTTGTTGGGATTTAATAATTTTCACTGCTGCTCCCAAACCATTCATATTTCACACTGGTATGAACTTTTTTTAAATGTCTGTTCTTTTTCATAAAATTGTGAGCAAGAGATACCATAGTTAACTTGCAGTAGACTATCTGCTTTTTTTAAGCCATTCACCGCCGTAGCGCACTTGTTAAACTACCGGTATGGTTAATTATTTAATAACATAATACACAATTTAAAAACTGACCGGGACATCAAGAAAACCGGCCGGGACACCAGGACTGCCCTAGTCAAACCGGGACGTATGGCAGCCCTATATATATATATATATATATATATATATATATATATGTGTGTGTGTGTGTGTGTGTGTGTGTGTGTGTGTGTGTGTGTGTGTGACTTTAAGCACGATAACTTGCGTAAAAATGGTCTGATCTGAATTAAATTTGGCACAGAGATGTAAAATAGTAATTACTCCGACAAGTTCGAAAAACAGCGTGATTGGACCATTGGAAGGGGAGTTTAGGGGGGTAAACCCCTCCAAAAATGGGTTTTTGGGATTTTTTACATAGAAAAACAAAAAATATAAAATTATTTTTTGGACCATTGAATTCAGCTTAAAAACAAATAATTTTGTATCTTAAATCGTTGCTCTATGTCCATTGGATCCCGAGATATCGTTATTGGTAAACAGTACGTTGTCCCAATACTAACCTTACGGGAAATACATAAAATTCTATATCAGGAAGGTTCATGGCTTCCATCTCGTTGATATCTACTGGATTATTGCAAAAAATATTTAAATTTCACACTTCCATGGCAGCAAACCTGCATACTCATTTCCCATGTTGTTATTATGGAGAAAATGGTTGTATGCTCATTTTAGGATTTAATTTGATTCTACTTGATTTGAGGCTCATCTAAACGATTTATTTAAGCATTTGAAATTCGCTGAGTATGCAAAGTGCTGCAAAGTGGGTATTTTTATACTGTCTATATCTTTAAACAAAGGGTTTTATTTATTTAGATCCATAAATTGATAACAGCTGAGTCAATTCTAATGTTTAAGGGGTATCTTTATGAAAATTTGCCAATACATCTCAGAATTTAAAGAAAGAGCACCACTTGTTTACATAATGGCTGAATTTTCAGAGGAGTGGCCTTATACATCAACAGCTAATCAAACCCAATTAATTTTGTTTACAACTAAACAATTGGACATGGCTTGGAATAGTTAGTTTTAAAGGTTAACCGCAGAGTGCAACAATTTTAATTTCCAAGGACTACCAGCTTTTATCATTGACAATAAAGAGGAGACTTTTCGGTACTTTGGTATTATACGGACGCCACCATTATACAGCGCGCTGTGTCGGTTATGTTAGGTTAGGTTATCATAAATAAGTCAGTAGGACTTTCCTCGTTTCGTTACGAATCGAACGATACCAGATGAATAATACCTTCGCACGCCAAATCCCCTCTAAGTAGGCCTAGGTCAGGTTGTTGACGGAGTGTGTGCATCACTTGTATACGGGATTTGGCGGGCTAAAGTATGACTTATCCATTATCGTTTGATTTGTAACGAAACGAGGAAAGTCTTACTAACATATTTATGACAACCTATCCTAACATAACCACCGCAGCGCACTATATAAGGGTGTCGATCGGGTGTTGCCGCTTGCGGTGGTGACGCTTTATCTCGCCGACATCACTGCCTTCTGGGAGGCATAACACTAAGACTGCTAAGCATAATCATATCAAATTTGGACAGTAAGTCAATTAAAGTATGTTCTCTTCAATTATGCAGTTATTATTGGTATCCAGTAAAAAAAATCTCTCTAAAAATAGTGGCCTCCGTATAATACCAAAGTACTGACTTTTCATCGCCTTTGTAAAATGTATGGTCTACCAACTGTTTTGTGTCAGGATTATAAAAAGGACCAACTTATTGTATTCAATTCAAACATGTTTATTTCAAAAAATAATAACATACAAGCACAAAACATCGCTATAGTGCGAAATAATACCCCCGCATGGGTCAAAGCCTGTGTGCGGAGATAGAGTAATTATCGTGTCCATCAGTATTCACTGCAACAGTTCACGAGTCCAAAATGCACTGTACACATCACAAGAAACAAAACAAAAGAGGAATTACATGTATTTATAAAGGTAAATAAAAAAAAATATTAAAAAAAACCGTATTTAGAGATCTTTCATAAGTTTATTTCAATTGAAGCCACAACAAAAAAGAATTTATCTTGCCAGGAATAAAAAAAAAAAAATAAAAATATAAAAATAAGAACCATTTACATACCGAAGACTTGGCTGCCATGCACACGCGCGCGTGCATACCTTCAAACTACAAAGAAACTTGATTTTGGTTCGAATATTATCGATAGAAGGAAGTAATGAATGTTTCAATACCTTGCCTACCTACATCCAGGAGCCAGTTATTTACCATAGTTTTGTAAGTGTCGATTTTGTTTGTACTCGGAAATTTTAATTGTTCTGGAAGTTTAGAAAATAAAAGGCTTGAAATATAAAAGGGGCTGGTAACGTTAATTGATTTGTTGAGTTTAGGAATGACTATACCGGTGTTTACTAAGGACCTGGTTTGATAGTTATGAGTTGGTTGTTCAAATATTGTCGTTCTGTTTTTAAAAATGTATAAGATTAATGATCTAACGTAAAGCTGAGGGATACTAAGAACTTTAAATTCATCAAAAAGTTGTTCAGTTGGGAATCTAACAGGTTTTTGTAGTGCTGTTTTCATAATGGCTTTTTGAATTATAGTTAATGGTTTTAACACATTTGAAGAAGTACCCGCCCCAAACTATAATTCCATACTGCAAAACTGATTGAACATACGCGAAGTAAACACTTTTAAGCACCTTAGGCGATAGTATACGCCCAAGTGTGTGAAAAACAAAAATCAATTTCCTAAGCCTAACTCTAAGATGCTGAGCGTGTTCTGACCAATTGAGTCGATTATCAATTATTATGCCCAAGTATTTATAATACGACACTCGTTCAACACATTCACACGTCACACATGCATTCTGGCCGCCACAAGTATGAAGTCTCACGAAATGGCCATCCGGGTCACCAACAGCTCTTAATGAAATTGCCATATATTTAGTTTTTTGTAAATTTAGAGTGAGCCGGTTTTGATCAAACCATCTCTTGACTTCCAGAAGGCCGCGCTCCGCGTGATATTCTCTGATTGCCGAACAGCCTACCTGTATGACAGTATCTGATCATTAAAGTTGTTCATTTAAAGATGTAGTTTATATAGTCTTTGAAAATTGGCAATCATGTCATAAAAACTTAGTTTCATTCTTACCATTATCAACATCATGAAAGCTATGACTCATAAAAAATGTGGATATTACTCAACACATTCAATGCTGAAATAAGGGCTTTTGGGTACCCTTAGTGCTAAACATTTTTATACATAATCACTACTCTTTTGAAGTATTCAGACAGGAAAAAAGTTCTTTTTGTAAAAAAAGATCAATTTTACCAGATTTTTACAGCCTCATTTCTGGTCCGCAAATGTGCATGATAAGCACTCAGGGGTTATCTAGTGAATATAACACACCCAATATAATCCCAGTAAAAAGGAGGATAAAAAACACAAAAAGTATTTATTATTGTTTTACTTATGGCAAAGTAGGCTAAATGTAACCATCTATTTACACATATTTACTACCCCTCCCCACCACCTTAGTGTTTCAGTTAAAACTTGTTATACTGTATAACTTCTTTTAGTTCAAATCTATTAAATTTTGAATTCAAACCACCCAGTTTTACCAAGAACCTGTTGCAGCAAACCTTCATAGTCATTCCCCATGTTATTATTATGGAGTTACAAAAACATGTCATATCTCGCTATGGTGGATTGAAATATGTCCTTTTGCATTTTAAATTTGCTGAGTGTAAAGGTCTGATTTTCATTCATAAACGTATCTATTTCATTTTACCAAATCATCCCATTACTTTATAAAAAATCAGTATTATTTTCTATGTACACATTCTTTTTAATAATGATACATAAAATCTTCATTCAACAAAGCAAAACAACATTAATATTTATATATAGCTGAGTTTGCAACAGCTGTAATTTTATGCCTACTTTGTTTATATTTTTGTTATTTTCAGTTGCTATCATGGCAACTCATAAACCTATGATAATCATAAAATTTTATAGCTTTGAATTGAATTTTTAATGAAATGAGATTTTTATTGTCAATGGGATTGGTATATGAAACATATTTTTGAGCCATACACCTAAATAGGTTATTCCTAGCATTTGAAGGAAATTCTGAGTCATTTTTGCCTCTCCTAATCCATCACAAGCGTTCTTTCCGTAGGACGATGCAAACAAATTAATGATGAAAGTGGAAAAACACAAATTTACCAACTTATAATTATTAATCTCAAAAGGAGACTGTACAGAATGCTATACCAATAAGGCAAAAAATGTATTGACCCCATTGATGTATTTTTAACATATCTCCTGATCCCATCATGGTCCCACTCTGAAATTTTTATGGTGTACTCAAAAAATAATGCCTTAAAACATATACAAATTTTTAAAAAATCAAAAAACACTAACCCTAACATTTTCCAAAAGAATTTTTTTGAGTTTTACCAAAAAAGTTTTTTACCCAACGTGTTCAAGTTGAGTATCAAATTAAAACCCATGATACCCTCTTTAAAATGAGCCATCTCTCAGCTATCTAGTACTAATAGAACTATGGTTATGGCATATTTCAGATTTAGGCGCACGTAAAAAAATTACGGCATTTTATGATTTTTGAAAATTCATAGGCCTGACTCAAAAACTATGAGAGATAGATTTTTTAAAATTATATTTGTGTTCAGGATGTCAAAAAGTATAAATAAACAAAGTTTGATCCAAATCTGAAATAGTCAGGTTAAGTGTCTTGTTGGACATGGAATGTGACCCATGTTCAGCCCCACTTAGGCCCCTTGCACACGCTCCGATTTTTATCGGTCCGGAAAATATCGGAACTTCACATTCCAATAGTGGCGGCCGGTGGAGAATGGGAGCTTGCACACGGTCCGTCCACCATCGATCCGGCACGATCGCCGGATAGCAGCCGGACGCTGCCACTGTAGACAGCCGGCGCCGGACCGGCACCGGAAAGACAGTGGCGCATGTGACTATACGGAGATTGCACACCTGCCTGTAATCTCCGTTCCGGCGTCAGTTCAAATTCAACATATAATTTCATTATAATTAATTGATTGAAGTGTGTTTAAGTTTTTTTGAAGTTTTATATTCCACGTTTGACTTGTAAAAAGTTTCTTTAACCGCCTTTGAATAGACATACATTGTTTAATAACTTAATTTGGTTATAAGTTAAAAGATAGTCAAGTTCGACATTAATTCCAAGGTAATGTTTTTTAGATTTACTGCTCCAAGGTAATAGAGGGCACGATTTTTACATATTTCTCTCAAAATTCTTATTATATTATTTTGAATTATAGACTAACTAGCAGTTTCCCAGTGAATAACTGTCTTCGTGGTTGAAAGACATATATATATTCACACAAAAAACCATACTCTCACATAATATTAGTAAGATAAACAGCTTAAGTGAGTAAAATATTTGTCTATTTCCTTAATTGAACTGGATTGGTGATGAGTATGTATGGATTTTGACTAATTATTGAATATACTAATCTAAAGAACTCTGAAATAACAAACTAAGTTAAGGGAAACATTGTTACCTACCATAAAGTAATAAATATAAATTAAAAATAAATGTATTAATTTTGTTTAACTCTGATTTGTATTTATTTTGTAATGTAAACAACTTAAAAGCATATAGACTATATATATATAGTTTAAAAGGATTTGATTATTCCCATAGTAAAAAAACGACTGAATTTTTTAAGTAGGCCTAGTAGTTTGATGAGTCACGCCTTATTCTGGATAACAAAGGAATACTCACACACACAGCTTCATTACTTTTGTCCCAAACAATCTATCTACTATCCATCTATGTAGCGAAAATTTTGCATAGCAATTGTGAGCGTTTGGAAAGTCGCAGGATGATGGGAGAGGGCTCAAATTAAAGGTCTTGATCCCAGGGACTCGGAAAAAATACTGGAATGTTTTAAAATTCGTCAGGAAACGAAAAATAAACAAAGTATCTACCATTTAAAAAGCATTCACACGGTAGGCACACGGCAATCGAGCAACCGGCCCGATTAAATCCGGATAGTGTGCAAACAACGCTTGTCCGGTACAAATCGGACCGATATTTACCGGACCGATAAAAATCGGAATGTGTGCAAGGGGCCTTACAGGTGAGTAATTTAGCTTACCAGAGTTAAGATGTGGATTTACTATCAAACTGGGCTTACCATGTATTGTTGTGCATACCCCAAAACATTTTTATGGCCCGTCCGGTTACTAAACGGACATAGTTGACTGTCAAGATTCGGTGGATTCACCTATTAAGAACTACAGTAAGAAATGCGCCCATTGCCTCTTTGTCGGTATAAATACATCCAATGTTTTTATATTAGGCCTATCTGAAACAAACAAAAACCCAAAATACTTATTAAAGCCTAAATAAATCAAACATAATTTTAAAAATCACACACATCCTTAATGATTGCATAACGCTTATTTATATTGCAGTTTACCATAAAAACGGTAGGATAGTAGATGCTAATAAAGGGCTTGCCATTGTAGTTTAGTACAAGGGTTTAAATATCATAACTCTTATTTCTTTGCTGAAAAATACAGATGTTTAATTCACAGCATTGTAAAACACTTAAAAGACATTTGAAATTATAAAAAAGATAAAAATTCCCATATAAAATAATATCTAAAAAAACAAATCATAGACCTATATATACTTAATACAATAGTCTAAGGGTTTTCTCTGTTACATCCATTTTTCAGCCATCCTACTTAACCAATTTTTACAATTGAAGTGCCATTTTAAAGCTTCTAATGTAGCGCACTGGCGACTGATAATTAAAATGGGCATTTTCTTCACGGCTTCGACCCCCAAGCCTTTGATGTATTTTGAGAGGGCGCTTTCAATGCTCCAGTAAAACCAACCAAAGCTTTACCAAACCAGTAAACCAACATGTTTCATAATGGTTTTAAAAAGTGATGTAATTTAGCAGCTGGTTAAGTTGAGATCTATTTTATCTTATCTATTTTTTTATTACATTTTAAACAAAAATAGATTGTCTGCAACTCTAATCAAGATCCGATAGGGCCTACAGCTCTTAAAAATGAATCTGGGCTACTTTTAGTTTGGTTATTGTAGCAGAATGAGGCAGGTGACTCATTATTTATGATCAAGATCCACGATCAACAGACTATAAATATATTATTGTGAATTGAACTCTTAAACATAAAGGAGAAGGCATAGAGAAAAATAAATCTACGAGATTAGGGAAAATATGCTTAAACTTTGGCAAGAGAACTGCTGAGAGACAAAGACTGATTGAAAATCAGAAAAATACTAAAATGCGCAATTTGCACATGGGCCCCCTAGAAAAACTTCCGCTATCCTACTGTTGTACAAGAGAACAGCCAAATTCAAATCCATAGTGCTCTGGTGATAAATAATGTGTGTGTGTTTTGCTCAGATAGGCCTTTATTGAAAAGATTAATTTGATTAAGAAAGGGGAGTTTAAAGCCATACAATTTATTCTAACTGTAGGTGAGTTTCTCAAAAACAGAAATAATTTTTTTATTTTTTTTATTTATTTATTTTTTAAAGAGGGTGGCGGCCTCTTTTTACCTTGCATTTGCCCCCTCACATGGGCCTCAGGCCTGTGCGTGGAAGTTATCAAGCAAACCTAAGGAGTGAGCCGGTACAGTACAAGGACGAACAGTACTGCTAAAAGTATGCGACATCATCGGGAGTCGATCCTGCGACGCTGCCGCCACAGAACCGGGGCCGAGTGTGCTACCAACTGCGCCACAGACTCACTTTACTCCACATTTAAATGCTCAGTTTGCGCATGGGCCCCCTAGTCTGTTAAATTTACATAGGCTATCGATAATTCATAAACAAAGCCTTAACCAGTTAGTTTATATTTAACATTTACGAACTATAAAATCTAAATCTGGCAAGAACATTCCTCTTAGGTTTCAAGTTTGTTTATACAGTATATTCTTAAATGGTTTTATTAATTTTCTTCGTAACCATTAGTACTTCTGCCTAGAAAACGAACAGTGAAATAATAGTTCTAGTTCAGGACTATGCAACCATAATTGATACCCTCAACATTTAATAAGTTTGTAATGTAATCTGCATTACCATTAGGAAAAATGGAGTACAAACATACCATAGCTCTATGAGAAGACAGTGTAAATATTGAGTCGGTGGCACAGTTTTAGCGCACCCAGCCGCGACCTCGGAGCTATAGTAGCGGAGTCACTGGTTTTAGTCTCAACGTTGTCCATATTTTAACAGTACTGTTCGTTACCCTTGTACAGTAACCTTGCTTTGCTTGATAACTTCCATGCACAGGCCTAAGGCTTGTGTGCAGCCTAAGGCTTATTTACAGGGGGGGGGGATAAATACAAAGTAAACAGACGGAGTCTGTCTAAAACGCTGACTGACCCACCGACCGAAAATGTTATTTTCCCATAAGTTAAGGACAGAAAGTCTATGGCCACCATGTGCCAACGAGTAAATAGAGCTAATAGCCTTCAAAAAAACTTATGTTAATGTTACTTCAATGAGGTTTCAAAATTGAGCACCCATGGAAAGGTCTTGAACAAAATGCTTAAGACCTTCTTAGAAAATCAGTTCCACCAGATGGCATGGGGTTTAAAAACAAGTCAAATTAACATACATGTTGATTTATATAAGCCTATATAAACTTTCATAGCTTGATTTACTTAGTGACACCAATGTTCTATCCTTTCAGGAAAATAACACTATCGGTCAGTTGGTCAGTCAGCAGCATTATAGAACTGACCCAAAAAAAATGCCAGCGCCCATTTTTAAAAAAGATAACTTCAAAAAACATCATAGGTGGGCCTAAATTCAATAACGCTATCATTTGCAATATGAGAATGAGGGGTATGAGATCCATATTTGAATTTTTGCCACCATTTGGAGGATTATATTGTGTTTTTATCTGCTCTTTGGCGCAGTTTGAATTGAAGGTCTTGGGAGGAAAATCAAACGATTTTTTTAAGGTAAAACCTCGATAAATTGTTTAGTTATGTAATTTGCCTCTTTCTATTCTCAACAGTTACTATACAGTAGGTCTCATTGTGTTTTACTGTAATTGGATGTGAGAATGATAACTCAAATAGCAAAACATGAGAAATTAATGACTGACATCAGATCATATGTTGAGGATTGTGTTTACTAACATAGTCATCGTGTAATTGGATTGCGCTAATACTGAGTACAGTCTAGGCCTGCATAAAATGTAGGTCTAATGTTATTGTATTTAACTGAGCTATTACTGAGTATAGGCCTGCATAAAATAAATTATACTTAAAGTTGTTAATATAATTTATTGAACAAGTTTATCTGCATTAACTTGAACTTACTTTAGATTATTGGTCTTGATCCAATTTTTTTGAGAACAGGATGGGCATCAATGTCATACTGATAACTTGTTTTTGGTAGGCCTTATACCAAAACTTGTCCAAACTCCAAACATAACCTACAAGCAGAAGAAGTACATAGTACATTTCTTGAAATTGAGACCTACCCCTGGAGATAGGTATTATTTTAAGCCAAGTATGAGTGACAGTTCCTTAGGGAGGACTGTTAATTAATAGCCCAACAGCCAAAATAAATTTAACCTTAAGATTACATCTAGATGGAAACTGAGAACCTTGATGTTTGAGAAGGCTTAACTTATAACATTAAAGAGTTTGGTAAATTCTTACATGATTTCATTAGTAGTTGTCATATAGTGAAAACTAAATGATAAATGGATTGAATTAACAAATGGTAAGATAAAAATTGTGATTAAACTAAAGTTTAGTCCTATTTAAAACTTCCACAAGCGTTGTGCCAAAAACATAAGTAATTGAGTCTGTTCATCATATTATTACCATTTTTAGCTTCAGTGATCCAAAAATCTTCTAGCCTATTTTATCTTACCTGTTTAGCCTTCAGAAACAATTTCATAGTCTTGACATGTAGGTAGCCTAATTAATTGAAACTGGTGACTTTCCGGTGCAATCCACAAATAAATGACACATAACTTATTCTTGTTGTTGTTAATGCTCGTTAAACATGCTTTGAAAACGAATAAACACTTCACTCAGGTGCAATGCAAAAATCATTTTGTTTGCTACTGGTAACATCTTTTAAATATTCGTACTGCAACCCGTCGAGAAATATGAATACATTTTTATTTACTTTGTAATGCCGAATGAAAACAAATGCAGCCGCTTCTCAAAACAAACTACACGAGTCAACTGAGGTTTTAAAAGTCAAGTCACTACTGAAAGTAGTATTTTAAATGTAAAGCTTTAAAAAATCTAATTTATACTTTATTACCTATCGGAAAGCAAAGTAATAAGATGGCGAAAGTTTCAAGGCATGAAATTCTACCGTTATTTTATACCGAGCGGATAAACACACACACTCACTTTGGAAAATCGGAACAGCTACAGTGATTTCGCTATCGCTTCATCAATTATAATTATTTCCTATGATTTTGTATAGTCAATGACACTCTTAATAAATAGTTTCGTGGGTGACGCTGTTGTTATCTTCTAAAATATATGAGTTGATCAAAATGTATTTTTTTAAATTTTCACTATCCAACCCAGTGCTTCCCAACCTTTTGGTGCTCGCGTTTCACCTACCACATCTACCATCGCAAGGATCCCCCCCCACCACAGAGGGATTTATTTCAACAACGCTTGTTACCATTTGGCGGTTTTGTTTTTGCCAGATAAATTTTATTTTATTTTACTCGTCAATGTAAACTTTTGGATCGTAGTTTGATTATAAGGATATTTTGACAAATTATATGTTCACCTCAGCTCTGTTCAATAATTTTATGGTCAATTTGGCGAAATAACCGTATGAATTTAAATATGAATTTAGTTAATGTGAAAAATGTCTAGGTACATGGGGGAAAGTAATGTCTGCCTGTTATTTGGAGTTTGACATATTTCTAATAGTTCATGTTGAAAATAACATAAATAAACAATTTAAAGCCATTCAAAGTGTACTGTTTTTTTACCAATGATCTGATATTTGGGCATATTACAAAAATTTGTTGAACAGATTTACATATCTAGACTGAGCGTTCAAAATATGAGCTACTTCAACAAGAAATTGCTAGATGTTAATAATTCGTACAACTATATAGCAGTTATAGTAATACCATTGAATTAACACTGAAATTCTGGTAGTATTTTTTAATGGAAATAACATTTTTTAATGCCAACATGTAATGTAGAAAAAATTGTTATTCTGAAAATGAAAGAATAACAATACTTCCTGAAATATGTTACGAAATTGACATATATGACCAAAACAGATGCTGAAAAGGTTAAGGCATAACGTGCGACTTGACTGTTCGCACCTAGTGTTTTATTTTGCACTACTCTTCAATCCCTTGCGTACCACCTGGTGGTACACGTACCACCAGTGGTACGTGTACCACCGGTTAAGAAACACGGATCTAACCTATTAAATATATCCTAATATTCTACTGCTACAGTAAGCGAAATTTTTATTTGAAGATTTTCTAAAACAATCATAATGGATTTTAAAGTTTCAAAAGAGGTTGATGGATTGGAAACCTAATGAAATCCCGAAAAATCGCATATTTCATCGCTGGAACCGAGGGTGAAAGTTTTCCTCCAAGCTGTCTGCAGAACTTGAGTGAATATTTCAAGAATGTGGAATGTTTGAGAGGGACGAATATATGGCTCTTGTGTCGATGTAATGGACTATCCAACGTTTCATGGTCCATAACCAATCTATCAGGATATGCTGACTATCCAACCGCTATAAATGTTTTATGGTCAGTGACACTCTTAATAAATAGTTCGTAAATAACGCGGTTTTTTAGGTGGTGTAACGCGGTGGGAAAACTAATTTTTTTTTAGAACATATATACGTCTCCAAAATTATGTAAGCCTATCTGTTATCTACATAGCTCATTGAAGGTAATGTTCAATGAAACAATATTTCAATAACAGAAAAATATATTTTCTCTGATTCCTGTACAAAATCCTTAAGTATAATCACATAAAAATTAACTACTTTGAGATAGGAGTTATATATACATTTGCAAACATGATTTATAGTGAAAAGCCAGTATTAGTAAAAGTATGATTTTTGATGAGAAAGAATTTCAAAGGGTTGACTGTCTCGGCACAATATATATATAAAACTTTAACGTAGGAATTACAGTAGAGTCCCGCAAACCCGGACTTCGATAACCCGGAATTCTGGATAACTCGGAAAGCCTGCCAGAGCAATAAAGTGCACTGAAATTCAAGGCCAGAGCACGGTGTGACACATATAAAAAAGTTTTGGTTTTTCTTAAAATTTTTTTGTAACTGATAATGTGTAGTTTTTGTATTTTTTACTTTGCGATGAATAAAATGATTTCTTATAGAAATAACAGAAACTATTCTTATTTTTTCTTTTTTTACTCATTTCCCGATAACTCGGAATTTTCACAAACCCGGACACCATTCGGTCCACATTAGTCCGGGTTTGCAGGACTCTACTGTACTCATTTATTACTAAAATAAATACAAACAAACCTGTAAAGGACAAGTAAGAATAGAATAATAAACATGGATAGTTAAACAAGATCAAATAATTTTCATAAATTTCGCACGAAGAGTGCAGAGAGACCACAATAAACATCGATGGCAAGGACAACACAGGTGGCCGCACTTTTGTTTATTCAACACCGCACTCGCTCATCTATCGCATGGGACTCTATTGTCACTTTATTACGAACGATGTAATTTTATCTAACATTTTTATGCAATTCTAAACACGTTTATGATGTTTGGAGAAAACGTTATTTAGCGCTTGTACGAAGTAATTATTAAATAACGGAATTCATTATTTTGCATTGTCAATTAAATAATAACCTACCTACGAATAAAGTGTTAAGACTATATTACTAAATACTGATAGTCTACTAGAGGTAGTGAGGTACAAGAAGAAGCTTGGGTGTTTACAAACAAACCCAGATGAATTTGGATTCTTCAAGGAGGGGAAATGAATATTAACAGATGATCAATTGATTCAACTATAAATTTCTTTTGTCAGTCTTGTGTTACACGCTAAACCAAAAACATGTTATCTGTTTATTGATTGTTATTCAAAGAACAAAACAATGTTTCTAATATCAACCCAAATTTTGTTTTGGTTTAGTATTTTTTTGTCTACAAGACTAATAGCGTAGTCATATGACTTTGTTTACTTCCACGTCATCAATGATTTCCTCCCCTCCTCTGCTGAAACTTCAAACTCAAGCTTCTTCTTGTACGTCACTACCTCTATTTGCTAGTTAGTGCTTTCCGAATGTAAACCTAAAAAAAGGAACCGTGGCCTTTGAGAATCTGACATCAGGTGTAATGCTGGAGTATATAACTTCTGTAGTCTGCATTTAATTGTTTTGATTTTAAGTTGCAAGTAAGATTGTACTACTTTTATATTTACATTGAAATGCCATTTTGTAGGAACACTGGTTTTCTGGACACATAATAATTTTAAGTACCTTTTGTAAAAAATATAAAACTTCAATAACGTTCCAATTTTCTATTGTTATGAATTTTTTTGGAAGTTGAGACGGTAAGTTATTGGTCTTAGAAGTTTTATATAAGAAAATACCCTCGGCGCGATGGTTGTCACATTTACATGTTTCACTTCGACGCATTTTACACTCGGTCATAATTTTTGTTTGATTTTGCTTTATATAAAAAAGAAAAAAGTCTACCACTGAATATTTTCTAAACTTAGGTTATAAAACGTTACATTATCAAATTTAAACCCTTTTCAAATTTCATAAAATCAAAAGTCACATTAATTCAGTCACTGATGACATGCGATGTCATACTGGAAGAGGATGCGAGAGTCAACGATACACCAGTAGCCCGAGGCCTGTGACGTCAGGTGGCAGCGATAAGGCTATCACTCTCGTCAAACGCGCCGTGAAATATGCACCAACATTGTTCATCGAGAATCTTGATTTTCCTCGAACCACGCATTGGTGTCATACACTTCACTTTCATCAGTTTACCTACGGGATTTTAAATAATCGTATTCGTTTATCAATAACTCTTGTAAAAAATGCATTAAAATAAGTAAGAAACATTAAAGTCTTGCGTGAATTAAGAATAGTTATGGCGCATGTTTTACAAAAGCAAATAAATATTTTGTTCAAAACCTTTACCCCTACGTATTTACCTCTTTACTTTCGACAATCACCGAAGGATTATTTTGAAGTTTATTTTAATTGTCTTTATATTGTACTTCAACATAAGTTAATTTGAGTTTTTTATTTTGTTGACTAAGCATAACAACATTTCACTTCAGCAAAAAGTGCCAAAGGCTCTGCAATCGTGTAAGAACAAAGGTTGTAATAATTCGAAACTTTTAACCTATACTAAAAAGAATCACAAAACTGCTTTAAATTGATCACACTGTAACAAGATAATCCATGACCTGCCCAGATAGCTATTTTACTTATATGTGTCATACAGATACCGTTCCTTATCATCCACAACGTAGTAAGTGTAGACAATAACGTAGCAGGACAACAAGAACATGTACATTATAGGAAAAGCCAGTCTGGAGTAAATATCTATCTTTGAGAACTTGTCAGGCGGTTCTGAAGTAGCAGCCACTTCCTCTTCTGTCGGCAGGATCCTTAAATTCCTCCATAGGTTCACCGGCACTAGCAGAGTGCTGCGGAGAGTAATCCTACAAAAATAACATGAGCATTAGAGGAAACTCTATAAACTGGAGTAAATGTCTATCCTAGATTACCTGCCAGGCGCCTCTGTAGAAGCAGCTACTTCATTTTCAGCTACTTCATTTTATGTAAGACCCTTAAATTCCTCCATAGTTTCATCGGGACTAGCAGAGTGCTGCGCAGAGTGATCACAAAGAACATGTACATGAGACTGGAAACACCAGCTTCAATGGATGTCTGGAGAGCTTGGAGAACTTGTCAGGTGGCTATAAAATATAATAATAAAAGAGCTACTTTACAGTTTTTTTTGTAAAGGGGATTAGGAAGCCTGGGTTGTCCTACCCCAGAGAAAAATCCTGTGGGGCACTTTATAGTCGAATTTGTATTTTTACACGGCTACCGGAAAGGAGAGGACTCTTCCCGAGTAATATTCCTAAAGCTCTTGTCCTTAGTAGATTAATTCATGGGAGGTATGCGGAATAGGTTCAGCCTCGATTGGGTGGGCAAAAATATGCCTTTATTCAATGGATTTGGGCTTCAAGGGATAAGTGGCCCTAATCTCGGCTTTCATCCTGGTTTCCAGTACATCCCCGCCCATCCTGCCAAGCATCAAGCCAAGCCTCTCCTGGTGGGGAAATGAATACAGCTACAACACTTTCCCCAATCGTGACTACATCCGTTGATATACCTGGTACCAAAACTAGCAAATGCTAGTCAGGATCCCAAAGGGGGGGGCTTCAGGTCAGTAAAGCACTAACGATAAAAGTAGACTTAAATTCAAACATCCATCGAAAATTTCAGGATAAATGACTTTGTTCAGACAAATTAAATCAAATGACGCTCAAATTGACTTTATTCTACTGGACGGGCTAGGCCAAGTTATCTACCGCGATCATCACCTGGCGGCCTGCGGCGCTTGGTTCTGGTCCAGCAGGATGTCGATGTGGGTGTCCTGCACCAGTCTGGGCTGGTCAAACCTGTACTCGCCCTTGGTGATGGTCGGCACGCTGAAGCTGCGGGTCACCTTCAGTCTGGCCTCCGTCGCCGGGACCGCGAGGTGCTCCACCTTCAGCGAGTCCAGGTCTTCCGCCTCATCCTCGGTGTTTGCGGCCGAAGAGTCGTCCACCTCGTAGGTCATCAGGATCTTGGGTACGGCGACGGGGCCTTCAGGGAGACTGGGTTCTTCAGGGGGTTCTTGGTCGAGGATTTCCTCTTCACTTTCTTCAGCGCTCGATTCTTCCTGCGAAAAGAGGTTTGTTGAGGTGACAGGAATTATGACGGATTCAGTTGGAACTGTTCGTTAAATCTGTAATACTAAATCACATGACTATGGAAAGCGCCTACTTAGAATCTTCTGAGACATTAACAGTTCAACTATCGTTATTACAGTTTTTCGTCACCTTCAAGCCTTGATTCGTTTATTCAATTGCTGAGATCCCGAAAACCCTATATAGGGGTATTTTAGGGTGGATATGAACGAATCATGAATGTATGCTGAGAAAGATGCCTTAATTATCAAATTGAATTATAATCCTACTGACAAATGCAGTTGTGGCCACCATAACAAAATTTAAAAGGCTATTAACAGGATTGAGCCGGTGATCTTCAAATTAAAAAGCGAATGATACTGCCACGCAGCGTAGCAGTATTTTTTTTCAAATTTTTGTTGTAGCTAAATACTTTTTAGTTACCAATATATACTAAATTGCTTTTAATATAAGAAAATGCATAAGGTTGCCTCTTTGACATTGCTCCTGTGAACAAACGTGGAATAAACTAAACACAAAGATATTTTAAATATCAAACTCAAGCTCATGCAGACACGCCATAAAAGCGTCCCCCTCCTTCTAGCACGCACCCTTCAGACCGCCACCCTCCTTATTTTTCAAGGAGGCGTCACCCACCTTGAGCGTCTCCTTGAGCTCCTTCTGCTTCCTCCTCTCCTCCAGCAGCCGCTGGATGTCCACCCGCACCTTGTCGATGAAGTTGATGACGGCGTACTCGACCAGCACGGCGAACACGGTGGCGAAGCAGAGGATGACGAACCAGTCGAGCGCCGTGGCGTAGTTCACCTTGGGCAGCGCCGCGCGGCCCACGAACCCCAGCGTGGTGATCGACAGCACCGTCGTCGCCGCTGGCAGTGAAATGGAGGTGTTTGAAAGAAGACGTACGAAAGAGTAGCACACCTATATGATTTAATTGCATCTAACGGTCATTTTGTTGTATCATTATAATCTTAAATCCTCAGATAATATTCGGGATCCAACATGTATGTCGTGCCAAATTACTTGGTCTAGGCCAACCGTAAGCCCAATGCTAAAATAAACATTATCATGGGTAGCCTGGGCCAAGTTATTTAATTCTGACTATAGTGCATTAGTTTACATTCCTTCTCAGTAGTTTAAACACATACATCGATGATTTTGAGGGTTATGATCATGTTAAGTGTTACCTGTATGTGTATTTCTTGTGTTAAAAAAATTAAGCCGCTCGCTATAACATTGATGCAGCAAAGAATATGTATTAGTACACTATTTGATGGATGTTTGTTTGAATCTTCGAGGTGAATTAGATAATTATTTCAGTTGAGCCAAATAAATACGTTTCATATCATCAAGTGTTCCGTAATACGTTTTTCCAAGAAGTCAGGAGGTAATCTAATTTATTTCAACTGCAAAATGGGTGTTGCTTCATTTACAGTCAAATCATATTACTAAAGATCTTAGTGTACCGTTGGATGAAAAGTTTACCTTTTTAGACCATGTTATCAACTTGAAGATCTTATTTTACAGTTCTACAGATTATGAAGGTTTCATTCGTATTTCAAGCAACTTCTTAAATTATATTGAGGCCATCAAACTTCTTGATTGTTCCTTGGTGCGATCCCACAAAAGATCGTTGTTGGTTTAACTGTCGGCGGTGCGCTCATATCGATGGGTGCGTTCGACGACGCAACTCTCCTATCTAAACTACAGTTCAATGTACCACGACAGAATTCCCGCTGCCGTATGTTAGAAGATTAAGAAATTTTCCGATTTCGAACATTTACCAACAATTGGAGTTTATCCCAGATAAAGACTGTTGATTGTGATCACAGTTCATCAGCGATTTTTTACAAATAATCCAAGGACTCTGAAACGTAATAGCTTTGATAAAAAAAAGTATATAAAAATGTATAGGCTAGCTGAACAAATCTCTTGGAACTTTAAAATTAAGCTAGAAGTCACTTGATGTAAAATGGAAAATTACTTTGCGGTTAGGTGAGGTAATTCAACTAAAAGTATCAAATAAAAATTTTGTATAGTATAGAGCAATAATTATATTTAAAAATGTCAACCTCGCCACATAAAGCGAGGTCTAATGGTTGGAACGTTTTATCACATCATCCCAGGGCTAGAAATGAATGTCTACTCAACATTCAGGGTGTTTCTACTCGATTGAATTAAGGGTTTTTACTTGATTGAACCATGAGTAAAAGGTTGATTATGCCGAAAAACAGTCTCTCCATAACTTATTGATTGATTAAGCAAGCCTTGAGGTGGCACAAGACGGCCAACCGACTCAAGGTTGACGATCTCTGAAGGGAAGGCCGGTCCAGAACTGATCACTCAATCATCAAATACGTGGCTAATAACCCCTGTGCTTGACAAAATCTCAGATGTCATGAGCTCGGAGGTTGTCTTTTACAAGCCATTTACTGTGGGTGTCCTCACCAGGATCGAATGGATGGTCGGAAAACTGCCGCATTCAGGCAGAGGGTGAATCATCTGTTATACAGAAGGCTCCCTTATTGGATGCTTATCCGGTTTCGGGATATATGGCAACGCTACCGGCACAGCGAAAAGCATGTCTGGGGGCTTACTGCCATATTTCAAGCGAAATCTATGGCATTCTGGCATGTGCCAAGCTAGGCCTCGCCGGGGGCCTTCAAGGCAAACACTTTTTGATCCTGTCAGACAGTCAGACAACTCTCAAGGCGCTTGACTCAAATAAGATCCCCTCAAAACTCCTGTGGGAGTGCTTCAACGCTCTCTACGATTAGGTAAAGCTAAAATTCGTGCTTGTATGTTGGGTACCAGGCCACGCAGGCATTGGGGCAACGAGAGTGCAGACAAACTAGCCAAGGCGGGAGCGAACATGCCATTCTATGGCCCGGAGCCATGCCATGGCATCAGGAGAGTAATCACCCACAGTGTCATCGATAACTGGGCTAAGGAACAGCACCGTCTTCGATGGTGCAGCTATTATAGCCAATCATTAGGCAAAAAGCTACTTCCTGGAACTTCTGCTCGATTCACCAGTTGGCTGCTGAGTCCGGGCAGGAGTCAAGTCAGGCGGGTAATTGCCTTGACCACTTGACATGGCGATTTCAGGAAACATCTCCTCACTCTTGGTATCACCATGATGATCAAGAGTGCAGACTATGCGGCAGCTCTTTCGAGACTGCAAGTCGCATCATCTTGGATTGTGGGAGACTGGGGGTAAGGAGAAGAGCCCTCTTTGGTCTCCAACAACCAGTTGACGAACCAGATGCTAGTATTGGGGAAAAGCTCTTAAGCCTCGTTTAGGGCAAAGTTATAGCGCTGCCAATCTAGCGGCTTAGAGGAGCACAATAAGCTTCGGTTGCCGAGACTTTTGAGTATATTCTCCATATCCAATCAATCAACCAATTAGCTTATTGATTTCTACCTAAAGTGACTCTGCCGGGGACGTCGTCAGGGTTGATCCAGAAGGAGACGAAGGAGCAGAAGACGATGAGGGTGCAGGGCACGTACATCTGCAGCACGTAGTAGCCGATGTTGCGGCGCAGCAGGAAGTTGGCCTTGATCATCGAGAACTCCCCTGGAGAATAAGTCAAGTTACGTGTAAATAAATAAAAGGATAGCTATCATTGTTGTCTTAGTGATACCTTTGACTTTGTATACCGAAGGAGAAAGGAGACTTGCCATCCTTATGGCCCATCTGTGCCTATTTTTGTGTCAGCCAGGATCTGAAATGGACTTAGTTTGACCGAATCACCAACAGATAGTGCTGCTATAATTATTTGTTTAAGCTATATCTACAAGTTTTGACAACTTCATCCGCTAGAAAATACGAGTTCATTAGCTTATATTCGCTCCCTGCATTCCAAATAATCAAAATAACTCCGATTAATAGCATAATTATAAGAGGAAAGCAGTACAACCTGTTGGAGAATACTACAACTACGTCCTCTTTCAAATTCTGGCTGACACAAAAGTTGGTACAATTTTTAGCTCGGCGATAAAAAGTAAGTAGTTTTTAGTGGCTATTACACTAAAAATAAGTTTCACGACGTTTCAGGATCTGGAATCTGATCTCGTCTTCAAGTGGAAAAAAACTAGAACATAACAAGATTAGTAACACACAGCCAGGATAACCTGGAAAAAACATAGCTAAAACAGAGCACTGTAAAATCTGTCACAAAAACACCATGCTGAAAAGGAAACAAGAACACAAATTTAATTTATTTTTATATTTTTTATTTTGTGCTGTTATTTTATTTTCAGCTTAGTGTTTGTGACCTCTTTTACAGTTCTCTGTTTTAGCTATGTTTTTGTCCATGTTATCCTGGCTGTGTGTTGCTAATCTTGTTATGTTCTAGGGGTTTCCCACCTGAAGACGGCGGTGCGGATCAGATTCCAGATCCCGAAACGTCGTTAAACTTGTTTTTTTTTTTTTACTAATCAGTGATGGCAAATGTGCACAATAATCCAAATCAAAGTATAAAATCGCAATCACTAACAATGATTTTCAAACAAAGAAATGGTCTGTCTACATGATTTTGTAACAGGCCACAGGAGACATGTTACTTGGCACCCACCGACGTTCCTGATAAACTTGTTGTGGGGTACGACGGTGATGTTGGCGAGGTCGTACTGAGACAGCTCCAGTCCCGGCTCCACCGTCACGCCCGGCGACCACTGGTAGAGCACCTCACTGGAGCTGTAGCCGTCTGGACAACAAACCCGTCAGACACAAACAAAAAAACCGAACTTTTCCGAGAAAAAAATATTGCATTCAAGGGTTCCAGACGTCCCGGGTTTTCCCCGGACAGTCCGGGTTTTAAGGGCTTTGTCCGGAGTCCGGTCCGGGGCTGCTACTTGTCCGGGATTTTCATAATCTTTTGCTAAAAATAAGCTTTTTCCCAAGATTTACGTGAAATCATGCAACATTGTAACGGGAGTCGTGACAAATTTACAAGTTTTAGAGTTATCAGGAGATCAACGAGGTAAATATAGCATAAAAACTTAAGTTAGCAACCCTTTGAGAGTATGACAACAGCAAACCTACTTAACTTCTACTTTATGATGCTGTAGAAAACCTTTATGATGCTTTAACAATCTTATTTTACTATCTTCAGCTGTGTTATTGAGGGATGGGGGATGTATTTGTTCACGCACCTCAAACTGTCCTCGGTTGGCCTGAAAAATATCTGGTAACTCTTAAGAGCTATTCGTATCAAAAAGCCAATTATACCTGTGATCTATAAGATAAAACCTTGTAGTATGTGATAATTTCGGTCAGTTTCCAAGATGACACACCAAGTTCCCAAGATCAGAAGAAATCAGTACTTTAACCCACCGATGGAATTAGCGGCTAGTGCTAGTCTTATAAAAAGGGAATGATAGAAATTCAATTCATTCGCAAGAGGGTTTTTATAGAGACAACTCAATAATTCGACTTACAGCTTCCAATGAGAAGAGGACATCGCTGAGTGTCCATGGGGAACTTACGGAGGTGCATCTTACAACGAGCTGATATGGTCAACCTGAAAAATCAAACCTGATCGTTACAAGTACGGTAAGCCAAACCATAAATGTATTAAATTATTGGTTGACTTTGATTTAACTGTAACAAATCAACAGTTTAATTGTGTTACTAATTATTGTTGTTTCATGCCAAAACATGTGCGTGTGGTTCTCGCATAGGTTTATGTGTTTTATTTTGTTATAGATTTCGTTTGGTGATATGCAGGAATAGAAAAAAGTATCACTTTCAACTTTGCCAAAAAGGAGATTAAAGGTTGATTTTTAAACTATTTAATACAGAAAGAGTCCTTTCCATTGTTATTGTAAAAAGCGTACCAGCTTTTATGTCAGCCAGGATTTAAAAGAAGACATCGTTTTTGGATTCTTCTACAGAATACATTGTCTATAGCCATTAATTATCCTTCCAGGAGAAGATACATAAAAATAATATTTTCTAAGATCATACATAAAATAAAGTACTCTTGATTTCTATCATTTACGGTTTTAAAAAATCAAATTAAATTTAACAATTATAAACAGTCCAGTATCTATTAGTGATATTATCAAAATACGATCATTTCAAATCCAGGCTACCACCAAAACAGGTGCAGCTGGACCATAAAGAGGGAGGTCTCCTTCAGTATTTAATATCAATGATTTCAACACTAAAGCTGCTTTAATTTACGAATAAATTTAATATTTTTAGCATCCTGCTCGCCATACCTCATGGAGTAGACGAGGTAGCCGTCCTGTCTGATCCGCAGGAACTTGTTGGGGCTGGTGATGCGGTGCAGGTGGGAAGTCTTGCCGTTCATGAAGTAGGTGTCGGGCTTCCACACCTTGTCCAGGAACAGCCAGGACATGGAGAACTCGTGCAGACCCGGCAGGCTGTAGCGCAGCCGCGAGTCGTACCACGTCTGGCGGAAGTAGACGTCCATCGTGTACGACTGGGGGAGTAGAGATAAAAGATCATTAACGTCTGGCGGAAGTATACGTCCATCGTGTACGACTGGGGAGTAGAGAGAAAAGAACGTTAACGTCTGGCGGAAGTAGACGTCCATCGTGTACGACTGGGGAGTAGAGAGAAAAGAACGTTAACGTCTGGCGGAAGTATACGTCCATCGTGTACGACTGTGGAGTGGAGAGAAAAGAACGTTAACGTCTGGCGGAAGTAGACGTACATCGTGTACGACTGTGGAGTGGAGAGAAAAGAACGTTAACGTCTGGCGGAAGTAGACGTACATCGTGTACGACTGTGGAGTGGAGAGAAAAGAACGTTAACGTCTGGCGGAAGTATACGTCCATCGTGTACGACTGTGGAGTGGAGAGAAAAGAACGTTAACGTCTGGCGGAAGTATACGTCCATCGTGTACGACTGGGGAGTAGAGAGAAAAGAACGTTAACGTCTGGCGGAAGTATACGTCCATCGTGTACGACTGTGGAGTGGAGAGAAAAGAACGTTAACGTCTGGCGGAAGTAGACGTACATCGTGTACGACTGGGGAGGAGAGAGAAAATGTCGTTAATAAGTTTCAATACCGGGACTTTTCAATAATCAAAATTTTAGACCTTAAAACCACAAATATTGGGGTTTTCCCCGCTGAAATGGTTATGGAGGCGATCCAATTGCCAATCCAATCCTCCAATTGCCAATTGCGATCCTCTATGTTGCCAATAAGATCATAGACAATGAATAGCTCTGCCAAATTTAATGGACATGGAATAACTGTTGCGACTAATAGAGTGCAAAATCCCTTTTAGCAACATACTGTGTTTAGTAAAGAAACATTTCCTTTGATAAATCGGTTATTTTTTTGTACTCTCACTTTGGGAGCGATCTTAAAGTTTTTGTATTTTCTCTTTCTTTAATAAAAAATACATTAGGTTTTATTTGTGATCTGCGCCCTTTTAGGACCCAAAACTCCAAAAATTCGAGGAATAGCGACCACTAGAGTACCAGAAAGAATATTTACCACTAGAGTACCAGAATATTCACGGTTGGCAACCTTATTTCCTTCCTCCTATCATACCTTAGAGCAATTTACTCGTATTATTATCCATCGGCTAATGTATTAAGCACTTCTTTCTTAGAAACCCTCCGAAGAGAAGTTAACATATTAAAAGAGGAAAGAAGAGCAAATAAATCTGTAAAGGCAAATGAATGCATCATCATCCTTCCTTTCGAGAAAAGTAAACACAAGTTATCATAAATAAATATAACAATCAGTGAATGCGTGCTGGAACAACTTCGCCATCAACCTACGCACATCTGCACAAGTCATAGAAGAATAGACTAATATAAAAATTTTAACATATGGTAATTTTTGGCATCTGGGGGTCCTAAAATTAATTATTATCATGGCCCTATGTCTCAGAGCCTCCTTGTGGGACATAAAATAGTTCAATTTTCCATGAGAAATCCGCTAATCATGTTGGTAACGATAACAAAAAAATATCATACATCGGTGTAGTAAAACAAGAGTCAAAAGCTGTTTTACAGTTTCTGATCGTGTTTCATGAAATATTATTCATGAAGTATTTTAATTTATTTATTTGTCTAGTTTTAAGAAGTATTTATTTGTATTATTCAGCTAATAAAGTACTTCGGAATATAATGTTTTCAGCGGGAAACAAAACGTCAGCTTCGGGTTAGATAATTATCACCAATCATTAATTATAATTACTGAAGTGCCTCTGCTTGTTTACCTTAATAATTGGGTTGCTTTATTCACCAAAGGTAATAACGAAATGAAATACAGATTATTTTGAAATTCCGTTATAAGGGTTTTATGAGTTGTTATTTTTCTATCTTATAAAACAAAATTAAAGCACAACGAGAAAAATATAAACCCTTTATTATGATCAAATTCGTATAATTATTGACGGTACCGAACATTGAGGCGTAATAATCTTGAGTAATAAATTTTCCAATAGGATGCAACGTAATATGATATAAATATTTAATCTAGACCCTGTCACGACATAACTTTTGAAACCCATGTTTCTTATTTACAAACCCACGTTAATTGTAGACAAATAGGATATTTATTTTTATAGTCCCATTCTCTTCTGAATATTTCCGTCCGTTTCATTTCCACCAGTGCTCAAATAAATAAACTACCGACTGAGACTTCCTGACTAACCGTTTCGTCAAACAAACTTCAGCCCGTAGTTCTAATAATTCTTGTAAACCACAAACTTCAACAGTCATTCCAATATGTTACGTCTAAACAAACACACGGACGACTAAACGACAAAGTTATTATCGTCGTAACTCATACGTATCATTCGATGCCGCCTCTCGCCCGTGGCGGGCGCGGGCGGTCCGTAGTGGCCTCCTCATCACTACGGATGACATTTATTTTTAAAACATCGATATATCGCTTTTTCGATCCATCGGAACCAATAATATCGATACAAACGATATCGCGGTAGGAAAATATCGATATTTCCGAGTTATCAAAAAACCGTTATTTCTGGAAGAAAAGAAGACTTTTACAAGTTCTAAGGTTGAATGAAACTATTTCCTTATTCAGGGTCTGCCACCCCTTAACTCAAGAATTTCCAAAACCTTTCTAGGAAAGATTTTATTTTTAAATCACAGTCTCAGTAGTACTAATCTTTTTTTTCAAATTTGTCTTTAAAACCCTTTTTCATAAGGCGATATATATCAAACAAAAAATATCACTGGGTATATATACAGGGTGAGTTTTAATTGTCCCCCCCCCGTACTTTTTTTACATTTCTAGAAATAACTATCCCAGACCCCGCCCAAACATTATTGGGCAGTAAGTACCTCGTTTTGAGGGGGTACTCATTTTCGGCCGCCATCTTGGATCCGCCATATTGGATCCAAAATAATTGTTGAGCGATTTACACTTAACTTTCACCAATGTAAATTTTTTGGCCGCCATCTTGGATCCGCCATTTTGAAATAAGGTAAGTTATTTCAAATATGAAGTTGGGGTTGTGACCCATCATTTCAAACTGGCTTTTTGCGCCGAATTCAATGCCGCAACCCGTTTTTAATTATAGTGTTTAGTTTTCAAGATATTGACATGTTTCTAATAAAAATCTCAAAAAGTATTAATTTTTCGAAAAATAATTTTTATAGCTAAAAACGGGTTGCGGCATTGAATTCGGCGCAAAAAACTAGTTTGAAATGATGGGTCACAACCCCAACTTCATATTTGAAATAACTTACCTCATTTCAAAATGGCGGATCCAAGATGGCGGCCAAAAAATTTACATTGGTGAAAGTTAAGTGTAAATCGCTCAACAATGACTGATGGTGGTTATTCGTCACTATCTAGCATTATTTTGTGGTTATGGGCCTATTTTAACAATTTGTAATGTTAAAATTGGTTGAAAATAAATAAATTAAAAGTACTCATATCTTGAGAACGAATCGAGATATTAAAAAACGGATTGCGGCATTATAATCAGTGAAAAAATCTAGCTTGAAATGATGGGTTACAACACCACTTTTACATTTGAAAAAATTATTTTGGATCCAATATGGCGGATCCAAGATGGCGGCCGAAAATGAGTACCCCCTCAAAACGAGGTACTTACTGCCCAATAATGTTTGGGTGGGGTCTGGGATAGTTATTTCTAGAAATGTAAAAAAAGTAAGGGGGGGGACAATTAAAACTCACCCTGAATATATACACACACATATATATATATATATATATATATATAGAAGAGACGTCTTACAACACTTAAAATATATTTATTCCTGTACTATATACTTATATAAAAGACTCTAAATATACATCAAATATGGAAAATAACGACCAATTTCGATTGGTCACATCAATCATCACCAAGCCCAATGAGAGACTAGCAGCATCAAGATGGCGGCCATCTTGTATATAAATACAGTATAAGTGTAAATATATTTTGTGCTGTAAGACGTATTTTATTTATATAAAGTATATAACATGCTAATGAAGGTGTTATTGAAAAAATATCAATAGGGCTACACTAATTATATCGGATCAAAAACATCTATATGTTTTTTGCGATACATCGGAACTGAAATATCGATATTCTTTTTCCATCCCTATTCATCACCGGCCGCGCAGCTGCCCACAACAAATGGCGGGCGGCGGCGGGGTTATTCAGAGGAATCGTTGGGCAAGAGGTATTTTTAACGGCATGAATCAAGTAGGTGCAATGGGCCGGAAATGGAGATTTTGTAAAAAATAATGAATGTTTTGTTGAAAACTGTGAGTTAGGTGAACGTAGTGGCACTGAGGCATTGACAATAAAGGAGGCTAACCATCCTTTTGGGCTAGCTGTGCCTGTTTTTGTGTCAACCAGGATTTAAGTTTATGTAGTTAGACTAAATCATAAACAGATAATGCTGATATAGATTATTTATATCAGCTATTTATTTCAGTTTTTAAATAATAATAATAATAATAATAATAATAATAATTGATTGCTTGGACAAATTTAGAATTTGCATCGGCATTACAATATTGATACAATAAACTATAAAATTTTAACCATAATCTTCTAAAAATCTTCTTTTTGTTCTTTTTTCTTGAGATGCATTTAGATATTCTTGAATTGAATAAAAAGAATTTTCAATTAAGTATTTTCTAAATTTTGATTTAAAGTCACTGAAATTAAAACTTAATATGCTAGAATACAAGAGTTCTTAAGCTTATGTTTGCTCTCTGACCATCATATTGACAAAATATCCCCTACTGATAGCGTAATTAATAGTTGCCAGCAATATTCTCTATTAGAGAATACTATAACTAAGTTCTCTTTCAAATCCTGGCTGACACAAAAGTTGGCAGACTTTTTATAATAGCAATGGAAAGTCTCCTTCTGTATTTAAAGTCTATGGTTTTCGTAGATTATATGTTTGGGCTCATTCCGACTTGATTACTTTACTATAATGTTCAGTGACTTACTTTATGTCTGTAACAGTTGTAGGTAAACAATAACCTAGCAATTAATAAGTATAGTCTCGTTTAATTATATCCCATCAAACGAGTTGAATTACGTATGTCAAAATTATGAATGTCAACAAAGTAGGTTATTGTTTATGACCACTCTGTAAAAAATCCCATAGAGCAATAAAAATGACGTCGTATCAGACTATAAATGTTTTTTGGTCATAAACAGCTCGTTGTAGCCTAGTTTGCATATAGCTAACGGTTTTATAAAGTAAGAGGCTACTGCAAATTCGTATAATCAACTCTTAGTATTTGATGTGGTTTCCACGGATTGATCTTTGATTGTAGGGAAATGTTAAGCTCGTTATTAACCTGTACATTTGTTTATTTATTCAAAACTTCATTATACTGTATATTATAGACTTTGGAACACTGACTTCAATCTTTTGAACGGGATTTCTTGAGCTTCTTACAGTGGATTTAAATTTTCTCGATAGTTTGATCTGAACTTTTGTTTCTCTCTAATGGTTTTTCGTGTAATAAGCGACCAATTTAATCGTCTTGTCTCACCTATAAATACCAAGTCAGTGATGACAATTTCAATCACAGATTCGCTGCAATGCAATCAAAGAATTTATTTTTGCAAACCACAGCACACACTAAACTTGTCTATGTAAAATTGACAAACCCTCTGTTTTATAAAAACGTTAGGTGCACACTGACGGTTGGCTAAAGTGGTGCGTTAAATCACCGAAAGCAAAACTTTCGAGCATTAAGCTATCTTTCAGAAGGCGTTGGTTTAATTTGTGCCCGATCATTATTAGAGAAGCTAGCAAACAATTGAAAATTTCTCATGAACTTGTGGACACACGGTGCTTACTGTACCTATCTTTAAGATTAGATCAGTCTGTGAAAGCGTGAAGGGTGAAAAACGTGGCACTGTATTGACGGAAATTAAAATATCTTTTGCATTTGGGCACACGATTCATTTTCGTATAGCCTCGGATGAGAAATACGGCTTCTATAAGGTAATAGACAAGTAGAACGTGTTTCGTTGTTCCACAAGTGTTTCAACCTGGCGAGCCTCACCTGCGCCGTCTCCGAGATGGGCCCGAAGCTCTTGATGTGCATGTTGACCGACACCACGAGCGGCGGCCCTGCAACATCCGTCCGTCACAACGTCGCTTACACATTTCCATTTGTGAAACGAATATTCAACATTTAACATTTTATAATTGCGTAAAGTGTTTTTTGTCCTCTTAATCTAAATTAGCGATCATTGTTTACTTTTTTGTATATTTGACCATTTTACCCATCTTAAAAACGGCTCTAACGATTTTTAACATTTAGATGAAGAATTGCCTTTTATGTTTACCTGTGTAGTTGAATTTGCGGTAGAAACGCAATCATTTTAGAAAAATGAATTGGAAAGTTGAGCAATTTGAACGTACGACCTTACAGATTAACATTATAGTTACGGGATATAAACTCAAAAGTAATCAAAATAATCTTACAGCTTTTAGCTAATTCCCCTCTATAGGGAAGTAGCTATTTATGAAATGGAAAAGGTAATTCATTTATGCAAATTTGACCAATTAAATTGAAATCAGAGTATTTATTACTACCGAGCAAAGCTCTGGCCTCAAGTGTTACTTTAATAACATGAAATTAGGTCTTATGCCGTAGGTAAAAATGTCGTATCCTTTGCCACTAGCAAAATAAACACCATTTTTGTTTTAACTCCGTATTTATATTTTTTTATGGAATACGATATTACTGTTATATAAATTAAAATATTATAAGTAACTGAGAAATGATGAAATCATAAGAATTCTATGCCTGGTTCTGTATTTATATTTGTTAAGGAATGAATTTGCAGCAGTAAAATAGTCAAATGTACTTAATATATGACGAAGCATATACTACAGTATTTCGGTAAAAATTTACATAAATATAAAATCTACATAAACGTACCCTGCATAACGGTCATTTTAAACATTTTAATTTGAAGTAAAACTGTTCTGCTAAAATAAAAAAATCATAATTAAAAAGATTTGTATTAATAATTCTCAAAATCAACAGCTCTTACTTTGAATTAGCCCAGATAATCATTGAGTATTTCCCCTGTACCTCCCATCCCCGGTCGGATCCTCTTGTCGTAGCGGCCGCCGGCCAGGAGGTTGTCCAGCGTCCTGGATACGTTGGCGCTGAAGTCTGCTGCAAATCCTGCGGCAGGGCCGGGCGGCCACAGGAAAGCACATCGCAGCAACCCTGCACAACAGGGAGCACAGGAGGACAAATAACAGCAACCCTGCACAACAAAGAGCACTAGAGAAGAAATAGTATAACAGCAACCCTGCACAACAAACAACACAGGAGGACACATAGCAGCACCCCTGCACAACGGACAACACAGGAGGACACATAGCAGCAACCTTGCACAACAGACAACACAGGAGAGCACATAGCAGCAACCCTGCACAACAAAGAGCACTAGAGAAGAAATAGAATAGCAGCAACCCTGCACAACAAACAACACAGAAGGACACATAGCAGCAACCTTGCACAACAGACAACACAGGAGAGCACATAGCAGCAACCCTGCACAACAGACAGCACAGAAGGATACATAACAGCAACCCTGCACAACAGACAGCACAGAAGGATACATAGCAGCAACCCTGCACAACAGACAACATATGAGGGCACATAGCAGCAACCCTGCACAACAGGCAGCAGAGAAGGATACATAGCAGCAACCCTGCGCAACAGACAGCACAGAAGGATACATAGCAGCAACTCTGCACAACAGACAGCACAGAACGATACATAGCAGCAACCCTGCACAACAGACAGCACAGAAGGATACATAGCAGCAACCCTGCACAACAGACAGCACAGAAGGATATATAGAAGCAACCCTGCACAACAGACAACACATGAGGACACATAGCATCAACCTTGCACAACAGACAACACAGGAGAGCACATAGCAGCAACCCTGCACAACAGACAGCACAGAAGGATACATAGCAGCAACCCTGCACAACAGACAGCACAGAAGGATACATAGCAGCAACCCTGCACAACAAACAACACATGAGGACACACAGCAGCAACCCTGCACAACAGACAACATATGAGGGCACATAGCAGCAACCCTGCACAACAGGCAGCAGAGAAGGATACATAGCAGCAACCCTGCGCAACAGACAGCACAGAAGGATACATAGCAGCAACTCTGCACAACAGACAGCACAGAAGGATACATAGCAGCAACCCTGCACAACAGACAGCACAGAAGGATACATAGCAGCAAACCTGCACAACAGACAACACATGAGGACACATAGCAGCAACCCTGCACAACAGACAGCACAGAAGGATACATAGCAGCGACCCTGCACAACAGGCAGCACAGAAGGATACATATTAGCAACCCTGCACAACAGACAGCACAGAAGGATACATAGTAGCAACCCTGCACAACAGACAACACATGAGGACACATAGCAGCAAACCTGCACAACAGACAACACATGAGGACACATAGCAGCAACCCTGCACAACAGACAGCACAGAAGGATACATAGCAGCAACCCTGCGCAACAGACAGCACAGAAGGATACATAGCAGCAACTCTGCACAACAGACAGCACAGAAGGATACATAGCAGCAACTCTGCACAACAGACAGCACAGAAGGATACATAGCAGCAACCCTGCACAACAGACAGCACAGAAGGATACATAGCAGCAACCCTGCACAACAGACAGCACAGAAGGATATATAGAAGCAACCCTGCACAACAGACAACATATGAGGACACACAGCAGCAACCCTGCACAACAGACAACATATGAGGGCACATAGCAGCAACCCTGCACAACAGGCAGCAGAGAAGGATACATAGCAGCAACCCTGCGCAACAGACAGCACAGAAGGATACATAGCAGCAACTCTGCACAACAGACAGCACAGAAGGATACATAGCAGCAACCCTGCACAACAGACAGCACAGAAGGATACATAGCAGCAACCCTGCACAACAGACAGCACAGAAGGATATATAGAAGCAACCCTGCACAACAGACAACACATGAGGACACATAGCATCAACCTTGCACAACAGACAACACAGGAGAGCACATAGCAGCAACCCTGCACAACAGACAGCACAGAAGGATACATAACAGCAACCCTGCACAACAGACAGCACAGAAGGATACATAGCAGCAACCCTGCACAACAGACAACACATGAGGACACACAGCAGCAACCCTGCACAACAGACAACATATGAGGGCACATAGCAGCAACCCTGCACAACAGGCAGCAGAGAAGGATACATAGCAGCAACCCTGCGCAACAGACAGCACAGAAGGATACATAGCAGCAACTCTGCACAACAGACAGCACAGAAGGATACATAGCAGCAACCCTGCACAACAGACAGCACAGAAGGATACATAGCAGCGACCCTGCACAACAGACAGCACAGAAGGATACATAGCAGAAACCCTGAACAACAGACAACACATGAGGACACATAGCAGCAAACCTGCACAACAGACAACACATGAGGACACATAGCAGCAACCCTGCACAACAGACAGCACAGAAGGATACATAACAGCAACCCTGCACAACAGACAGCACAGAAGGATACATATCAGCAACCCTGCACAACAGACAACAGATGAGGACACACAGCAGCAACCCTGCACAACAGACAACATATGAGGGCACATAGCAGCAACCCTGCACAACAGGCAGCAGAGAAGGATACATAGCAGCAACCCTGCGCAACAGACAGCACAGAAGGATACATAGCAGCAACTCTGCACAACAGACAGCACAGAAGGATACATAGCAGCAACCCTGCACAACAGACAGCACAGAAGGATACATAGCAGCAACCCTGCACAACAGACAGCACAGAAGGATACATAGCAGCAAACCTGCACAACAGACAACACATGAGGACACATAGCAGCAACCCTGCACAACAGACAACACATGAGGGCACATATCAGCAACCCTGCACAACAGACACCACATGAGGGCACATAGCAGCAACCCTGCACAACAGACAACACAGGAGGACACATAATATAACAAATAAAATAATATAGATTCCTATAAATAATTAAAAAAATAGGTTAATAAAATAATAGGTAAAATAATTCCTATTCCTACGAAACCACAGGTCGCACAAGGTTCCATAAAATGTCAGGCACCGGTGAGTTTACCTTTTCTTTACACTTTGAGTTTACCTTCCTTTCGTTCGTACCCCATAGTTTAATAAAAAGTAATTTTTCTCCAATGATGATTTAATGGCATTGTTTCGACTTTCAAAAACAAATTGCTACAAAACAATTATGGGGATCTGCTTCATAATTCAGTGTTATATTTCAGGTGAGCTACTACGTTTGTTCGAAATTTAAAATTGATCAGTTCAAGTGTTTTTGAGCTATCGCATTAGGTACACAACAACTTAAACACGCACACAGTGACGGGCAACAAATCTTTAAAATCGCTAAAACAGTACATTGTTTCACTTCCTCGTTTTTCAATAACTATTGTGCTACGTTATACTATATAAAGATGGTCATTGTAATACTGAGTATTTAAAGACATTATTTATTTCTTGTACTTCAACCGCAACCTTCAACCGTGACATGATTGGAAAAACTATAAGCCTACTTATATCTTTAAAAAATTCTAAAAATAAGACGAAATATTTAAATTTATACTCTTTTTATCTGTCCAAACATTAGATACGAGTCAATTTGCTTAAAAATATTAGGATCAGGAAAAGTTACAAAAAATTATCTTAAAAAAGTTGGATCAGGAAAATATTGAAACGGAATTATTAGTAATTATTAGGCACTTAATAGAGTGTTTCGACGATTGATGAAAAGTTTTACAATGATCCAACCACTTGACACTGTTGTACTTGAAAGGATGTGAAAGCCACTCCGGTTTCTCTTCTGTAAGTAGTACTAAAATTGTTTAGTGAATAAACAATAGCTGAGATAGAACCACAAGGATATTTGAAAGCATATGGTAAAGTACAAAGACCTTATTTATGTATTAGTGTGTGGAAAAGTACTTTATGCAACATAAAACCTTTATTATAAAACTCGTAATTTTGTATATTAAAGAAATTGTGAAGTCTTTGTTTGCCTTTTATAAAATCGGTGTTACTTAACAACATTAATCTGAGTTAGTCTGTATTAGAGAGGAAAGTTAATTCATTCATAGTCTTTAATAAGCAAACGCTTAAGAATCAAATTACTATTTTAAAAGACAAAACTGCTCACTTATTTAAAGGATACAAAGGGATAAATTTTGTGACTACAAAATACGACAGACAGACCACCTTTAGTGAAACAACGCGGGATACTTTATTTTACGTGTCCAATAAAAATATGTTATGTCTTCTTTCTCTCTTCCTAACCACTACATTCACCTCCCCAAGTATTACGACTTTCTTTATTGTACGTATAAAATATGCTCGAATTTTACGACTTAAAATAAATTCATTTGAGTAACCTTTATCAGTTTAGAAAAAGTAAAAAGGTACCTACTTATTTATGTTAAGAGTGTGCAAGTAATTGTAGGACCAGTAAATATATATTATATATATATTAATAAAATAACTAATAATTTACAAGTTAATTTGCTTTATTTTGACACTAAAGCAGTGACTCTGACAAAAAAAGGACTAATTAATTGTCAAGTGAGAGATTATAATATTTACTGTAGAGAAATTGTAAGAAACCCCGTTAAACTATTAAAAATTTCATGTAAGGAACTACAAAATACAAGGCGCATATTTGATTTACATTTGAAAATAGCTACTGGGTCTTTCTCTTATAAAATAAAAATCCTTTTATTTACAAAAAAATTTGAGTAGCCCATTTCCTTTTAGTGCGATAATAATAACTACTTAATTAATTTTTTTCATAAACAAACTTATTTTTAAATCAAATGTGTCTAATAAAAATATTTTATATAATTTAGCATTTCTGACAAAAAGTATACTTTTCAATTATCTTTTAGCATTTGGTTAAAAAACCTTTATTTGTTGTTCAGAATTTGTTCAAAATGACGTGAACAAATCGAAACAGCAAAAGACTAGTTGTGAACATTTTAAATTTTTGGAATGTAAGCCCTATATTCACTGCCATATAATACTGCACGTGATGAATGAAACATACTCACAGGCGGCGGCGAGGCCCGACGCTCCGCTCGAAACCCACATTGCCACTGAGCTGTGACGTCACATTCTGTGAATCTGCCAGCTGATTATAATCGTGTCGAAATTAGAGACCGCAGTCTCATCCAGAGTCTTACCTGCTTGAAAAAATCCAGAGAGCCAGCGAAAAGCGACTTGTGTACAGGCCGGCTCGAATAACGTGGCCTGGTCCGCCCATGAGAGTAACGTTAATTTTCATTGGGCTTATTTAAGGCAAGGACCACGACATGTGACTCGGACTAAACGATTTGCCACACACTTCCTCCACGAACTCCTAAAGAGTATTAGAAAGTTTACAGAATGAGATATTTATTTGCAAAATATATGATTTATATTGTTCTCGCAATTTATTAAATACTAGCTGATCAACACGGTTTTACCCGTAGAAAAACAGAAAAACTTCCTTAGATTCATGATTAAGGTTGCCATGGCAACTAAATAAGCTTCCCTTTACATTAACATTGAAACTTTGATGTATCATAGGGCGTAGCCCTGAGGGAATTTTAAAAAATACATTCTTAGTGGATGCCTATGCCCTGAGAGGAACGTTCATTCAAAGTTTCAAGGTTCTAGGTCAAGACGTTTGGCCTGTGCCATGATAGGTGAGTGGTATTTGGCAAATATATAGTAGATTGGTCCAGCTTATAGTCGTATATGTAAACTAATTCCTTAAATAAAATCATTTAAACCCCCTCAAAATCGTTGAAATACTTGCAATATTTTATGCATTCATTTATTATTTATCTATTCGAAGTGAGAACGAGACAAATGAAAACACATTTTACAGTCGTTAAAAGTAAAAAGGATTAAAAAAACATCAGAAAGGTTGACCGGACCTTGAATTTAGGTAAAAAAAACTTGTTAACACAATAACAGAGGAAAGACCACTGTACATCCCCCTCCCCTATCTGGAAACATGATTTTTTGTACACATATTTTTTTGTTGCTACTGACATGTACTTTAAGGTTTTACTAGTTTGCCAGTTTTAAATTACAGTATAACAAAAAAAGTCATTGGTAACTGTATAAAACAGTTACTTCACTGCATTTTTACATGTATTTTTATGGATATTGACTCGGGACAACGCCTATCATTTTCGCATGGTTAGTTTTTTTTACAGGTTATTCGTTGCCATATTGGATCCACCATATTAGATAAATTTTTGAAAATGAATGTAAAAATTGCAGTGAAGGAGCTTTTATTAAAAATCTTTCAATGTTCATTTTTTCGCACTATTATATTTTTGTTTTGTTTTTGTGTGTTATACTGTAATTTAAAAGTGGCAAACAAGTAAAACCTTAAAAAAAAAAAGTAAAAGTATTTACCTTAAGTAAAAGTATTTGTCAGTAGCAATGCAAAAATATATTTGTCAAAAATTCCTATGGGGGGAGGGTTTCATATTTGTGGCTCAAGATCTATAAAAGATTTTAAGTCTGAGAGAGAAAATTTAAAGAATTTATGTTTTAAATTTAAATTCCATATAGAAATAAATTAATAGAATACAATGCAATATTTTATCAATAATTTATCACCTTAGATTGGAGGTTTTGTTTAATTTAATTTAAAATCTTAAATCATACAGGCAAAGATGCGAAGATAAATCTGTTGATTGCGAATGATCAGTTTGTATACACAATACGGCTAAATATGGTTTATGTATCACAGCATGAAGGTTGCAATACAGTAGTATAAATCGGGAATATTTTTGGAGGTGCTAGAGGTAATAGGGTCAAAAATCTACATATTTGTCTGCTTTCACTTTAGGTGAAAGGGGACATGGACTTATTTTTTAGTTTACAAATAATTTAGGCTGAAATAGCTTCAGTAACTGTCCGATCTGTTTGTGATCTGTGTGACCTGTCCGAACCTATGCAACTTCATGTGTAAACGGTATATATATATATAATAATACTGTCTATCATGTATCTTTAAACTATAAAATAACACAAGTGGGCCAAAATACTAAATATTGTCTTTACTGACCGATCTGTCTATGATTTCGGTATGGCGTTAATATAAGTTAGCGAGTGTTTTGTGCTATCTACCCGAATTATTTAAAATTATAAAATTACAAAAAAAGGTGAGAATAAACGTTTTTTATCTTTATTGCCAATCAATCTGTGCTTTTATTATGTGATATTCCAGTGCTTATATTATGTGATTATAATGACAGCTATGTGTAAATCGCACATAATCCTAACCGCCCTGTATATTTTAAATTTTAAAATTACAATTATACTCAAAAATACTAACTGTTTTGGTCTACAATTTCGATATATTATAAATCGTAGCCAATGTATGTGTTAAAAACAGTTCGGGTAATTAAGCCAACTACGTTATTTGGTTTGACTATATTGGCTATGAGTACAGCCAAAAGGAATAGTACATTCCTTTTTAGCAGCTTAATAAGTAATCCTGATTATTTGTGTAAAAAAATCACCACAACGCTTTTCAACATTATTTTACAGTATAGACTTCTTTTTTTAGACGCTAAAAATCCTTGTATATGAAGAAAAAGAAATCAATCCCATTTCAACAACTCATGCCATTAACTAAACAAAAGCACAGAGAAACGATGTTAAATACATTTCAGAAGTGACAACTGAAATATGACGGTACAGAATTCTTAATACGGTTGTTATAGATTCAGAATCATGTGAGGGGGACGAAGGGTAGAAAAATATGTTGCTGCTTCGTTGTGATTTAGAGGGCTTAACAGATCATATGAACAGATGAATACTTTTATGATTTATTTTAGCTTTTGAACAACAGTTATGACATATTGTCCTGTATAAAGGAAGTTATCTTTATATTAATAGAAAAGCGTGTTTCGTTATTCTAAGCACACCGTTAGAGAAGTAATTTACTGTATATGCCAAATCCCATTATAATTAATTATAGAAAAACTGAATTTGAATTTATAAAACTTAACTTGGGCTCTAAGGGTTGTCATGTTGGTTACGGAATAACAATCAAATGTAAACAAATACAGTCACGTGTTTTGTCATAAAGGCTAAACACAATTAAATATTTTCTGGTAGAATTTCGACCAGTAGAAAACCTCTAGTATATAATAGTAAAATTTCTAACTTTAGTACTGGAAAATATACCTTTAATAAGTGCATACCCTACTTAGCTCATAAGTAGGTTTTGAAAAAGAAAGTATTTGTATGATAATAGGTTTCATAAGCAGGCTATTGATTTATATATTATTATTTTAATAAAACTTTGAAAAATAATATTTAATAAAATAATTTAGTTATATGAAATTCAATAGGAAAATGTGTTTACAAAATGTCTAAACAGCTGCGCATATTTAAAACAAAGTGATATTATTTATAAAGAAGAGTTCAGATGGAGGTTTGAGAGGGGTTTGCAAACTCTAAGCCAACTTTGATGAACTTACACCTACTTTGTGTTTGAAGTTTTCCTCTTCACCAAAGTTTGTCAATGTGTTGACTGTGCTGTTTTATTTGAAATTTAACATTAAAATCAGACTTTAAAAAAATCAATTCAACTTAGACCATGTATCTCTACTTAAGCAACATTTAATACAATGTATTGTTTATTATTTTTGTAATCGTAGTGATTTCACGTTTATCTAACTGAAGGGTGTCTGAGATTGGAGACGGTGTAGAGTGTGACGTAAAGTGGGAATACTTGAGTAAATAATATGAATTGTGAATATTTGTCATGTCAATTTGAAATGTTTACAATTAACACAAGCCTACCGTTTAACATTTTTAAAGAAGCAGACACCGGCCGACCGAACAACAACGCATAGACATACAACGCCCGAACAACGACCATATATATATATATATATATATATATATATATTTTTTTTTTTCTTTCGATGTACCTATAAAAGTGTTCGGAATTACGGAATAACGGTTGTTCAACTTTTGATCTCTCTACTTCTTTGCGTTATTATTTAACTATGATAAATATGAAAAATAACTATAAAATGTACAAAAACCTGTGATTAAATTTTTAAATACATTATAGTCCTTTTTAGTAACCTCAGAGGGCTTAGGCATAACGAAAATTGTGTATTTTGAGAAGAAGATTGCGTGTATTAAAAGAAGCAAAGGGAAGACCGAAGGTTGCCCAGTAATATTAATTGCTCCAAAATTATGTTCGTTATATTTTTACTAGGAACAATCTCCAATGCCAATTCAGCATTTATATTTTATCATAGTTTCATCAAAGATTTATGAAACTTGGCGTCTTATCTTTATTCAATGGCATAAAAGTGTACAAAAACTGTACACAAAATTACGCTTTTCAAAAGATTTTCACTTCACACGCTATAACTTAACAAACGACTGGAAATGGACCGGTCTTACCAACGAAATAACCTGACTTACGTTAGAATGACCAAAACAAGCAGAAAGACGTTAACTTATGTCTTTGATTTCTACCACACACACTAAAAATAATGATCACACTGAGACATATGAGGAGGGGACTGCGTAGGCGTAGGCCGCGATATTTAGGCGGTATACTTGTGAACCGGCCGAGCGCCGTGCCAGCGTGCCAGCTGTGAACAGGTGCTTGCTGATGGTCCATTTGTTACTACACTGGGTTCCCAGTCCGATGGCCGCGTCGTTGTTACTTCGCCAAGATGATAAACAATAACGCAAGACCAGCCGGCTGATTGTCGAGGCGGCTAATTCACTTTGAAGCAGAACATTGTTCGTTGTCCAGTCGGTGTTGTGATTATCTGCATATATATATTCGAGGGTCTTTTTCGAAAATCAAAAAACAAAGGAATTTTTTTTTGCCTTCAGAAAAAAGCTATTGAGATTATTTGACGAATTTTGACGAATCATTCACAATAGATTTACTAGTTTCCGAATTTTGTAACCAAGACGAAACAAAATAGATATTTGTGATTATTTACTAAGCTAATAAAATAAATGTTTATGGTCAGTAAATTTATTATTTTATCTGGGGGAAAATGTTGTGTGTATTTCGAGAGTAAAGCACATTTTCTCCCTCGTGAAATTGTCGCCCTCTTCACAAATAACTATGTCCATTCACAATTTGATTTCTTGATAGGGATTCTCTTCCAGACCTGTACTTTGTACTATTTTCTAAGGGAGGCAATTGCTATAGTGATATAGCTATTCACTATTTTGAGGGGGTTTACCCTCCTTTACCCCCCCCCCCTTCCGGTAATCCGACCGGGCTGGTTTACGAACTCGTCCGAATAATTACTACTTTACACATCCATGCCAAATTTCATTAGGATCGGACCATTTTTACGCGAGTTATCGTGCTTAAAGACACATAGATACATATACTATGTATCTATGTGTCTTTAAACACTATTCATTCATTTTCATATATATATACTTTTTACGCGAGTTATCGTGCTTAAAGACACATAGATACATATACTATGTATCTATGTGTCTTTAAACACGATAACTCGCGTAAAAAGTATATATATATGAAAATGAATGAATAGTGTTTTTTGGCTTCTGGGGGCTCCAAAACGAAAAGTTCTCATGGTCTCGGGCTTAGGTCTTGCCACGAGTACTACGGTAACAGTTTCTTCCCTATAAGGGAAATCCGCTAAAACAACAATATTTGGGCTTTTTGTCCCCAAAAATAGGGATATGGGCTTCCGATCGATTTCCGACCAATACAATCATAGCAAATAATATAGCCACCAAATTTAAAGTAAATCGGATGATAATTGCGGCCGCTAGAGTGCAAAATCCTTTTAAGACAACGCACTGCGTTTAGAAGATTCACATTTCAGTTCATGGCTCGGTTATTTTTGGCGATAGGGCTTTGGCGGTTTGGGACTTTCAGAGAGGGATTAAAATTTTTGTATTTTCATTTTATAAAAAAAATTATTAAAATTACATTCTGGGTTGTATTGCTCTCTTTCGGCCCAAAACCCCAAAGGGGCATTTAATCCCCAAAACTGTGATTAAAAGTACCCGATTTTTCCCCAATGAACTTGATATATACATCATGGAAAGGAATGTTCCTAATAAATTGGAAAAAATCGGGCAAAAATTGCGACTACTAGAGTGCCAACATATATAAATATTTAAATGGATGGTGTTTTTGCCCCAGGGGGTCCCAGAATAAATTAAAAGTTATTATGGTCATGCCTCATAGCCTCCATGCGGGTGATGCCAATGATAACTCATTATTCCCTAGGGAATTCGCTAATAACTATATAATTGACCTATCTTAAGGGGTTTTTTTAAACGCCCAGCTGCGCAACGTTCAGTTACATTGTAAAAAACGCTAAAAATGGTCTTATCTAAAGTGAACTTCAACTTAGCCTAATTCAACCTAAACTGGCCCAACCTTACCTGGACATTTTGAAACGTTACTTATCTTTAGGACTGTTATTATTATTTACAGTATTATATTACCAATTTTTAAATACGTTACTTAGTGCTGCACACAAGGGATTGAATTTAAAATATTAAAATATTTTAAATCACTATCAAAATATTTAACATCTAAATATTGTGATAGTGTAATGCGGGCCTTTGTCGTTTGTGTTTGAAGGTCGGCGGCGATCCTCCAGTAAGGGTTCAATTTTTCCTATCTCATAAGCAGTCTATATTAATTCTATTTCGTTTGGATGTTAGCTACTCTGTTAGTAACTGCACGGTGAATTTCCCAGACACAGCAAGGTATTTAAAATAGTAGAAAAATTTTCCTATAATGATTTAGGCCTATCTCTGCACTAAAAAAAGTAAATTTACATACATTCACTCACAGGTGAAATGCAAAAAAAATAAATTCCGCCAATTTTGCTGCTATATTTGATTTTTACACTTATCAGAACTTAAGCTTTGGGAAATGATACTAACTCAACCCAAATTATTTTTTGACGTTACCAACAATTTTGAGTGTCTCCAAAAATGGGGGATTTTGGGGGGCAACTCAAAATTTTTAAATGCAAACCCCTTTTGAGTGACCCCTCCTTTTAAAGAGCGTTCAAAAAGTAGATGAATGGTGAAAATTGGAGGTCTCTAACGTGTTTCTATCCAAATTGACAGCTTAACAAAGTTTTCAATACAACGTATCCTTGAAACCTGCCATCTAGGACGTTTGTAGTTTTAATTCACCTTTGGTGACGTAAAAATGAAACGAGCCTGGGAAAAATGTTATTAAATGAAAAAGTAGTTCCTTTGGTGATTTTTAAAATTTTGAGTGGCACCCAAAATCCCCCATTTTTGGGGGACACTTAAAATTTTAAATATCATTAAAAGAGACTAATTTTTCATTTAGTAACATTTTTTCCAGGCTCGTTTCATTTTTACGTCACCAAAGGTGAATTAAAACTACAAACGTCCTAGATGGCAGGTTTCAAGGATATGTTGTATTGAAAACTTTGTTAAGCTGTCAATTTGGATAGAAACACGTTAGAAACCTCCAGTTTTCACCATTCATCTACTTTTTGAACGCTCTTTAAAATGAGGGGTCACTCAAAAGGGGTTTGCTTTTGGGGGACACTCAAATTTTTTGGAAACGTCAAAAAAGAATTCGGGTTAGGTTAGTATCATTCCCCAAAGGTTAATTGTTTGTCTTGACAAACAAAAAAAATAAGGAGGGGGAACGGACTTTTTTACACACTGTTTAGTTGAATATCCAGAAAAATATAGTTTTCTGGATATTCTTGTACATATTGTTGTCGCTCTTATCCTATCCGTGTTAGACATGCAGATAACGGTACATCGACGACAACGTATCGGGCCGCGACTTGCAGCTGATAACGAAGATAATGTACCAGTCTAATTCAATTGCTTCGACCAGTGGCATTGTTGTGTTCAGTTGCAATGGTTGTGCCTTCAAACATTTTTTCCATATTCTAAGAACTATGATGGCCAAAGAAAGGTAACCTAACCTAACATTACCTTAATAACACATGTATCTATAATTTATATATAACATCTCTAATTACCTGCACATCCTATTTTTATATTAGTCAATACTTGAAATATTAAGTTGTAGGTAGGTAACGAAATATGACCTCATCTTCCAAGCCTTAGCTAAGTATTTTATGCTTTGCTGACATTTTCACAGTCTATCGATTTAAACATTCGGTTCAGGTTTATTTTGTTATTTCTATATTATTTTACCTCGTATGGACTTTTATTTTGTGGAAATTCCTCAGAGGTCAATAGGATTTTTAAGATGCGAAATCTAGTCTTCAGGCTTCATTCCAACACGGACCCAAGGTATATGTGTATAAATCATTTCAGGAAACTTCATTCTCTACCTCTACCTTGCGTGCTGATTCTTCAGGGGATTCCCTTCGTAAAGTAAATCTTTTCTCAAAAGTTCTGGGTAATTTTGACCTTATATACCAGGTGTTCAAAAAGTCCCGGATCGGCTTCGTAATTTTTTTAATATTCAATATTAACAATAGACAATAGACAATAGACAAATCTTTATTGTACATAACGTTTGATATTTTACAAATGTAAACAAACAGGTACATTGTCAAATTGATACAATATTTATCTTAAACCACACATTACTTTGGCACTGCTAGATGCCGAAGTTACTAGTTACAAATGTAGCCTTAAGTCACAAGTTATCTCTAAAAAAATCATCCAATGTGTAATATGCCAGCAAAATATCTCGAATTGTAGATATAAACTTTGATTCGGGAAGATTTTTTAAGTTTTGTGGTAATTTATTATAAGTCTTTAAACCCATATACAGCGGACTCTTTTCAAATTTAGTCAAATTGTGAGTTGGGTATTGAAATGAATTATTTTTCCTTGTGTTATAAGTATGCTTAAAAGTGTATATTTCAAAATAATTTGGATTCTTAATAACAAATTTTAGGATCTCCAATATGAAAATAGAGGGAAGAGTTAAAATTTTTAATTTTTGGAAAATAGGTTTGCAGCTAGTTTTACGTGGGCTCTGGGTAATAACTCTAATAATTGATTTCTGGCTTTTGAATACCCTATTTACATCTGCTGCTGTTCCCCATAACATAATACCATAACTCAATAATGATAATACATAGGCATAATACACAGACTTGCACACTTCTGCAGATGAAACCTTAACAAGAATGCTTAAAGCATACCTAGTTGAATTAAGTTTTTTACATAAAAAATCAATATGTTTTCGCCATTTTAGTTTACTATCCAAACTGATGCCCAAGAACTTTACACTTTCATTGGATTCTGGAATAGAATGAGTATCTCTTAGTTTAAAATGAAGTACTTTAGTTTTTTCCTCGTTTAATAGTAGTCCATTATTCCTAAACCAATTTCTTATTTTTTCTAGAAATTTTAATGTCCGTTTCTAAAATTTCCAGAGTATTTCTGGTAATCAATGCTGTTGTGTCATCAGCATACAGCGTAAAATCACAGACTTGCTTCGGTATACTGATGGGTAAATCATTTATATACACTAGAAAAAGAAGAGGACCCAAAATTGAACCCTGCGGTACCCCTGCTTTAATAATTTCCCACGTTGAAAAATTTTTCCCTACATCAGATGAAATTATTGTTCTCTGCTTTCTATTTGATAAATAAGATTCAAGAAGTTTTATAGCCATACCATTTATTCCTAGTTTCTTTAGTTTTAATAGTAATAAGTTGTGATTAACACAATCAAAGGCATTTGATAAGTCACAAAATACACCTGCAGTGTACTGTGACTCATCCAATGATTGAAGGACTGAATTTAGAAAAGTTGAAATAGCTGACTGAGTACCTAATTTTTTTCTGAAACCAAACTGTTCGTTACAAAGCATATCATTCAAATTGAGGTAATTAATGAGTCTACTATGAATTAATTTCTCATAAATCTTGGATACATTACTTAAAAGAGATATTGGCCGATAGTTTTGGACTTCATGGGGAGAACCTTTTTTAAAAACTGGCAGTATCTGTGACAGCTTTAGATAGTCAGGGAAAACTCCCTCCGTAAAGCTTAAATTTATTAATTTGGCTAATGGTTCTGAGATTATGTTGGCTGACCATTTCAAAATTTTGTTTGGGATTTCATCCCATCCATATGCCCTACTATTATTTAAATTTTGAATGACCCTTTCTACTTCCTTTCTATTTGTTTTAGTAAGTATATTCAGTTCTGTTGGTTGCTGTAATGGAAAAGTTACATTAAATGTTTTAAAATCAATCTTGGGTAATTTCAAAGAGTCCGCAATATTTACATAATGTTTGTTAAAAATATTTGCCAATTGTAGGGGATTTTTTATAACATTGTTACCTATTTGAAGTTGAATTTCTGATATCTTACTTTTATGTTCTATGCCTAGCTCATGTCTTACGACATTCCACATAGCTTTGGATTTATTTTTGGAATTAATAACATACTCATTATTTGCAGATTTTTTTGCTTCTCACACAACTTTTTTGAATATGTTTTTATACCTTTTAACGTATTCCAAAAAAACAGTATCCTTATTAGTTTTTGACATAACATGTAATCTTCTTTTATTTGTAGACGAGACTTTAATTCCAAGCGTAATCCATGTTTTTGTTACAGCTTTATCTCTGAAATAAACATTTTTATTTGGAAAATGTTCATCCATACATAGCTTGAGATTTGTCAGAAAACTTTTAAAGCTATTACAAACAGACTGTTCTACAGTAAACTCACTTGTCCAGACATTTAAACTGTTCAAAAAAGGTTCTACAGACTTCATAGGAAACAACCTGCAACTAACTGATTTTCGAGATATCTTACTGGTGTCTTCAGGCAGTTTCAAGAACAATGCATTATGGTCAGAGAGTGCAAAATCAATATTGGCCCTGCTAATATAACCATAATTTAAACTAGTTAACATATTGTCTATAGATGTTTCAGAGGTACTGGTAATTCTGGTTGGTTCTCTAAAATTAATATTAAACCCATAATTTTTGTTTAAGCTTACAAATTCTTTCACGTAGCTATTTTCAAAATCCAACACGTCAATATTAAAATCTGCGGCTATTACAATTTTTTTCCTATTTGATTCCTTTTGTAATATTATTAACAGTTTTTCAAATTCGTTCAAAAAATGTTTTGTCACTACAGATCCAGGTATCCTATACAATGATATCACAATGAGATTATAATTTACAATTTCAATGAATGAACCTTCAAATATAAAATGTTTGTTAAATATCTTTAAATCAGATCTTACTTTGTATGACAAAGAGTCATGTACCAATATGCAAGAGCCACCTTTTGATATATTCCTAAAAAATCCATCAGTAAGGCTATAATTTATAATTTTATTTAAAACAAAACTATTGGCTTCTTTTACATTGTGTTCATTTAAACAGAGTATCTTAATGTTACTGAATTTGGAGCATAATATGCTTAAATATTCAAATTTAGACTTAAAATCAGAAATATTACAATGGAACATACAAGGCCCTAAATTTGAAACAAGTTTTAGAGACTCGTCAATTGAATTTCCCGATTTTCGATTGCTCTTGTTTATTATGTCTTCAATACCAATCCCTGGTTTATTTCTAAAAAAGGTTTTGAATTAGATACATTACTAACTACTAGAGCACTTTCAGCTAGATTATGGGGAGGGAGAATATCTACTCCCTTTACCATCTCTGAGAATGAGAGGGGGCCAGGAACGATATTTAGGTGTACATTTGGAGGCACATTTGGATCACCAGCACTATTTACACCTGCAATTAGAGGCTTCTCACTCACAACCCCAAGCACAGAAGCACTGTTACTGCCATGGTGAGACTGTTCTGCGGAGTTGCCGTTGTCGGGACGCATGCTGCTGACGAAGCCATCATCATTATGGTAGGGGCCACCTGGTGCTGCCTCTGTAGAACATGTATCTTTCGTATCCAAGATCTCTTGCAGTCGCTTTGCCATATTGCTTATATGCGGATTCCTCTTCGTAATAGGATTAGCTTTGCCATAAAGCACAGCCACAACAACATTTGCTCCCGTTTCCTTTTGAAATCTTGATAGATTCTTCATAAAAAGCTCAGGTAACACCCTATCTCTGATGCAGCCCATCGGAGAGCAAATCAGTTGCTTCAGGTTGCTTTTTTTAAAATCTTCAGTGAGACTTTAAAGATTCTTCATAATCCTCTTTACTAGGTTTATAATAGTAAAAAGGCTTTGTGACCAGGCTGTATATCGTAGGACCGGCAGTGACTTTTTGTTTTGCAAGATGGCGATCTATAAAGTCTTCAGGTCTGGGTTTACCAAAATTCTTCTTGAAAACTACCGCTACTCCTTTAGACATGTTTTTCAAATCCTCAAGATCGGAAGAAATACAATGCGCAAAAGCTGTCATTGGTTGGTTGTAAAACTTAGCAATCATTTCCGACATATTGGACTTGGTAATATGGATTTTTGTGAGTCCAGAACTGTTTTCCCAACTTTGGTCCACAAGACGAGTAGGTGATTTAGGATAAGACACTCTTTTTTGTCCTTGCTCAGTTTTTGTAGTGGGCGAAAGACATCTTGAAATACTACCAACAACTATTCTTTTCCTTTTTTTGTTTAAATGAAGTCCGTCCTTATTGTAATGCCATTTATGATCAGCAAGTGACTAAACATTAGATATTTCATATTTAATTCTAAGGATAGAGCTAAAAGCCAAGTATTACATTGTTCGATTTCGAAAAATTGAGCTCCATTGTGTGGCTGCTGGTATATATGGGGTACCTCAGTTAGAATAATTTCAGCTTTGCAGGTATGGATGAGTGATTTGATTTTGGAAATTACCCTCAGGAAATGTGATGGTTCAGTTACATTTGTCCCGCCAACGAGAACTACTCGATCAGTTATTTTGAAGTTATTTTAGCGAATTTCCCCTATAGGGAAGAAGCTATTACCGTAGGTCTCATGGTAAGACCTAAGCTCGGGACCACTATAACTTTTCGTTTTGGGGCCCCCAGAAGCAAAAAAACACTATTCGTTCGAATTTATATATATATATATATATATATATATATATATATATATATATCTATTATATATATATATATATATATCTATCTATATATATATATATCTATGTGTCTGTTAGCACGATAGCGGCCGCAAAAATGGTCTGATCTTTATGAAATTTGGTATGGACATGTAAAGTGGTAATCAATTGGACGAGTTCGTGAACCAGCCCGATCGGACCACCGGAAGGGGGGGTAAAGGGGGGTAAACCCCCCCAAAAATGGGTTTTTTTGAGTTTAAAACAAACAAACAATTTAGTATTTTGAATCACTGCTCTATGTCCATTGGTTACCGAGATAATGAAAGTGGTAAACACAGTACGTTGTCCCAATGTTAACCTTATGGGAAATAAGTAAAATTCGATATCTCGGTTATTTCTCAACATATCTTGTTAAAACTTGGTAAATAGCTTATTCTAGTTCAGATCTACTAAATATTGAATTAAAACCACCCAGTTTTAATATACCTGTAGCAGCAAACCTGCATACTCATTCCCCATGTTATTCTTATGGAGCTTACCAAAACATATCAAATCTTGCTATGTTTGATTGAAATATGTTGTTTTGCATTTGAAATTCGCTGAGTATGCAGGTCTGCTGCAACGGGGGTATTTATTCTTCTCCAGCTGTTCTACAACATATGATGCCCCTGGGTAATATGTTGAAGTGACTTCATACTGGTTCATAAGGGGTGACAACATTTCCGCTAAGTCTCTTGCATGGCTGTCACCTGTTACTAGTAACAGTGGCTTAGTTTGAAAGCTGTCTTTTCTGTTTTTCAAGTTTTTATCCTGCTGTTCACTAGTAACAGCAATTGAGTTCCCTATAACACCAAGTTTTTCTTTATTCGTTAGTGCATTGTTTGTATTACAGTTCACAACAGTGTTATTTAGTACTTTTTTCCCCCTTTAGGTTTAGGACACCTACGTAACTTATAACATGTCTCGAACACAAAATACTATTTTAGCACGTATTCAGTGACCCCCCACCTCCTCAGGGAGACGGCCCACTAGGAGTCAGAAGAAAATCTTAAATGTAAGCATGGAATGATATGTACATCAAATTAAAGCGCTTTTTGAGTAGAATACAATGCCTAAAATCTGATCTCAATCGGATCATCTACTCCAAAATGGCGGCCGTTTAAACTTTTCTCAACTGCTATTTTTAACCTCCATAAAAATTCGATTTCAGACGTTCTAAGCGTCTCTTCGAGACGCGGTTTGCGGCATTTTGTCAAGAATTTCATGCCCATTCAAATTATGTATACAGCACTACCTGTGCTGGTCATCATCCATGCAAAACATCTTTTAAGGTCCGTCCCTCATGGAAGTAGTTTATGCCATAGGCTGCGAATAGGTCGATATGTATATAATTTTAAATAGGTAATAAAGCATAATTTAATGCCGCAAACCGCATCTCGAAAGAACGCTTAGAACGCCTGAAATAGAATTTTTAAGGAGGTAAAAATGGCAGTTGAGAAAAGTTTAAACAACCGCCATCTTGAAGTAGGTGATCCGATTGAGATCAAATTTGCGGCATTGTATTCTACTCAAAAAGAGCTTTAATTTGATGCACATATCAACCTATGCTTACATTTAAGATTTTCTTCTGACCCCTAGTGGGCCGTCCCCCTGAGGAGGTAGGGGGTCACTGAATACGTGCTAAAATAGTATTTTGTGTCCAAGAGACATGTTATACGTTTAAGAAGGTCAATATTGAATCTCAAAAAACTTACGAAGCCAATCCGGGACTTTTTGAACACCCATCAGTATAGATTACTTGGCTGTAGCTTCGCTTGCAAACATTGCAATATTATGTGGTTGACCTTAAGAACTATTTTCAAACCTTGTCCATATTTTTAGTTGTAAACAAAGATAACTGATTCAGGTCTGGTGTCGGCAAAAGCGCCACTGTTCCAAGCTTTAGTCATTTACTGTACTCAAGAGAAACCCTTTCTTCTTCTTCCCTCAAATTCTGACGTATTGTCAAATTTAGATAAAAATGACTTTGATTTGACACCTGAAACGTTAAATCCGTCTCCAAAAGAAAATCCCTCGGATCACGTATTAATATATTAGATGCTATGTTATGAGACTGACATATCATGTAACACATGTTTACATGTTTAACACTTATTACATGCAATAAAAATGCCTAGTATTAGCGACCTATCATAGTCACTACAAGAAGGCACTCAAAAAGAAAATTCTAAATCAAACATATAACATGATATAGAAATTGTACTATCATTTTTTCAGAGCAAATGGTTTACGATGTGTGCAAACCATAAATTTCACAGTGATAATATCCTCGTGAATCGATAAAAATTTCTGTAGAATTCCCTCTGAAGGAACATATATAATCAGATACTATCAGTACCAAGCAATTCTGTTCTCAGTCAAGCATGAGTGTAAAACAGATTCTTTTATTTTTAGGTAAGTTGTCGTGTTAGTTTTCGACATCATATCCTCCTTCATTCATATTTCTGAAACAAGTATTTCTGAAACGTGTATTTCGTCTTCCGTTTAACACCCCTGATTATATATTATATTAAACAACAACAACAACAACAAATATGTTATTGTCATAGACAACTACAAATGTTGTGTATCAATGTTTAAAATATATAAATTTTGAAATTCAAATACCTTTAATAATAATTTAATATAAATTATAAATTTATAATAGATCCAATAGAAACGAATGTCTCAAAATTTTCACAGTATAAAAATTAATAATACAATTTGATTATTGTTTTACTAGCAGTTTAGTTTTATATCTAATATATTTAACATTTTGAGAGCTCCATAAACTCAGAAACTTGATAAAAAGTATTATTTATTAAAAATTGTTTTAACTCTTTTTTATATCTTTTAAAATTCATTTCATTATTGAAATAATTTGGTAATTTATTCATTAATGTTATACCTTCACATGCTGAAAGTTTAGAAAATAGGTTCAATCTATGTTGTTGTGGCCGAAAGTTATGACAGTATCTAATGTTATAATTGTGATTATCTTTTCCTATAATGAATGAATGAATGAATGAATATAAAGATTTATTCCAGTAAAATACAAAAAAGTTACATTGCAAAATAAATTATCTGTACTTGCATTTAAACAGCAAAAAAAAACCTTGACGCATCTTCATGTATTATTAAGAGTAAATAAATAAATAAAGTTACATGCTATGAATATAAGTACCTTATTAAGTATAATTTGTTCAGATACGAATTTTGAATGTAATATAGTATGAAATATGTACAGACATGGCAGGGTTAAAATTTCAAAATCCCTAAATTCAGTTTTACACGATCCCCCAATTTTAACTTGCCAATAATTCTAAAAGATTTGTTTTGAATAAAAAGTCGTTTAAATTCTTTATCTTTACAGCTACCCCAAAGAGCAATGCCGTAAGATAAATGTGGGTATATTAAAACATAATATGCCATTAGTAATACATTTATAGGGCAGTATGATGCCAGTTCTCTTAAGATGAAAGAGTTATAAAACAATAACTCTAAGTTATAAACCTTTTGTTATAGAAAACTTATTAACATATTACCTATTATTACATATTATTAATAAGTTATTAACTTATTAATAAGTTAATAACTTATTAACTTATAGAAAAACTTGTTAAGTTATAACTCTTGTTATAGAAACCTTGCGTCGGTGGCTACTTGGAGGTCACGAATTGTGGATAGTTATGAGCGATGGCTTATGGATGCAGTGTTCCCTAGTGGGGATTAACGTCCGCATTACTAAATACTACGGTTATAAGACCGTCCTCATAATTAGACCAGTCTGTAAATTGTAAACCAGTCAAAATTGTGGTTCGGATCCCTCGTTAAAATGTAGGTTCCCTTAGTTGCCATTGGCTGTGGGCTATTAGTATAGTCCTGTCTAAGGAACATGTCAGCCTTAGTCAGTGACAAGACTACAAGATCACAATCATCCTTCGCTCATCTGTCATTCATACGGGTTCTGTATACATTGTTCATACTTGGCTTAAAATACATACCTGGGTAGGTCGCCAATTCAAGTAATGTATCTAATGTATCTTATCTTATCTGTTAATTATTTGGTACCTCCCCCACAATCTTACATTTTTTGTATATCTTTAAAACTTTAAATGGACATATAATTACAGGAAAACGTTTTTTATGAATAAGTAATAGTAGAGTAATTAGGTTAGGTTTGGTTAGATTAAGTTAGGTTAGGTTAGGGTAGGAATCATATTAGCAACATAGGGATCACTGCACACCTGTGTCGACGCCAACGGCCTGCTATCTTTTCCTTATCCAAACCTAACCAATCATAGCAACTACTTTTATTTTAATGATTCCCTACAAGTATATAGCCATTCACTGTTCATCTGCACGTTACAAAAAACCTAAGGTCAAAGGGGATATATAAAAAATCATTTGTTTACATAAAAAATAAATGTGAAATCTGCATTGATTTTCCTTTACCCTAACAAAAATATTTTTCACTTAATTAAAGATTCTAGCTATGTATTTTTATCTAACTTTTCATAATGAAACAAAATACAGGGTGTTTTTTTTTAAAACGCAACCCATTTTTAAGATTGAATAATGCACATATGAATGTGTAATGAGTATTGTTTTATTGATCTTTACATTTTATACAATCCATTATTTAAGTTTGATCATATTTACTTTACATTATGTGCTCAAACAGTCCGCCATTGGCATTTGTATAAAGTTATGCTCTTTCAATCAAATTCCCGAACACGTGTTGCAAGGTGCCTCTTTGAATTTCTTGCTTTAAATTTGTTATGTTTGTTTTGAGGTGCTGAATATCCTGTGAATTGTTTTCGTAGGCCTTACTTTTTATGTATCTCCAAATAAAATAATATACTGGGGTAAAAATCCAGGGATCTTGGGGGGAAATAATCCTTCACCGATAAAATCAAGTTTCGGGTTGCGTTTTTAATGTGTGTTTCTTTAAGCACGGTAACTCGCGTAATAATGGTCCGACCAGAATGAAATTTGCCAAAGACATGTAAAGTAGTAATTATCATACGAAATCAATTCACAAGATACTTCAGCACCTCAAAACAAACATAACCAATTTAATGCAAGGAATTTAAAGAGGTGCCTTGCAAAACGTGTTCGGGAATTTGATGGAGAGAGCATAACATTTTACAAATGCCAATGGCGGACCGTTAGAGCACATAATGTAAACTAAATGTGATCAAACTTAAGTAATAGGTTGTGTAAAATGTAAAGATCAATAAAACAACATTCATTACACATTCATATGTGCATTATTCAATCTTAAAAATGGGTTGCGTTTTAAAAAAAAACCCCTGTATTACGTTCTAGTAGTGAATAAACGGAATTGCAATAAAAAAGTAGTGGTAGTGAATTAAGAGGGTTCCCTACCTACCCCAAAATATGCCTAAAACACGCTCCGCGCGGTGTCATTTAGCGCCTACAGTTTTCAAAATAAATTTTGATTTATCATAGCATTTCAAAGACAAAGAGTTGTGGAATGTTAATTGCTAATCCAAAATCGTTCATGTTAACGTATTCTGAAGATACATTCCGTTGAAGTCGACCAACTTTAACGCCATGTATCTTTTAAATGAGTGAGCATAAACGATTTCGGAGAAGCTAAAAACACTCTGCGACTCGTTATCTTTACAATGATATTTCCGAATAAGTTTTAGTTTAAGAATTGGAGACGCTAAATGACACCGCGTTTACCCCTGCACCGGCTTGCGCGGCGAAAAGTGCACAAATTAACATGGGCTCTTATGGAGCCGCAGTTCCAAAAGTCGCCGCTAGTGTCGCAGAGAATTGAAAACTGCCGTTGGTAAGGAACCCTCTTAACGGAAAAGGTCCGTTTATTTGTTACGTCGGCCCCGATAAAATTATGATGAAAGGAATCAAATTATAAAGCTGAAACAGACTATTAGCGTACCCATTTGTGAAGCTAACTGCCGGCTGCTTGACTGAATGAACATTGGAAATGTAAAAACAAAAGATTGTCCATCACATTTTGATATGATACATTTTGGAAACTTCGACCTAGCCAAAACCCCTTAAAACTTCGAATGTTTAAATATCCATTCTTAGCGGATGCGTACGCCATAAAAGGACCGTCCAAACAAGGTTTGAGGTTCCAGGTTAAGTAGTTTGCGCTGTTCGATGATAAGTGAGTGGCATTTGACAAATATATAGTAGATAACAGTACAGACGTTTGTTGCAGGGGTGCTGCTCGCGATGCAGGTGATGGCAGCGTTGGGTGACGCTATTGAGACACCCGGCGGTCCCCACCCAGACCACCACGGGCCGTCGCCTGATGAAAATACTGGAGGAGGCTTGTTGGGAGGCATTTTAATACCAGGCATACTAACCGACTGATACACACAAAATAAATTAGGCTTTAAACAATTAATCAGTGTCTTTTTATTGTACATGGAAAACCTCTTATAAAAAATCTTATTTTCAACAAAAGTAAACAATTCAACATCAGCTGTCATCACAGCTTTTATATAAACTAGTGGCTTGAAGGGGTTAAAAGCCCCAAATACGGGAAAATTCAAACAGTCCTTAATTATTATATAGTACAAAATACCATTTTAGCCACCATGTTAATATCAAGCACATGGTTTCCAATCAAGGATCAGCATCACATGTTTTATGTAAACAAAGCAGACTTTTTTAAATCCCAACGCTTTTTAAATGGATATTTTACGTTATACTTGGATTTTCTAAACGAGTCCATGCGCAGAAAATTTCCGCGCATGTAGGGGAGGTAAAACCCCTCCCGTCATTCATCTTTCCCCTTCAAACTACGGAACGTATTAGAGGAACTATTTATTTTTCGTATGCAACTGCTATTTAGAAACACGTTTTTAATGTTAACTGTTCTTTTACCGGTCGCAGTTACAACAGTTTCTTTTCACTATTGTTCAAAAGATAGCTGTGAAGAATTGTTTGGGTTTCTTATTTAGATCAGAGGATGAAAAGAAAATTACGAGTACAGAAAGGTTTTTTGTTGCGCATACTATATGAAATAGCACATTTTAAAGGCATATTTTTTAATGTTAACCACTTTTAGCGAATTTCCCCCTATAGGGAAGTAGCTATTACCGTAGGCGGCACGGTGAGACTTAAGCGCGGGACCACCGTAACTTTTTATTTTGAGGTCTCTAGACCCCAAAAACACCGTTCGTTCATTTTCATATATATCAGTCCGTAGGCGCGATAACTTTTGTAAAAAAGGTCCAATCTTGATGAAATTTGGAACAAACGTGTAAAGCGTCATTCATGACTTCGAGTTTGAAAACCAGCAAGATTGGTTTACTCTAAGAAGGTTTTTTTGACGAAATAAAATTTATTTTCAAGATTTAGCACCTTTTTACTAAATATTTTTAAATTTCATTCTCAAAATTGAATTCAGATTAAAAAAACAAACAATTTAGCATTTTTTTACGTCACTCCGTTGCTTAGATATTGGATAGTATTGGATGAGGTAAACACAGTACGTTATCCAATATTATTTTTTATTTTTCCCTCCAAAAAGTATAGTCACCCTGATTTAAGATACTTAAAAAAATACAATTCTGAACATATGATTAAATTTGCAGGTGATGAATATTTTATTTGTGTTTATTTTGAATAGTTAAGAGTTCATTGATCAAGATTTTGCAGAAAATATATGCTATATCAAAAAATACAAATTATTTTTAAATTTAATAAAGAAAGGATGAGCATTTGGAGGGGTGATGTCTTGGTCTAAACTGCCTGAAAATGTAGCATAATATATGGTATGTTTACAATGATGAGGATTGATAATACGTTTTATTGAAATTGGCTGGAGATGTAGGTCTGTTGTAAGAGGGATGTTTTAATTAGGTCTACTGTAAAACTGACCATATGATTGAATTTAATATTTTCATGAGTTTAAGTTATTTGTTTGTTTTGAGTGTTTTGAATTAATTAATTGATTATATGTTTGTTGACATTTATATAGGTACAAGATTACAGTTATTAAAAATTAAAAGACTAAGAATACAAAAGTGTATATATTACTAATGAAAACAAATGTGGTCTATTTGTTAATTTTCTTCATGTTCAAAGCTCATGAATGATTAAACATACTTTTTTAATATATTATTTACTTAACGTATCATTCAAACAATACTTTGCTTCAAATAGGTTGAATGCTCACACATACAAAGTAAATCCTATGGGAATTCGCTGAGTACGCAGGTCTGCTGCGACGGGGGTATTTTAACGTTTAGCTTGACAATCATAGAGTGTGCGTGGTACATTTTTCCATCTCCGTAGTGGTGAAGAACAAAAATGTAAAGATTACTCACAACTGAACTTGGCACTGCGTGTTTACCAGGCCTAGAAAACATTCGCCTGTTAAAATTGAACTTTAGGTGTCTGCCTCGTCTAGGCTTATTAGTGAACAAATTAGGAAAAGCGTATGTGAACCAATTATAAGATTCTTATAAGTAAAATATCAGAAATTAGGATGTACTAAAACACGTATAGTTATGATTACAGATGTAGAGCTTATTTGGTTTTCAAACACCGATTAATACGTTTTGAAAAAGCCTCTTTTGATTGATTAAACAAATTTTCAGCATGGATCGTTCCTAAGCGTTCTTTCAAGGCCTCAAACAGCATAATACACCGAATGTTTGCAGGGAAAGCCAGGTTCACCCTGGTTCGACGATAGTGAACTCCCACCATTTTTGACGTTCACTCGTGCTTGTTATTGTGCTTGTTAACGTTGCACAGAGGATTTGTTCGGGAATCTTTGTTCTCCGTAGACTTGCAACCTTTACGGATACAGCTGTTCTTCTTTCAGCTTATTATTCTTTGGTTTTTCCCTACCTTTCTTATGCTGTCACAATTTGGGGATCTGAAACATCAAATTCAAATCGTGTATTTGTTCTTCAAAAGAAGGCTATCAGAATAATAGCTGGCATTCGTCAAAGAGAGTCGTGTAAATCTTATTTCAAGGATCTCCGTATCCTTACATTTCCCAGTATTTACATCTTTCAAACATTACTTTTTTTTAACAAAACCATAGCATTTTCCAACCTCTTGTACCACAGTCGAATTACAACCTTAGAAATACCTTCAAACTAAACATCCCTCACCATAGTACTTCCTTTTTCAAGCGCCACACATTTTATAACGCCGTCACACTATTTAATGCCCTCCCTAACTCTCTGAAGACTGAGGATAGTTATGACCATTTCAAAAGCAAATTAAAGAAATTTTTGAATGAAAAATGTTTTTATTCTGTAAAGGAATTTATAGAAAATAGATAGGAAGCATGAATGTATAGTTATTAAGTATTGATTTATTTTGTTTTGTGACGCAAGCCAATGCATTTATATGTTTTATGGCAATAAAGAATGTTTTACTTTGACTTTGACTTATAGATCGCATTTGCATTCGTCAGCACTCGATCTAATAGGCCTAAAGCCCTAAACATAAACTAGAGAACATCACATCACGTATCAGAAAATCCCGCACCGTCTTGCATATCAACGTTTAATTTATCCGCTTAACACTGATGCCTTATTATATGTTTATTGGTTCGCGAGTTTGAATCGCTAAACTAGTGGCACTTTACGTTGGTCTGGTGTGACTGCACCCATTCTCATGCGTGAACGCTAGCGAACTACATCGAGCGTCTGAGAACATAACGGTAGGCTACTGTTACTCTTGCCGAGTTCTAAGATCAAATACCATTTGTTTTAACCCTCTCCCATCATTATATACGATTTGCTAAACGCCTAGTTAACTTCATAATTAAAAATATAAACTAAACTAATAATGATAAATTAAATATAAAATCTAATATAACTTAATACTTGAATTATGCTATGATTATTTTTGAGATAAGTATTGTAACAGCCATTTTGTACAAAACGTTATCCCTTAGAAATAAGCATTCACATATACAATGTGTAACTAATCCATTTTTTTAACATTATTTATATTCGGCCTTAAATATTTCTTTTCTTGCTGATAGCCTTAATTTAAAAAGCTATCAACAGCTGCTTTATTTTGAAAACCATTTTATTCTTCTCCCGACGACATGAAAACAAACATTCGTTACTAGTACAAGTTACAAAGTATTAGGTTCAGGGATTATCGTATCAAAGTGACGTATGTAACAGATGTCACGAAACTGTTAAATTAAAAAAAACAACAACAAAACATATTTGCTTCAGCCAATCGTGATCGAGCATGTCACGTTGAAGGACTGTGATTGGTTAACACTTCCCCTCACAAGATTCTCCATCTCTATCGCACAGTATCTCAAAATGTGGTCCCGTTAAGAAAATCGGTCAAGTATTTTTCCCGCCATCACGGAATAGAGACCTTTCATTTGAGTCCCCTCTCATCTTTCTACAACTTGCCAGACGCCCACAATTTTGACGCAAAGAATCGCCTTACGAAACTAAATATATAATAATGATGATGATGATGATGATGATGATGATTCAATTATATTTGTCTTGACCTCAAATTACTTGTTGCTATTATCTTCCAACACTTGGAGTGGGTTTGATATCATCTAGCAAGTCTATAGAGAGGAAATTGGGATTTAGTTGTACAAAATGATGAATAAAAGTCAAATTTTCTTACGTTTTACATAATGCTATATCATCGCATAGCCCAAACTACTTGACCAAGAACCTTGAAATTTGGCGTAGACGTTCCTTTTAGGGCGTAGGCATCCACTAAGAACGGAGTTTCCAAAATTCAAAGATTTAAGGGGTTCTCAGCGAGGTCAAAGTTTTCAAATTTTCCCATATAAAAGTATGTTGGACGATTTTTTGTTTACATTTTCAATGTTCATTCATTCAGTCAGCTGGTAGTTTAGCTTTACAAATGTAGGTATGGATTCTATCACAGCTGCTTCTAATTTAATTTCTTTCATCATGGTTTTACGGCTTTTTTGTTGATTTATTTTAAGGATATAATTATGTACTGTATAAAAGTTACATTTATTTTAGTTTTTATATCTCATCTGTTTAAGCATAATACCTGTATAAGGCATCATCTTTATTTCGGCAGCGGGAGTCATAGTTTTTCCTGAGAGTGTCCTAAATTAATATTTTGTTGTTAATTATGCCTGTTACGACGATTTGGCATTAATCTAATTCGACTTAGCTTGAATTCTTAGACTATCTTTTCTGTTTGAGTCTTGAGACAAAATCCCGGCAAGATTGAAAGGGAGAGGTTTATAGTAGTTTTTTAGTCACCGACGGACTGTACTGTAATAATCTAATCCTTTGATGTATTTATATAAAAATCCTTATATCATACAAATCTCTGAATACAAGTCTAAATAACTAAACAGCCGCATGTGTAACTGACTCACTGAGTCACTGAGGTATACGAATTCTATTCAACTTCCCGTTGGGCTAGAAACTTGAAATTTGGCACGAATATTCCTTGGGTGGTCAATCCCCAGGGAAAAGTCTCAAAACAAATTATTTCCACCCCCTAAAAGGGGGGGGGGAATGGAGGAAAAATTTGAAGTCTGAAAAAAGTACTTTTCGTTTTTGGGCTATAGCGGCTAAACTAGATGTCCTATCAAAAAACGGACTGCACCACGTGCCACGGATTTTTTAAGATCTACAAATTTGGTTCTGCGACTTTTTGTCCTATCTCGTCTCCTTCACCCTTAGATTGCTCTAGTTTTTTCAATTTTCGAAGATCTTCCCCAGGTTTTCCAGCACCAGTTGACTTGATATACTACTTAGGCCCCTATAAATTTGCAGGAATATTTATTGGGTGGTCAGACTAAATATAAAATTCTCAAAACAAACAATTTCAACCCCCCCCCCCCACCCCCCAAAAGGAGGTAAAATGGGGGAAAACTTGAATTTCGATAAAAGTATTTTTCGTTTTTTGCCTCTGGCGGCTAAAATAAAGGTTCTGTTAAAAAACAATGGTTATTTCCTTAGTTGAGATTAAATTTCTTACAATTTTGGTCATCGTGTATTTTGCCTTATCTCACCTCCTTCACTCCCAAAATGACCTCTAAATTTAAAATTCTTATAGATTTTTCAGTTTATTTTGGGTTTTGATGGTTTTTAATATTTATTTTTAGCTTATAGACCTCAAATTTACAATGAGATAGCAAGTTTGATCATTTGGGTTTATCAGAGGACATTCGCAGGTTCCAACCCCTAAAATAGTACTCAAAAGTTAAACTTCCGTTGAATCCTCCAAGTTTTCAGCTCCAGATGATTTAATATTATACGTAGAGGGCTGAAATTTGGCATACATCAACTCTACAGCATATATGTTACAAAGCAGTAATAATATAACTAGTTTATAATATAAAATTACATATAAAGTTAAAAAAACTTCAAAATTCGCCAAATTTTAGCGACTTTCTCGAGGTATTTCATCCCGGTTCAAACAATACTTCCTGATTACCTAGAAATTTTAAATTTGGCATGAATATTTCTTGGATGGTCAATATATAGGAAAAATTATCAAAAACCGCCATTTTTTATTTTAACCTCCCCAATAGAAATTACAACAAATCGCTAAAAAGCTATGTTACAAATCAGCAATAATATAACTTTTCTTTTTTTAATCTTTTTTGAATAAAGTTTGTTATGTGGCTTAATTTAGTTTGTGTTTAGGTCGAATAATGGCCTAAATTTCCCCAATTCGTTCATTTCAGTGATATTAATCATGCATACTCATTTCTCACGTTAATGATGTGGAAAAACTGTAATATGTTGATTTTAGCGAATTTCCTTAAAGGAATAAGCTATTACGGTAGTACTCATGGTAAGACCTAAGTCCGAGACCATGTTAACTTTTCATTTTGGTGTCCCCAGAAGCAAAAAACACCATTCGTTCGAATTTTTAGATATAGATCTATATATATATATACAGGGTGAGTCAGACCACCCGTCCACCTATTGTAGCGGGAGAACGGTTTGACATAAAAACGTCAAATAAAATTATTCCCCACTAATTTGCATATGAAGAATTCATTAAAAATATTTTCATCGCGATTCATGTACAGGGTGTTCCAGAAATGAAGGTCATGGGTTCGAATCTCAAAATTTTCTTGAGTAAACCTATAGCAAATACTATATCATTTTAAAGGTCTTGTTAAAAGAAACATTTTGGTGAAAACAGAACTAAATTATCTCAAGCCGTTTCAAAATGGCGGCCATTTTTGTGAAAATTTTCGATATTTACGGAAACCCCTGTATTTTCCAAACCACTCAACATTTTTCAGTTCTGATTCAAAATTCTTCATCCTTGGTAACTCAGCTTTACTATGATATGCCACATGACAATATTTAAAATTTGTTTTAATTTTGAAAAAAAATTTATTTTTGAAAATGTTGGCAGCCCTGACAATAAAAAAAAATCAAATAGCAACATATGCCAAAAAGCATATCATTTTAAAGGTCCTCAAAATTCCTACAACTTTGTAATTTACACAAGCATTCTATCAATTTTAGTTTTTGAGTTATGGTCAAAAAACCCCATTTTCCCATATGAAGTGCATGTTATTTGCACGTCCATAGCAAACGGTATGTGGTTACCCGTTGGTTATTATGAACTGCATAAATAACATGCACTTCATATGGGAAAATGGAGTTTTTTTGACCATAACTAAAAAACTAAAAAAGTTAGAATACTTGTGTAAATTACAAAGTTGTAGGAATTTCGAAGACCTTTAAAATGATATGGTTTTTGTCATATGTTGCTATTTGATTTTTTTTTTTTCAGGGCTGCCAACATTTTCAAAAATTCATTTTTTTTCAAAATTGAAAAAATTTCAAATATTGTTATGTGACATATCATAGTAAAGCTGAGTTACCAAGGATTAAGAATTTTGTATCAGAACTGAAAAATGTTGAGTGGTTTGGAAAATACAGGGGTTTCCGTAAATATCGAAAATTTTCTCAAAAATGGCCGCCATTTTGAAACGGCTTGAGATAATTTAGTTCTGTTTTCACCAAAATGTTTCTTTTAACAAGACCTTTAAAATGATATAGTATTTGCTATAGGTTTACTCAAGAAAATTTTGAGATTCGAACCCATGGCCTTCATTTCTGGAACATGGTATACTCATGGTTTCTGGTACATGAATCGCGATGAAAATATTTTTAATGAATTCTTCATATGCAAGTTAGTGGGGAATAATTTTATTTGACGTTTCTATGTCAAACCGTTTTCCCGCTACAATAGGTGGACGGATGGTCTAACTCACCCTGTATATATATATATATATATATCTATATATATATATATGTCTGTTAACACTATAGCGGCCGTAAATATGGTCCGATCTTAATGAAATTTGGTACAGACGAAGTGGTAATCACTCGGACGAGTTCGTGAACCAGCCCAATCGGACCACCGGAAGGGGGGGGTAAAGGGGGATAAACCCCCCCAAAAATGGGTTTTTTGAGTTTTTCACATAGAAAAATAAAATTTATCCAATTTTTGTTGGCACCATTGAATTCAGCTCAAAAAACAAACAATTTAGTATTTTGAATTACTGCTCTATGTCCATTAATTACCGAGATATTGAAAGTGGTAAACACAGTACGCTGTCTCAATGTTAACCTTATGGGAAATAAGTAAAATTCTATATTTCGCTTATTTCTCAACATATCTTGATAAAACTTGGTGAATGGCTTCTTCTAGTTCAGATCTACTAAATATTGAATTAAAACCAACCAGTTTAAACACACCTGTAGCAGCAAACCTGCATACTCATTCCCCATGTTATTCTTATGGAGATTACAAAAACATGTCAAATCTCGCTATGTTGGATTAAAATATGTTGTTTTGCATTTGAAATTCGCTGAGTATGCAGGTCTGCTGCAACGGGGGTATTTAATCTTATTTGGATTTAATTTGATTATTAAAATAGCACTCTTATAAATCTTACTAATTCAAAAGGGAGGAATAGGAAAATACCCAACACTAGCCTGATTGGACCATCGGATGGCGGGGTTAGGAGGGGATAGATAAACCCCTTAAAAATGGGTTTTTGGGATCTTTTACATAGAAAATAAATATTATCAAATCCTTGGTTGGACCATTGGATTTAAATTGAAAAAACCAACAATTTGGTACTATGAATAATTGTTCTCTGTCCAGTACTTTGTCTCAATGTTTACCTTATGGGAAATTCTACATATCGCTTATTTCTCATCAAATCTGAATAAAAATTGGAAGATATCTTTATGTAGTTGTTACTTACTGGAATACTGAAAAAAACTTGAATTTTTACATTTCCATGTCAGCGAACCTGGATACTCATTTCCCATATTATTCTTATGTAGAAAATTGGTTTCGACATTTTACTTTTATCTTATTTATCTTTTTATAAATAGGTTTTTGTAAAATATCTCATAGTTTGAAACCTATTTGCTTTTCTAGAAATTTAATGAATCATTTCAGAAATAACACAGAGAAGAAGCATATGCTTCTTCTCTGTGGTAATAATTACCCTCCTCCCCACTATAAACCCCATTGGACTATTCATCCCCAAAAACTAGTAATAATTATTTTCGGTGAGCATTTATACACAATTTATTCGCTTTCTTACTTTCAGTACAAACTCTCCGCTTTGGGGCAAAACCCTTTAAGGGGACCTGGGGGCGGAGCCCCCAGCGAGCCGAAGGCGAGTTATAATTATATTATCTACTGTATATATGTCAAATACCGCTCACCTATCATCGTACATCCCGAACTACTTGACTTAGAACCTTGAAAATTTACATCGACGTTCTTTTTATGGTGAAGGTATCCGTTAAGAATGGATTTTCCAAAATTCCAAGTTGTTAAGGGTTGTTTTGTGGAGAAGAAACTTTAAAATGTTCCCATATAAATGTAATGGACGATCTTATGTTTACATTTCCAATTTCAATCAAGCAAGTAGAGAGTAAATAGCTTGACGAACTGATAGAGGTAGTGAGGTATGAGAAGAAGCTTGGGTGTTTACAAACAAACCCAGATGAACTTGGATTTTTCCAGGAGGGGAAATAAATATTTACATATGATCAATCGATTCAACAACAAATTTCTTGTGTCAGTCATGTGTTACATGCTAAACGAAAAACATGTCACCTGTTTATTGATTGCTATTCAAAGAGCAATTTTGTTTTGGTTTAGTATTTTTTATCTACCAGACTAGTAGCGTAATCACATGGCTTTGTTTACTTCCACGTCATCAATGATTTCTTCCCCTCCTCTGTTGAAACTTCAAACTCAAGCTTCTTCTCATACCTCACTACCTCTACGTTGTTACAGCTGTTTAATAATTTAATTTCTTTCATCGTAGTTTCGGTTTTATGGTTGTTTTGTTGTTCTTTTAGGTTATTCTTACTAAATACAAGTTTCATTTAGTTTAAGTTTAATCCATAATTAGTTTTTGTACCTTAACTGTTTAATTAAAAACAAATTATCTTTGTTTATGATTAAACAGTCTTTATTAAGGCATCGGGAGTTACAGTTTTTTCCCCTATTGCGTCTTTAATGTATTACAATCATGCCCTACAATAGTTTGGCGAGTTCCTTTTTCATCTGATTCTATGGTTTCCTGGCTTTTACGGAAAAAAATAAATACTGCAATCCGTGGTTAACCTTTAAAACTATTAATAACCGTCCATTTAAGTTAAGTTGTAAACTAACTAAAGCGAGTTTGAAACACTGCCGTCTGATAGTGTAACTTTCAGCCCTTTACTGTATTTAATTGATACCTTTTTTGATAATTCTGAGACGTATCAGCAAATCTGCGAATAATTACCCTAAAATTGACACATTTCACGTTAATGTCTCCGTTCCGTGTGTGCTAGCCGTTCTCGAGTTATGAATGTGAAAACAAAACCTACACTATCTATTGGGACATAATTTTTTTTAAGAGGGTGGCGGCCTCTTTTTAGCGAATTTCCCCTATAGGGAAGAAGCTATTACCGTAGGTCTCATGGTAAGACCTAAGCCCGTGACCATGATAACTTTTCGTTTTGGGGCCACCAGAAGCAAAAAACACCATTCGTTCGAATTTATATATATATATATATATATATATATATATATATATATATATATATATATATATATGTCTGTCAGCACGATAGCGGCCGTAAAAATGGTCCGATCTTAATGAAATTTGGTACAGACATGTAAAGTGGTGATCCCTCGGACGAGTTCGTAAACCAGCCCGATCGGATCACCGGAAGGGGGGGGTAAAGGTGGATAAACCCCCCTCAAAAATGGGTTTTTTTGAGTTTTTTACATAGGAAAATAGAATTTATCGCAGTTTTGTGGGCACCATTGGATTCAGCTCAAAAAAACAAACAATTTAGTATTTTGAATCACTGCTCTATGTCCATTGGTTACCGAGATAATGAAAGTGGTAAACACAGTACGTTGTACCAATGTTAACCCTATGGGGAATAAGTAAAATTCTATATCTCGGTTATTTCTCAACATATCTTGATAAACCTTGGTAAATAGGTTCTTCTAGTTCAGATCTATTGAATATTGAATCAAAACCACCCAGGTTAAATATATCTGTAGCAGCAAACCTGCATACTCATTCCCCATGTTATTCTTATGGAGCTTACAAAAACATGTCAAATCTCGCTATGTTGGATTGAAATATGTTGTTTTGCATTTGAAATTCGCTGAGTATGCAGGTCTGCTGCAACGGGGGTATTTATATATCTATCTATCTACATATATATATATATGTGTGTGTGTGTGTGTGTGTGTGTGTGTGTGTGTGTGTGTGTGTGTGTGTGTGTGTGTGTGTGTCTGTCAGCACGATAGCGGCCGTAAATATGGTCCGATCTTGATGAAATTTGGTACAGACATGTAAAGTGCTAATCGAACGGACGAGTTCGAAAACCAGCCCGATCGGACCTCCGGAAGGGGGGGTAAAAGGGGATAAACCCCTCCAAAAATGGGTTTTTTGAGTTTTTTACAAGCAAAAATATAAATTATCTATAAATTTTTGTTGTCACCATTGAATTCAGCTCAAAAAAACAAACAATTTAGTATATTCAATCTTTGCTCTATGTCCATTGGTTACCGAGATATTGAAAGTGGTAAACACAGTACGTTGTCCCAATGTTAACCTTATGGGGAATAAATAAAATTCTATATCTCGCTTATTTCTCAACACATCTTAATAAAACTTGGTTTGTGGCTTCATCTAGATGAGATCTAATGTTTAATAGTCTAAAATCCTCGATACTTCCATTTTCGTGGCAGCAAACCTGCATATTCATTCCCCATGTTAGATCCTTACGGGAAAAAAAATTATATATCTTCCTTATTTCTTAACGTATGTTAATAAAACTTGGGGTTTGGCTTCTTCTAGTTAAGATCTATTAAATAAATATAGAAGTAAAAACAACCAGTTTTAACATACCAGTTGCAGCAAACCTGCATACTCATTCCCCATGTTATTCTTATGGAGATTACAAAAACATGTCAAATCTTGCTATGTTGGATTGAAATATGTTCTTTTGCATTTGAAATTCGCTGAGTATGCAGGTCTACTGCAACGGGGGTATTTTTCTAGCATTTGCCCCCCCCCCCCACATGGGCCTTAGGGCTGTGCGTGGAAGTTATCAAGCAAACCCAAGGAGTGAGCCGGTACAGTACAAGGATGAACAGTACTGCTAAAAGTATGCGACAACATCGGGACTCGATCCTGCGACGCTGCCGCCACAGAACCGGGGCCGAGTGCACCACCAACTGCGCCACCAACTCACTAAACATCGCATAATTGTTTTTTAAACCCACAGAACGCCACAACAGCGTTATATTTATATGAACAGAACTATTTATTCAAACAGCTATTTATGTAATGAATGAGAGAGTAAAATAATATTTTGTATCTTAACGGAAGGAAAGTGATTACTGATACTTGTATTAAAATAAGCAGAAGGGAACCGAATCTTGTCCGGCAATATTAATTGCTCTAGAGTTACGCCCAGTATATTTTTATCAATATTTAGTCATCTTATTAGAATTGCTAAATTCCATAATAATTTCATCGAATTTTTATGGAATTTAACGTAAACTTTATTGAATGGCATTATCTATATTAAATCCTATAATCTCATATGTGCTATGTATATATACTGTAAATACATGACGAAAACATAATCATGTTCTAAATTCAAAACTTACTAAGTCATAAATGTTATTCTTCTTCTCATGAAATTCTATCTTGTCCGTCTGTCTGTCTGACCGATCATCTTACATTCGTCCTTTTCCAGCTGACGCGAGCAAGATGTGCCCGTACGCTTCACTTGCTTTGTACGAAGATGATACTGCAGAAATAACTCAACATTCTGACATTCATATAGCTCAAAAAAATCTTTCAACAGTCCATTGACACATTGGTTGAATGGTTTAACAAGTGGAGGTTCCAGTTAAACGTCTCAAAATGTGAAGCTAAGATATTCACTTTAAGAAGACCACAAATCCCTCCTAATATCACCATAGGTGAAACGAGAATAGCATGGAATCCTTCTGACAGTCCATAAAATATCTGGGAATTCATCTCGACCAAAACTTAAATTGGAATCTACATGTTAATTCAAAATTGGCACAAGGCTATTCTCGACTATCAATTCTTTTTCCCTTGTTAAACAGAAAGTCTTCACTCAAACCTAAACATGGAATCTTATTGTATAAAACTATTTTAAGACCTTTGGTGATATATGCCTGCCCTATCTGGGGATTATCAATTTCAAAAACTAAACTTAACAAAATTCAAGTATTTCAAATAAAATTCTTAGCATATGTGTTAACTCGCCCTAGTTTGTCCGGAACAGACAAATTCATCAAGAATTTGGTGTGGACTCAGTTGAAGATTTCGTAAAGAAAAGTGCTATCAAGTTCCTTAACAATATTGGTATTGTTCCCGTTGCACAATTTGTCAATATTTGTAAACCAACAGTGGATAGGCGTTTGAAGGCGAGAGTTCTGCAAGATATTATGGACGAAATAGATTAGACTTTGATTGAACATTAGTTCCTGGGTGTCTCCAAGAGAGCGAGCGCAATAATGTTTCACACGCTATATAGTTAATGTTATTACATTCTGTGCATAATACTTATTTTGTATTGATCCGGAAAATAAATTAATTAAAAAAAAGATGTGCCCGGTAGGGAGTGCTTATAAGAACTGTATCAGCAACCTTTAAGACACTCCCTATCGGGAATGGCAGCCCAATGAGGAGCCATCTGCTTGGCGGGAATAAGAAAGAAGAGGAGAGGGAGAAGGAGGCTGTGTGGTGATGTAGGAGAGTGTGATGTGTGGGAAGTTCCATGGACTCCTTTGTTTATTTTTGTAAGAAGGTACTGTAAAAATTCAGAATGTAAACTTATTTACAAAAAAAGGAATGTCTCATTTTCTTAATCATACTCTTATATGAGCAATGTTATCGCCCGTTCTTGTATGCTTGCTTACTTGCTTGCTTGCTTGCTTGCACAGCGATCTCAAAAACTGCTCCGAGAATTTCCTTCAAAGTCTGGAAATAAGTAATTTATGACTCAAAAACGTGTTCTATGCGGATAACTCGGCCAGAGAAAATCTAATAACGTAATAAATCGAATTTTAAAGTTGTAAAATTTTAACATTGGCCTTATGGGTTGCCGTGATAGCAACGAAAATAAACAAGGAAAGTGTAAATAAATGAATTAATCATAACAGCTGGAATCTACAGCCATCAAGGGAAAAAACAGCAAGTGGGATGAAGAGTCCACGGAGCAATAAATAAGGTTTCTATTTATCAATTTTATGACATTGAAATATTTTATAGTAACTGGATGAACTCGTAAACATGAAATAACACCGGGCAAGGCTCGGTCCACCAGGTACTTTGAAGTTATCAAGTCATTCATTAATTATGTAATCAATTTAATAATTATTTGACAAAGTAAATTATTAATTTAAATTCAATCCTTTGACATTTTAAGTTTATGTGTGTCAAGGCAAACGCTCTCAATTAAATTTCTATTTTAATATTGTTCTCATTAGATTTTTCTGCTTCATTTGAATTTTGGTTTAGTTTTATATTTTTGCTTTGTTTAATAAACCTTTTGTTTGAGCAGTCTTGTGACCTACCTACGACGCTGCATCTCAGTGGTTCATGAACAACAAATTGTCTCTCAACAATGCAAAGACCCAGGATATTATTTTTAGCCTTTGCAATAATCATGAAATCAGTGGACGGGAAATTGCTAGGTTTTACTCTTGATGAGAAATTAACCTGGGATGTCCACATTGAGACCTTGTGTGTCAAGTTGAGTAGAGTTATCTACCTGTTAAGGAGATTTGCTAGTGGTCTGCCAGCTGTCTTTGTTAGACAGGCTTTTTTTGCTTTTTTCCAGAGCCATGTGGCTTATGGTACCTTGTTGTGGGGCCATAGTTCAAGTACCAGTAAAGTTTTATTACTGCAAAAGAAAGCAGTTCGAATTGTCTCTAAGGCTGGCTGGCTTGATCACTGCAGGCCTCTCTTTGTTGAAAATAAAATCCTGACTGTATATAGCTTGTATATATTGTTAAGTGTTGTTGCCATTAAGGAGAGAAATGGTCAATTTACAGCTGTTAATGAAGTGCATGGACATAGTACTAAGTCTACCTGTAATCTGTTTATACCTAGAGTTAGACTTGATCAGACTTTGGAGAGTTTTCCTCTTTCAGGTATTCATTTTTTTAACCGGCTGCCACTCCAAGTTAGAAACCTACCTCTCCCTAGATTCTCTTCCGTCATGCGAACCTGGCTGTTACTCAACCCATTTTACCACACCAATGCGTTTAACGAAGCAGATCATAACACCATCTTAACATGTCTCTAAATACTAACAGCAAAGCAGCAAGCTAACATCTAACAAAAAGAAAAAAAAGAAAATCTAACAAACTAACAAATCTCACAACCCCTCATCCATCATTCACTCCAGGTATTTATTTATTTATTTATTTTATCCTTCTCTTACCCTCCTCATTTCTATTGGCTGTAGGCGTACTTGTTAGGTTAAGTTTGTTTTATTCATGAGATAATGCATTTTTGTTTTGTTAAAGTGGTTAATTTTATATGACGATGCCAATTGTGTATTATGTATTTAAAGGCAAATAAATCTTTGAATCTTTGACTCTTTGAATCTTTACCTTTTACTGTTACCTCTCACCAACGCTTAGTTCATAATTTCGTTGATGTAGGTTTAGGACCGGCAATACTTCCTTAATTGGATAATTGCTTGAATTTCTTGAATTCTAAACTCTCTCAAAAATGGCTCCGAGAATGAGTAACATTCCCTTTCTTCAAATTATAAAAATAACTTATTAATGGGTCAAATACGTGTTTCACACACGTCCCATTGCCAGTAAAATCCAATTACGTAAAGAGATGAATTTGCAAGCTATACAATTTTAATATTGGGCAATATTAGCAACAAAATAAACAATGAAAATGTAAACAAAATATCGTCAAGCTATTCAGAGAACATGCAACTTCTGTTTTAACACGTTCCAACTAGAGTGAAATAGAACACTTTAACAGTACAATTAAGTATAATATTTGAACTTTTTCTTGTGCACTTTTAACCAACGTGTTATTACACCTCACTTAGCCCAAAAAACCTACAAAGCAAGCATTTAAATTAAATCTACGAGGACAACTAAAGTTCATCCAAAGCGATCACCGAAGAAAATCCCTCAATGATATGAGCAGAGGTAAATCTGAGCAGAGGTAAAACAGGCTCTGCAAATAAAGTAGGAAGCTAGGGCAACTTTGGAGCAGTGTCGACAGAAACAACCGGAAGTTTTGTTGCGAGTTGCTACATTGAAATCGAGTAAGTAATAGAAAGATAAAATACCCCCGTTGCAACAGACCTGCATACTCAACGAATTTCAAATGGAAAAAAACCCTATTTCAATCAAACATAGCGAGATATAACTTGTTTTCGTAAGCTCCATAACATGAGGATTAAGTGTGCAGGTTTACTGCAACAAGCATGTTAAAACTGGGTGTTTTTAATTCAAGATCTGAACTAGAATAAGCCATATTGGAATATCGGATATCAGTAAAATATGTATGTATCGGGAAATAAGAGTTTTTGTAAACAAATACTCTATATCTCGCTTATTTCTTGACATATCCTATCCGATACTCTTATATGAGCAATGTTATCGTTGGGCCGTGCGTGCTTGCACAGTGATTTCAAAAACGGCTCCGAGAATTTCCTTCAGAGTCTAGAAATAAGTAATTTATGACTCAAAAACGTATTCTATTCATATAACTCGGCCAGAGAAAATCTAATAACGTAATAAAACGAAATTTAAAATTGTAAAACTTCAACATTGGCTTTATGAGTTGCCGGAATAGCAACGAAATAAACAAGGAAAGTGTAAATAAATTAAGTAATCATAACAGCTGTTTGCAAACTACAGCCATCTAGGGAGAATACAGCGTGTGGCACAAATATTACATAGAGTAATAACAATATTTTTATTTATAAATTTTATGACGCTGAACTGTTTGATAGTAATAAGATGAACTGATTAACATGAAAAAATACCGAGCAAGGCTCGGTCCACCAGGTACTATTAATAAAAATTGCAGTTTCCTCTTTACACGCTGTAACTTAATATTCGAACAGGAAGTGGACAACTCTGACAAACGATTTGACCTAAATTTTACTAAAATAAACAAAATTAGCGGGAAAACTCTGACCTCTGTATCTTATTTTAATCACAGACTTAACAAATAATCAAATTGGGATGTGAGGTCGGAAGACTTTAGGCGTAAGCCGTGATATACATACACGGTATACTTATGAACCACACACACACTTAAAATAATGATCACACTGAGACATATGAGGAGGGGACTGCGTAGGCGTAGGCCGCGATATTTACGCGGTATACTTGTGAACCGCCCGAGCGCCGTGCCAGCTGTGAACAGGTGCTCGCTGACGGTCCGTTTGTTACTACACTGGGTTCCCAGTCCGATGGCCGCGTCGTTGTTACTTCGCCAAGATGATAAACAATAACGCCAAACCAGCCGGCTGATTGTTGAGGCGGCTAATTCACTTTGAAGCAGCACATTGTTTGTGTTCCGGTTGGTGTTGTGAACATTTGCATGTCTTCGAGGAGAAGCTTTGTATGTATTTTTTTTTGTGCAAGTAAATAAGATGGACTTTGGTGATAAGAAAGTTGCAAATATACCTGACTTGTTCTAAACTCTCAGTTAATTAATTCATAATCCAGTTAAAATTCGCAGCCACGCCTGCGTCCTGCTCTTAAACAGGTATTGATAAATGATAAATGTATTGGATATAGGAAATGATAGTTGTTGAGGACGAGTTTTGAAGACACAGAAAAATTCAAATTCAAATACAATTTTTTTTCATTTTAGCCTATTACAGTTAAGTTGAATCGTCAAATAAATCACTGAATAATCAAACATTGAAGGCATGTGTATGATCAAAATTGTTGTCATGGAGCCATTTACTTCTTAAGGACGGAAGAAGGTTGCAAATTGAAAATGGTAGAAGAATTTATAAAGCAGCGGATACCTGAAACAGATTGATTTCCATCAGCACATATACAGCACAATACAAAATATTAAGTTTCACCCAAATTGATAAGTATAAAATCTGCTGTACGCTACAATTTCGGTGAGCTCTGTAGGAGAATATCTAGTTATTTCATGAAAGAATCTGTACATAGTCCAGGCAACGAATGCTCAAAAAAAGGTATAGAGGGAATTGCTTGGAACGCAATTTTTGACTTTTTTGGACTAGTTAGGAAGTGAACATATCAAAAGTCCCCGCCCTTAGCCGTGGGGGGAGGAAGGGGTCTGAAGGTACCATTTTTTTGTTTTCCTAAATACCTTGAAAACTATATCATCTTTTAGTATTCCCTATTAAATTTAAAAATTGAAAAAAATAAATTTCCTGCAAGAAAAGTTTATAATATGTCTATTTTGGTCCAACCATTTACAAGGTAAGCACTAATTTTATTAACATCTAAAAAAATATCCCTTCCATAAGAAATACATGTAAATTTGTGGGTAACTTATGTACCCAATGGGGCAACGCTTTTTTCACCAAAAGGAAAATTAACGACATTAACGAAATTTTGACAAAATTTCCATAAATTTGACACCTCAACCATACAAATTATTGGTTCAAAGTAAAGGCCTTGGTGAGCTCATAAAAAATGTTATTTTTCAAGGAATTATTACAAATATGAAATATATTGGATTGGGATTTGGTGTATTTGATGTTATATTGCACCATGTTGCTACATAAATCGGATTGAAAACCCTTCTTTTTCTTCATGTAAGTAAAAGGTAATATCACATAAATATTTTTAAAAGTCGAGAAACGTTTCAAATGAAGTTGACAACACAGACGGTCACCACCTCTTTGTATAAAATTATTAATTTTTCATTAAAAAAATCTTTAAAAAATATAACATATTTTGCTGTCTTTTACTTTCTTGACAGAACAATGAATGGAATATTTTTAGATCTACATCAGACTGTGAATGAAACAGTTTTGATAAAAATAAACTTGGACAGGTGTTACAGAACTGTGAAGAAACAATGGACGCCTATTTCTTTGATCGGTCTATTGTGTAGAGAGACTAATCTTTAGGTATACTAGTACAGTGCAAAAAAGGGGAAACCTGGACCTAAAAAAAGTTTCAAGCTAGGGAAAAATTGATTAATTCAGTTGGGCCTACCCCAATATTCAAACCAAAGTTACCTGATTTGAGCGTCGGGTTTGGGTGGACGGGGGTTTACAGGAAGGAAAATTGTTATATTTTGAATTTTTTGCAAATAACTTGAAAAAGAACATGCTAAAATATTATACCACGGTCAGTAATCCTTCAGACTGATATTGCTAATATTGGTAATAAAATGCTCTACAATGCTCTCCTTATACATAGTTGCATATACGAAAAAGGTTACTGCAAAACCTTGATTCATGTGTATTGCAAAACAGTGTTCATGTGTTATCATTGTTTGAATGCGACTAATTCTCAAACTGATTGCGGTTTGTACATCTTATGGATATATTATTCTATTTATAAAACAGTTTAGGCTTGAAAAAAATTACTGCAATGTAAGAAGTCAACAGGGATATATCGGATAAATTTCAAGATCCTTGCCCATAGAGCACTGTTCACCTTTAAGTGGGTTTTCATTTATGTTCCTCATCATTACTTTACGGCACTCAGATTGTAGGAAAAGAAGCTTGAATACTATGGTGGAAGATAAACCTACTGCTGTTAAAAAATGGGTTTTATAGAAATAAAATTCATCTATCCAACGTAGTTTGGGTTCAGTAATTTGAGGGACTCCCGATGCTCTCACTGAGTTGCTCTGTGTGGCCTGCCATTGTTTGCCGAGCGTCGGCGTCGACAAGGTCATTCGGACAGAGCGGAGGACATATTAAGATGTTTCATAGACCAATAAATGTTTAATATTCTAAAAACCTCTTTTTTCAGCAAAATGTTCCACTCTGACCAACGCAATTTAGTCCAAATTCAATACATTCTGCTTTTTTGCACCACAAAAACCCACCAGGTAGAAAACCAATCAGGGTTCTTATCGAGAGCAGTGCAGGATTAATTTATTCCCGTTAATAGGTGAGGTGGTGGATAATTGAAACTTCGCATCAATATCTGGTGGCCGCGGTAGTTGGCGGCCGCGCCGCGAGGTGGCGCCCGCTCCTGCCCAGCCTCCGCGGCGCCTGCGCACCCCGCACTCGCCCGCGCCTCCTTCAATGTGGGGACGTCTTTTCGCGGTAAACCTGCCCTTACCTGTGCTTTCGTGATGCGTGAGGCCCTTGTAAATAAACAGTGACTGTACCAGGACCGTGGGATCGAGCGACGTCCAGGACTGCGGGTCTCCAGTGCGGTGGACGTGCGTGCGGCTGTCCTGCGGCTGCGGTTAAGTGGGTCAAAAAGGAAAATGGCAAACGGGAGTTGTGAATCGATCTGGCGCTCTCCAGGCCGCGGTCGCTAGTGGTAAGTCCTAACCCTTCCCGCGTTGTGCCGCCGTGTCCGCCGAGGCCGGCTGAGAGGTCCACCCGAGCCTCTCCTCACATGCAACAAATCAAACAGAAGATTAAAGCGAGTGACTTTTGTATTCCTCAATTCATCAATTCCTAGATTTCTTTTGATTTTTCAAAAATAATTACGTATATGTTGATACATATCTACGAAAAACTCGCTGTATAACTATTATCACACTCATCCTTCACTCATATTCAGGGTAACGTCCTCAATGAGGTACCTGTCTTATTAAAGTGATTAAGTGATTAAGTGATTAAGTGATTAAGTGATATATATGTATGTATGTATGTATGTATGTATGTATGTATGTATGTATGTATGTATGTATGTATGTATGTATGTATGTATGTATGTATGTATGTATGTATGTATGTATGTATGTATGCATGCATGTTTGTACATAATACATCTCACATATAAACTTCAAAAATTCCATAGTTAGGATGTGCTGATTATAACATTTTCGGAGGTAGGAGTCAAGAAGTCTCCTTCAAAGGATTATCAGTCATATATCATATTTAACTAGGGTATATCTCGTTACGTCATATTTTAATTTTGAGATTTTTCTTCATATATTCCATTATATACCAATCACTAATTAAGATGCCGAATCTGTTAGTCTAATTTTGAGTAGGTAATAAATTATATTATATGAGTGTAGTAAGAGTACGAGTGGGATATTTTATTGAGCCTTGTTACTTCACAAAGAGAGCTGATTATGTTTGATATGTTTGAATAGGGTTGAGAATATAATAATCCAATAGACCAACTCGCCAACTTTTCTCATGATTTTCTGAGAATACATCTGGAAACTATCGTATAAAGAAGCAAGCAAGCGCGTTGTCACCACGTAACTATTAATAAACTTTCCAAAAAGACCTTGTATAATAAAAATTGCTAGTTATTCTGTAATTGAAGATCGGCCTGGTCTTTTACTTCTAGGTAGGTAAATTTACAAGATGTTCACGAAACCAAACCATCCTTTTTGCTGTAGTACGTTTGTGTTATTTGTGTGTTTACAAAAAGACACGAAAGAGCGAACACGAATTTACTGCACTACTCGTTTGGTCTTTCCTCGTCCTCGTGGTATGTATAGGCTTTTCAATCGTACTATGAAGAGAAACATCATTGGCAGCTTCGTTACTTAATTTCAATGATTTGTATCGATTTATGTTACACTATGATAGTTTTACATCCTTATTAGGCTACGGTTTCAAGTATTACCAATAGCCAATGGTGGGTTGGTGTGATGCTGCTATTTAGCGTGTATAATCAATTTGCCGATTTGGAAAGTTATCAAATATATTTTTAACCCCACCGAATTAAATTAAATTAATTACAAGATAAATACTAGTTGTGAGGAATGACATACATGATTTTTTAAATTAGTTACAATTAATTGCATATCACTTTGAAAGAGGCAATGAGTATCGATCAAAGCTCTTGTCTCAAGGACACTAAAATGATTTGTATTTAGATCAATAACCATGATATTATGATTATAAAATATCAACATATATATTTATCTATTGAGCAAAATATAAAGAGAAATTCATTATAAAAGCAATTCTTTTTATACGAAAACCCTAGATAGTGTTATATTATTGTCTAAAGTAGAAAATTGTAAATTTTTGTGACCAACCTGTGAGTGGAGGTTTTCGTTGATTTAAAATATGATTTCCTTAAAAATATAGTATACGTTTTCATTGGTTTACTCATGAATTTAAGGACAAATAAAATATTAACAAAAAAAGTGTATTGAATGAACTTTACACACACAAATCTTTTCGTAAAAAAACTGTTAAAATTAGGCTCACGAAAAACTCTCAGTTAAAATTTAGCTCATGAGGAACTGAGAGCAACAAAAGTTATTTTACTGAAAATCTCTACAGAAAATGGACAAAAACTGCCAGATGCCGAAAAGTATTCCAACAAGTGCAACCGGCCCCAGGCTGGAGAATCACCACTGTTCTGCTTTCATTTTATCTACTCTTTTAGTCTTATTATGTTTCGTAGAATAATTTTAATCCTTTTAGCTATCAAAACCCAAGCACCAACCAATCACTCATGCAAATGTCAAGACACAAGCGGTTTGTAATTGGATTCAGAACGAAGCTTCGTCATAGGACCTTGGAAAAATCAAGAAAGGTATTTAAAATTCTCATAAATACACACCCTTGGCGTCGACCCTAGGACTTCCAATATTTTCTTAAGGACATGCATAACTTTTTTATTCAACTAGAAGACTACTTAACTAATTTAACCCTAATCGCCTACAACATAGCCTATCTTTAACTAACAGCTGTTGAGGTTTCTTTACATTTAAAGACGGGGAATGGATGCGGAAACCTGTTTAAAAGTACTGTTAGAAAAACAAAACTTCACAAATCCTCTGCAATTCAACTCATGCTTTAATAAAGATTTGGTTTGTTGAAAAGACTAGTTGGCAGGGCTAGAGCGGTATTGAATGAAAATTAGTGTCAAAATTCAAAGAAATTTATTTAGTAAAATAATTTTTGACACTTTTACAAGAAACACGAAACGACTATCCTTGGTTACGTCCTAAATTACCGTACTCCCCTGTATTACAGTTGTCGTTTAGTAATCGTTAGTTCATTCCGACGAAACCTCATTACTTTACACAAATTTAATCCACATTACTTTATACATATTTCGAGGCCTTGTAAAGGTTCTAAATAAAATTTTTAAATCCTACCTTGGCAACATCTTTCAGGTAAATAAGCAAAAGTATGAGCTTAACGGAGCGTGCTGTATGCTGTGAATAAATACCAAGAATCAGACTGGGAGAGGAAAATGAAGCTTTGCTCACACGCACGCTCTCACACATTTACGCTCATGGTTAATCTTTCAAAAAGACAAAGCGATTTGGCACTTATACTCATTATTCAACACAAAGACCACCCAAAGACCTTACAAAGGCGCTTTGTTAAACAAAGCCTTTGGTTAAAACTTCGTTTGGACGTTTTCTCTCTTGATTAAAAGTTGTTCAATTATGTGAGAATAGTCCTAACGACGTTGAACATATTCAAATCATTTTATTTATTAAATTGTTATTGGAAAATCAGCAGAAAATCATAAATTTAAATACAGTACTTTCCACATGGGTGTATAGGGGTGGTCAAATTGTTTTAATTATTTCTTTACTTTCATATTTAATTACTCAATTATTTAGTTTATTCCAAAATATAATAAAGTACTTTTAGAACGTGAATTAAGAACCCTCAGTGATCTATATTTGTTTAATTTATATTTACGTTACATCGAGTGAAAATACAAAATTTTGTCGACAACTTTGTTATTTAAAAACCTGTCTCCATTCCCGATAATCATTTTAACAAAAATTATCTTAACCTCGGATTGATATATACTATAAAACATTTAACATAGATATTATAAAAAAATGGTGTTTGGTATCGGTTTAGAATGCGGTATCGAGTTTGTAAATAAACTGACTAAATTAAGGACCACAGCAAAAGTGTTCGCTGTTTTTATTAAATAACCACTGCTGCCAATTTCTTCACGTAGTGGAGGTCACGCCTGGGGGGCGGACTTGGATCTGACAAGTTGGTGTGTGATAAACAGCCACATCTAACGAACCTCACTAAATTTTAAAATGCGAGTAAACATCGCATCTCATCTCACGCTGTTATAAAAATTGCATTTGAATTATAATTGAATAGTTTATAAATAGTCAAAGAAGGGTAATCTAAGTGTGGGCCCTGAAAGCAAATCAATCTTTATTACCTTTCTCCTTTTTTTGCTCATACAAGTATAACTGGTGCCAAATCTTAAGGCCCATGCCGTCCATAAGCCCAATGCTAAAATTGACATTAGTCTTGCGGACGGACTGGGCCTTGAGATTTGGCAGCAGTTAGACTTCTAACAGCAAATCTGCAACTCCTAAGGTTTGACGTACTCTACTTACATTTTACACAAATGTTACATATTCTGTATTTAGAATTAAATTTAACGGAGTTTTATACGTCAGTCTACATAGGTTTTAGATTTGCTGTCGAAGGTCTTTAAACTTTTACAGGAGATAAGACAAAAGACACGCGTTATTCACTAATATTATATTCGTATGTGTACACTCTACAAGAAGAAGGGAGAAAGATGGCAAAAATTGGTTGTGGTGGATAGCTTTATTAATTTTGCTTCCAAACCCGACTAGCTTTGAGTTGTGAAACGGCGTGATTCACAGAGGTGTGACACACCTCGCACACCTCTTGATCTTGATATTGTCTAATAATTTACACTCAGCGTTGAAATTGACTGAAATGTGTGACTCAACTGACAAATAAATGTATTTTTTTATGATACTACAACCTACGTATACAAAGTAATGATTCATCGCTTTACAATTTTCAGGACGAATTAAAAATAATATTTTTTATATACTTACTACATTCTAAAAGAAATAAAAGAGGCAAGCGTATTGAAAAACATCATATTTACTATTAGAACCACACTAATAAATTCTAATTACGTTTAAAAATATCACAATCTCTCTTCTTTAAGTAATAAACTACTGTTTGTGTATGTATTATTCTATTTTATTTCAGGTAACAATGTATTGTACACTTGTAGGGTATTTAAAAAAAATCAAACTATTAATTATTTTAATCTGAAGACTAAAAACAAGGAATCTACAAATTTGTATTTGATGTAACATCTAAAAACTCAACATTTCCTAAAGTACTTGCATTATTTCCTCGTAAAGGTGCGGTAGTCGTAAAAGTGTAGGAAAGACAAAATGCAAATGTCCACTCAATAAATAATGCAACAGCTCAAAAGAAATGAAACGGTCGATTCTGCGTTTATAAATGTAACATCGTAAAACCTGCTGTGTTTTCGCTAAAACGTTTGAAAATGTTTTTTTTAAAGGAGCTATTATTATATGCGGCTTGTTTTTCCTCATTCGGACCAGAGGAAATGAAACAGAACTTTGATTGTGTGTAGCCTACATTGTATTTCTACCAACTAACTGTATTGTGTTTACCCCAACATCTCAAGGTTTCCGAGAGTCACTTTGAAAGATATCCCCTAAAATACAAAATCGGGCAATGATCATATAAAAAGACCTGGTCGTAAAGTTTCTTAAACCTTATTATTTTGATAGTCATAGGCTAACTACAAAATTCAAATAATAAAAAAACCATCCAACTCCATAAAAACACAAAATATGACGAAACAATTTTGAAGAAGGGTAATGATTATTAAGAAACTAAAATGATTATCTGGAAATTCCGTGTAGTTATGAACATAATATAAGCTTCACTAAGACCAGGCCATTGACTTTGAAGACTAGACCTTTCATTGCATTATCAAATGAGTAGGCCTACCAGGGATTTGAGTGACCCAGGATTAAAAGAGCTCTTAGTTATAGTGAATCACCAACATAGTGTACTGATGTCATCTATAAATTATTACGAGAAGGAGGTAATACATAATTTAGTGGCACAGAAAACAAACAATAGTCAATAATTTATTAATTAATGAAACGTAGACTACAAAATTTTAAATTAAATAGCTTAAATAAGGGTTTAACAGAAGCATTCTCAGTTAGTAATTGATCAAACTATGTCAACTTTAAATTCTGGGTCATCCAAAACTAGCTACAGCTGGGCCATAAGAATGGGAAGTCTATTACTTGTTTATAGTCAAAGCTTAGACCTAGACCCTCTCGAAATTCTCTTTGCAATAACTTAACAGATCAACATTTTCAATCGACATCTACGATCAACAAACTTGCTTGGAAATGATTTATGTTACTTTTATGAGTACTGAAAACGAGGCAAGCTATAAAATTATACAGCTAATAACCGTCCAAAGTGACCCAGAATTGAGTCGTGCAGACCGCCAGTTATTGCGAGCTAACAGCCCGATGTTTACAGAGCCTGTGTTCCATGGCTCGGTTCCAGCAGAGAGCGACACCTAGCGACACTGGCTGGAAGCTTCGCTACGCTGTTTGCTAATGAATTGAATTTGTACCTATCATGAAACTAACTTATTAGATTAGGAGCAATTACAGTGAACTATCGTTAAAAATTTGTTCGGTGTCTTTATTTTTTTATATTATCTGGCTGTTATTAAAGCTTTTTTTTAATGCAGTTACCATTTAATTTTACTGTATTAATTTTTGCATAAGTTTATCATACTTATATACGAATAGTATCTCATACGTATAACATGACAGAATTTTTCTAAAAAACAATTCTATTGGTGTTAGCGAATTTCCCTTTAGGGAAGAAGCTGTTACCGTACGTCTCAAGGTAATACCTAAGCCGGAGACCATCATAACTTTTTGTTTTAAGGTCCCCAGATCCCCAAAACACCATTCGTCTATTTTCATAACTGTCTTAAAGCACGATAACTCACGTAAAAGTGGTCCGATCTGAATTAAATTGGACGAGTTCGAAATCAAGCCTGATCGGACCGTTAGAAGCGGGGGGACCCCTCCGAAAATGGGGTTTTGGGATTTTTTTACTTAGAAAAATAGAAATTGTACAATTCTTGTTGGACCATTTAATTCAGCTTAAAAACAAATAATGTGATATTTTTAATTGTTGCTCTATGCCATAGCCATCTCTGCCTATGCCCATTGGTTACCGAGATATCGCTAGTGTACACATTGCTTGTCCCAATGTTAACCTTATGGGAAATAAATAAAATTCTATATCTCGCTTATTCCTCAACATATCTGAATAAAACTTGACATATTGTTTCATCTAGTTGACATCTACTTGATTACTGCAAAAAATTTCTAAATTTCACATTCCCATAGTGGCAAACCTGCATACTCATTTCACATGTTATTCCTATGGAGAAAATTGTTGTATACTCATTTTATGATTTAAGTTGATTTCACTTAATTTTAGGCTCCGTATAAATGATTTATTTTAAGTATTTGAAATTCGCTGGGTATGCAGGTCTGTTGCAACGGGGCTATTTATCCCCCATCTTTTATAAAAGTTTGCCATATTTTTATAGAAGTTTATTAAAAATAAATACGGGACTCAGATTGAGAAAATTAGTGAAAGATAATGTTCTTTTAAATACCTTTTATTGAGACACCGACGCACCCTGGTGCATAGTTTTATGTGAGGAGGCCTACAGACGGTTAAGCGCGGGATGGGCGAGATGATAGCCTATAGTTACTGACAAAGACCAGGTGATTAATTTTTTAAGCTTTATAAGGTTAAAGCTCATTAACCAACGATCATACAAAATAACCGGATACTCTAGGCTTACTAGATTACCCGATATCAAAATTAATCTACTATTTAGATAGTAGTCTTGTTTTGATTAAAATCATCATTAAATCTATTAAATTATGTCTTAGAATATAAATAACCAAATCTGTGAATCAGTTGGATTCTGATTATGAAGAAAGTGTCTCATGTAGTAACAAGGTTTCCAGTGAACTGGAAAAAATCGAATGTCTGCGAATTTTTCGTAATTTTTATTGCTGTAGCGGTTGGTCCTGCATAACACGGGTTATGAATATCAAGAGACACGTCGCGCCGCGCGGTGGCGAGAATAGCAACGACAGTGGGCTACAGACGAGCAGGTGCAGATCAATACATATTCCGATTTCTACTTTCGTTTTCACAAAAATAAAAATAGGCACATATATAAATATCACCATTTTAACCTGTTATGCGATTCTTGTTACGTGATGACTCTAAAAATAAGAGACATGTCGTTTCAATGTTTACTGTCACTTCTTCAGTTTTGTCCTATAGCAGTCAAAGTAGGCTAGAACAGGAGCGGATCAATACATATTCGGGTTTATACTTTGGTATTTGACAAAAGAAAATCAGGCCAATACAAAAAATATCACCATATAATCTGTTATGTGATTTTTGTTGTGTGATGACTCTGCAAATGAGGAACAAGTCGTTTCAGTGTTTAGAGTCCTCTCATAAGTTTGGCGTTTTTAGTGTCATATGAGTAGCCTAAGCTTTTAAATTAAAGAGTTTGTATAATCAATTGAAATTTATTAACTGTGTGGAAAATCCCTCAATTTAGAGTTCGGAATCAAATTCAACTGCACTAAGCTAACAAAACTTTAATCTACTTTTTATCCACTCACTTATTATTTATGTAATCATAATATTAAAACTTTAAAAATATATTATTTTTAATAATTTTTCACCTAAGACCGTGCATTATATTTATTTTATCTGACACATCCGCCATTCATTCTGCTTCAGAGATGCCCGGTATTGAGGAGGAATCCTCCTTTACATAGATCTTCCTATTCAACGCGTTAATTGATTTGCAGCTTCCAAAGAGAACGTTCTCAAATTTCTGAAGGCCTAGAGGTTCTTACGTCAGATTCTGTCTACAATGGAGTACAGTAATGCGAATGGTTATGTGACTTGAGTAAATAGGACTTAGTAAGAAACATTTATCTAGGTTTAAAAATCTTATAGGCCTACTTTTATATGAGCAATGTTTTTGGCTTGCTTGATTTATTGCTAGCTTAAGTACACAATTATCTCAAAAATGGCTAAAAAAGTATTATAAAAAAATACATATACAGCGGAAATTTAAAAAAATTAAAAGTTAAAACCTCAATTATAGGCTGTTTAGATTAAATTAGCTTTTTTCCTGTGATTTCAAGAACTACTTTATTCAGGAAAATTAATTATTTTAAACATCTTTTTTTGCTTCAATAATCATATTGTACGTCAACAAATTGCCCCAAATTACATGATACATATTCATTTTCACACCCTAAACCTGCATTACAACTACAGGGAACGATGTGAAAGACATCGATCGTATCCCAGTTTCTCTCATTGTTACAAGACTTCCTTGTTACACTTGAAATTAATGATCATCTGCGCGAACTCAGTTGAGGTTTCAATGGAGAAATATCGCAAACTTAGAGGGCAAAGCTGTGAAGTAAATTAAAATATTATTTGGAACAGCAAAACATGGAGACAGTACACACTCTAGAAATGTTTCAACGAACAATATATAATTTTCTTACGATTGATAATAAATTAACTTTAGGCCTTAACGTGAGATTAAAATTCATATTTGTAAAGTGAAAGAAGCTGGTTTTTACAATAATATACTGCTGACAAATAAAATGTGAGGACAGTATGAGTAAAAGCAACTGATCGATATTTTTAGTAGCTGTTAGGTTAACACTCCTACATCTTCGAAAATGCCTCAAATCTTGAAGCATATGATTTATAATAAAATATGTTTCTCTAATACTACTTTTTAACCCGGATTTGATCATGTTCACTTTTATAAAATATAATTTGTTTACCAAACTACTTATTCTCATAAGTTTCCATTTTAATTTAAGTTTCACTAAAAAAAAAATACGGAAGAATAACGTGAACTTCATAAAAATCATAAAACAGCACCGTATGTCTTTCATCTATATTTCAAGCATCCCAGCACGTTTGATTACAAAACAATCAGAATTTCTCCTTATCCGAAACATTATTTCACCGACCCGGAACCAAGCGATGACTCAGCATATCCAAACACATAGTCCATCGCTTGGCCGAGATAATCCTTCTTTGGCAGCGCGCCGACCGGTTCAGCGGCTCGGCAGCGACAAAGCGGCGTTTATACTTTATTTTCGTGAAAACATATTTTACGTAGAAAATGGAGAGGTTGAACATATAAATTTTACTTTTTTGGCTACATAACAAAATTCGGGGTTGCAGTTTGTTTCAAATCTGAGGTGGTCTATTGACTAAGTTGAACGTAAAAAGTAGTGTTATACTGTATACAGGGCATCTATCCACAAACATATTTTTGTCATACTGCTTCTTAAAAAATAAGTTTTCAGTACATGCGCTGCGGGGCAAAAGGAATTATTTTCCCCTTTTTGGGAGGAAAAGATCCTTCTGACGACTTTATGTAGCGGTGAGGTGACGATTGGGTTTTGGCGGAGGGTGGAAGTAGTGAAATATAGATTAAGGTTTGAACAAGAATATAACTAGGTGGCACCGTATATTCAAGAAGTGATTGGCCAGAGCAGGCTATTAGCGAGAAGGGCTGGAATTATTTAATTAAAAGGGAAGGCTTACCCTGAGGCCGATCGTGCCCATTGCCCATACACCTTAAGCCAGCTTTGATGAACTGTAATCAACTAATTATATCTGTGTACAGCTATAATGCCACTACCTAGCACGTGATTCAGAATTACTGTATTGACCAGAATAAATTCATGGGCGGTTAACCATTGACTGCTATAATCCCGAGTAAGATTTTAGGGACTTCTGAACTAAGCATGGTTGACAGGAGAAACCTACAAACCAATATTTTAGGATCTGTTAAAAGTAACATCGGTATAATTATTTATGAGTCGCCACCCAAGAAGCGACCCTTCACAGAATCAACATCTTAAAACCCTTAACTGGCATTCCCCCCCCCCCCCCCAGCACCCCGAAACCAAGCTAATTAGAGCATAATTATTTGGAAAAGACCAATTTAGAGGATTTTCCCCCTATTTTAAAAACTAAGTATTGATCGAATTAAATAGACGAGATGCATTGCCTCCAGTTGTGGTGGTCAAATGGGAAGTAAGAAGTGCCTTCCAATCCCATCTTTCCCTCTGACGTTTCTGGAAGACTCGACTGAGTATGTATATTTATATATAATAGTGGCGCGCACGGCACAATCACGATTATGAATCGGTGAAACAACAATCAAACCCGTGATTATGCAGCAGTATAAACAGCATTTTTTGATATTCACTTCTCGTGTTAGTCTAATGGAGAACATTTTTGGATGCTCTTTGTGGTCGTAACCTACGTTGATTTTACTTGATGTGAGGCTTTGTCAAAATTAACTATTTTAGCGTTTCATTTTCTTAGCTGAAAAGCAAATCTACAGTTGCAACTTTTTAAAAATTTTCTTCGTAAAAAATGTAAATAATCATTTTGGGGAAGTTAATTTCTTATTAGCCTCCTTTCCGACGATCGGATCGGACTTTTTTTCGAAAATAGTCCGAATAATTACTGTTTTACATATATTTACCAAATTTCATTATGACGGACCATTTTTGCGAGAGTTTTCATGCTCAAAGTTGACCCATGACAACTAAACAGTTAATTTGGCATTTTATGCATCTGAAGACCCTATAATAAAATACGTAAAATTAAAATAATTAGGCCTACAAAATTTGTTGAAGATTATATTAATTTTGTTAAATGATGGTTGAGGCGAGGTGCGCCTGGCGGTATGCAACACCCGCAGCACGGGGCTGTACCTGTTTTGCCGGGGTAGCGCCCAATTACCAGGCGAGCTTCCTTGTAATAATCCTCGGCTCCGTAACTCGCCATACATCTCTGTGCGATGTCGATGGAACAGCGACGAGCTTCGTTGGCTCATTTAAGCGAGTCGTTCTATGTAAATTTTTCATGTTGAGGAAAGTTATCTTTCTACATCTTCTTGATAAACTATTAATTTTAGATTGTTCTACCGTTTAAACGTTTGTGATTTCTTAACACAAATGATTATTTTAATATTAATGTAAATTTACTTTTTAAACTTTATTTACGATAAATTAAACTTGTAATTGAAAATCTTGAATGATCCACTAAAAAGTAATGCAGTTGGAGAAGAGATGATAGGAAAATAAAGTATTGATACGACTGATTTATTTTCTTTGACTCATCTCTTATGGACTTATGGATCTAGCTAGAAATAATTTAAGGGACCGAAGATACAAAAATTGAAAGGGAAGCAATGCTTATCACGTTAATAAAAGTTATGGTTTATAAATCCTCATTAGTAAACCATCCCTTTAATAAACTACCCGTCTAACCGAGTCGTAGTTAGAAGATCGGACCGCTTAGGAGTACTAACTGTTAACCTTGATGACGCCGCACGTTAACACCTAGGTGCGGCGAAACGTCGTTTAAGAAGTTGATATAGAACTGGTCGGTTTGCGTTTTGGGTTTTCATGTTCTGTGTTTCTGAACCTTTAAACAAGTCGTTGCTGCACGCTCATCAACCAATTAGGTTGAATGATGACCATAAAAATACTTGGACAGTTATTAAAGAAAAACTTTTATCATATCTTAAGCGACATAAGGTTTTTTATTCAATTTTAGGTATTTTAAAAACAACTAATGAAAGTAAATATAAAAGGGTAACGGTGACAATGAACGATGAATATATGCTTATAAAACTTAGAGAAAAATTCTCTTTAACCACGTATGCGTCACAGTGTTCTGGGGCAAAAATGTAGTGAGATATATGTAATTAAAACTCGATGAATATTTTATGGACACCCGGTATAATAGAAAATTTTAAAGATACCTCTCACAAAACTAACCACGTCATTCAGAACGCATTTATAATGTAAAAATATTTATCGAATTACATTTGAAAACCGATGCTCAGGCGTTTCGCTCTCACCACAGCGACATTTGTTACCTGCGTATTTATAAGAGAGACACACCGGCCCGCGCTACGTAGGGAGCGGAATGTCCGGCGCTGCCAGAGATGCGTTCACAGATTGTCCGTATTTTTGGACACCAGCGGTCCACGACGCCGAGCCGCGAGTCCCACTGCAGACTTGCCGTCTGACAACTCTCTCAACTCGGTTGGAACTGGAGCGTCTCATCTTGTCAGCGGATGTCTAATCCTATACTTTTATACGAGCAATGTTATCTTGCGTGCTTGCTCGCTTGGTTGGTTGGTTGTTTGTTTGCACAACGATCTCAAAAAGGCTCCGAGAATTTTCTTCAAAGTCTGGAAATAGGTAATTTATTTATTATGCAGATTACTTGGCCATAGAAAATCTAATAACGTAATAAAACTAATTTTAAAGTTGTAAAATTTTATCATTGGCCTTATGAGTTGCCATGACAGCAACGAAATAAACAAGCAAAGTGCAAACAGATGAAGTAATCATATAACAGCTGTTTGCAATCTACAGCTGCTTCAGCCATCAAGGAAAAATACAGCGAAGAGTTCATGGAGCAATAAAAACGGTTTCTATTGATAAATTAATTTTAATACATTGAAATAATTAATAGCAATTGGATGAACTGGTAAACATTAAATAACACCGAGCTCGGTCAATCAGGTACTTTGTTTTCTATGAGAAGTTGAGAAGCTTTATGTTACCTGATATTTGTAGAAGTTTATAAACGGGGCTTTCTAAAATGCTTAAAAGGATTGACAAAAACGTCGTATTCGTAAATGGGTGTTTCTTCCTAACTGGATCTTATTATCCTTTAAAATTCTTACACCGTTCTTATATCGGTCCATAAGAGTGAAATTCTTTTCAGAGAACATTATCAAGTCAAAAATTTTGAATCAATCTGTATTTCGTCGGTGCAAGAGGAAGAATAGGAAAATGTTTCGTAATTTTTTGACCCAGTCAAACTTAAATCGAAAGAAACTCCAAGATACTGCAGTGCTATATCAGTGTAAAATATTCAATAAGTAAATTAAGAAACCATTTATATAGTAAAAATAATCAACATTTGTTACTTGTATTCTTTGTATTGTAGCAATGTGCAATGGCAAAAAGAGGTAGATGTTTTAAAGAATAAAGATTTTCTATAAATATACAGTATAACAGCGGAAACCCCTTGATTGCACCAAAGGCACGGTTGTTTGCATAAATGCAAGAATGAATTGAATAAACGGAGATATTTTTACAAAATATTCCAAGGTTTTTGTGATTTATTATTTTTCAATAGCGTATTGTAGTCTCCTGACATCATAGTTGAGAATAAATCTTTAGGAACTGAACTGTTTAAAAAAATCTTAACTCGTTAATTTTTGCGTTCAGATATCGCTCGTACAAAAAGTACCTGAGTTGTTCTACGTATTGTTTGTACCCTCCAGGAAAAGAGACTGGCTGGACTGAGTCTTATCTTTTATCAAGAAGGGTGTGTCACAGAGTGTGTTTTTTGTAGACTTAAAAAACAGGCAGACGGTCATTGCTATTGTTTTCTCAAGTACAATGCATGAAATGTAATGAAATTTGTAAACAACACGATATAGTACTTTTCATCACTAGGAGCGAAAGTGGCTCTTTTTGGTACGAGATTGTAATTTACAGGCGAGGCGCAGCCGAGCTTGGAAATGCGATCGAGTACCAAGGAGGCACTTTTGCTCCGTGTGATGAACAACTATTTTCAAAATTATGTATAAATAATCATTTAAGCGTTAAAAAATTAGACTACATAATTTTGAGGTTATCCAAAAATAATCATCGTCATTTACAAATCTGTTAGTTGTTTACAAACATAAGTTAAGAAATCGTCCAACCTTTCAAACGTAACATAAACAAATTTTGACATTACAGTAGGGCAAAATTTACCATATGTTTTTTCAGTACCCCTATTCAAAGTGATCCAAAAACGATCATTTTGCGTACGACTTAGAGAACTTATAAAGGCTGTTTTCCGGACAGTATGATGATAAAGCACTTTTTCTTCTTTCTTTCTCTTTCTTATCTTAAAAAACAACAAACTAAACGCATGCTGCATAAACTTAAAATAAAGAACGTGAATTTTGATTATTTTTCATGACATTTTGAGTTTTATGCATTATGCACGCTTTTAATGATTTCGGTGTCATTTTTTCAGTTTAATAAAATGTATATATTCCAGATTAGTACCGTGTTACAACCAAAACGTATTATTCTTTAGCAAAACTGTGTCAAAATCAAAAGATTCAGTTCCAAGATCCGGTCAAAATTGATAGTTCTCAACCAGACACAATACAATCGTCCATTGTCTTCGCAGCTGAGACGAACGGATTCCGTATCGACAGCCAGGAGACTCTCCATCTTCTATAACCTAGTTTATGCTGCAGTAATTTCTCCTTTTGCCATCTAATAACATCTTATATACATAGGGTACTGTAATTTACTTTCCGAAAATATAGAATTTACTCTCCGATAACAGTATAAATCCAATACAATACAATGTTTCAGTTTATGCTGGCTTGTTTGAGTCTTTGATTAAAGATGAGAACATCTTTGCGATGATGGATTGCCATTGTGGTGATTCTTTGAAGTAATACAAACAAGGCGATTATATTGCGAATCATTGTAGACGTATAATCATAATTTCCCCACAATTGTCAGTTAAGAGCTTAGAAAACAAACATAATTTTTTGCGGAGTGCTATAATATTAGATTTGAGGTTCCCATGTCATAGGTATTAGTTTTATACACACATACTATACGTAACAAAACCTTTCTTTCTCCATTTGGAAGTATCTTCATAAAAACGTTTGGTCAAGATGTTGTACTTGGAAACAGTATGGTAAATGAACTGAACCAGCGTAATGATCATCTTAATTCTCTGAGGTTCGTCAGTTCATAATAATAAATAATCTTGATAAAAGATTTTTTTTATAATAACAACTAGGCCTACGCACAGGCTCCTGCCCATGTAGGCCTTTTCCGTATTACAAGGCAATGCTAATGTTGTTACTATAAATTAATTTAGGATACCATGCATGTTGAAATTAAATTATATATTTATGATGTTCACCTAGATTATTGCATGTGTATGATTCCCTGCATGTTACCAATTGTAATTTTGATGGAATAAATATTTAATTCATTCATTCATTCATTCAAGATCAGCTAATCTTTGCAAGTGACAAGGCAATTTAAGACGTCTCTATGTATTCATCCTAAATTCAAATTCCTTCTTAATGCTAAGGGAAGAAACAAAGTAAACTTCGCAAACTTCGGTGGGGTGTCTTAATTAGTGATTGTGGTATAGCCTAATTGAACTATCATGTTAATGTGTGTAGTGTGTTGTTACTTTGTGTGTGTGTCAAAGGAGCTGTGGCGATGGTCGCGGACGGCTCCGATGGCTGTCCCGCCATGTGAACCTCCCCCAGCTGCCCTCAGCATGCGGCCCTCGCCCTGTTGTTATTGTGTGTGTGTCGCAGGAGCGGTGACGATGGTCGCGGTCGGCTCCGATGGCTGCCCCGCCATGTGAACCTCCCCCAGCTGCCCTCAGCATGCGGCCCTCGCCCTGTTGTTATTGTGTGTGTGTGTGTGTGTGTGTGTGTGTGTGTGTGTGTGTGTCGCAGGAGCGGTGACGATGGTCGCGGACGGCTCCGATGGCTGTCCCGCCATGTGAACCTCCCCCAGCTGCCCTCAGCATGCGGCCCTCGCCCTGTTGTTATTGTGTTTGTGTCGCAGGAGCGGTGACGATGGTCGCGGTCGGCTCCGATGGCTGCCCCGCCATGTGAACCTCCCCCAGCTGCCCTCAGCATGCGGCCCTCGCCCTGTTGTTATTGTGTGTGTGTCGCAGGAGCGGTGACGATGGTCGCGGACGGCTCCGATGGCTGCCCCGCCATGTGAACCTCCCCCAGCTGCCCTCAGCATGCGGCCCTCGCCCTGTTGTTATTGTGTGTGTGTCGCAGGAGCGGTGACGATGGTCGCGGTCGGCTCCGATGGCTGCCCCGCCATGTGAACCTCCCCCAGCTGCCTCAGCATGCGGCCCTCGCCCTGTTGTTATTGTGTGTGTGTCGCAGGAGCGGTGACGATGGTCGCGGTCGGCTCCGATGGCTGCCCCGCCATGTGAACCTCCCCCAGCTGCCTCAGCATGCGGCCCTCGCCCTGTTGTTATTGTGTGTGTGTCGCAGGAGCGGTGACGATGGTCGCGGTCGGCTCCGATGGCTGCCCCGCCATGTGAACCTCCCCCAGCTGCCTCAGCATGCGGCCCTCTCCCTGTTGTAATTGTGTGTGTGTCGCAGGAGCGGTGGCGATGGTCGCGGACGGCTCCGATGGCTGCCCCGCCATGTGAACCTCCCCCAGCTGCCCTCAGCATGCGGCCCTCGCCCTGTTGTTATTGTGTGTGTGTGTGTGTGTGTGTGTGTGTGTGTGTGTGTGTGTCGCAGGAGCGGTGACGATGGTCGCGGACGACTCCGATGGCTGCCCCGCCATGTGAACCTCCCCCAGCTGCCCTCAGCATGCGGCCCTCGCCCTGTTGTTATTGTGTGTGTGTCGCAGGAGCGGTGACGATGGTCGCGGTCGGCTCCGATGGCTGCCCCGCCATGTGAACCTCCCCCAGCTGCCTCAGCATGCGGCCCTCGCCCTGTTGTTATTGTATGTGTGTCGCAGGAGCGGTGACGATGGTCGCGGTCGGCTCCGATGGCTGCCCCGCCATGTGGACCTCCCCCAGCTTCCTCAGCATGCGGCCCTCGCCCTGTTGTTATTGTGTGTGTGTCGCAGGAGCGGTGGCGATGGTCGCGGTCGGCTCCGATGGCTGCCCCGCCATGTGAACCTCCCCCAGCTGCCCTCAGCATGCGGCCCTCGCCCTGTTGTTATTGTGTGTGTGTCGCAGGAGCGGTGACGATGGTCGCGGTCGGCTCCGATGGCTGCCCCGCCATGTGAACCTCCCCCAGCTGCCCTCAGCATGCGGCCCTCGCCCTGTTGTTATTGTGTGTGTGTGTGTGTGTGTGTGTGTGTGTGTGTGTGTGTGTGTGTGTGTGTGTGTGTGTGTGTCGCAGGAGCGGTGACGATGGTCGCGGACGACTCCGATGGCTGCCCCGCCATGTGAACCTCCCCCAGCTGCCCTCAGCATGCGGCCCTCGCCCTGTTGTTATTGTGTGTGTGTCGCAGGAGCGGTGACGATGGTCGCGGTCGGCCCCGATGGCTGCCCCGCCATGTGAACTTCCCCCAGCTGCCCTCAGCATGCGACCCGCGGCTCTCCTCGCCCTCCTCGAGTTCCTTGTAGTCACCCTCACACACGCACACGCCTCCGTCTCTCCTGAGTAAGTAAATATTATGTATTAGGTATATAAAGTGAAGTTTGTTATAGGTATAATGTTTCACGATCACAAAGACAAATTTCAAAACATGGTTATGTTGGTAAAAAATAGTCCGATAATTAAAGGTTCTAAGCTCATTCTTTTTCTACTACAAGTGGAAATAAGTTTTTTTCCTTTTTCAGTTGACCAATGCACAGCACTCTAGAATAAATTTTTATAAAATGCATTGGTAAAACAATACAGCTAGATGAATACTAAATCGAAAGGAAATTTCATAATTATGTTGTGTAAACGTTTTACGTGTATTTAAAGGGAAAATGTCTAAAAATTTGAAAGCCGTTCATATTGTAACTGTTCTAGTGTTGAATTGCAACTTTAACAAAAGTTTTAGAATTTAGAACAAGAAAATGTCAATAAAGTATACTAACTATATGGATTATTTTTGTAAAATTAAAAATATTCTAATGTATGAAAAATTGCCTAAATTTGAAGAAACTAAATTTTTATTTTGCTTATTTCTTTTCACATTTTACCAATAAAAAAAACTTGAAAAACAGAGAAAACTTATTTACTTAGAGAACGAATGATGGCTATGGTTTAGGTTTTATGTTTATTTGACATTTTGTGTATCATTTTGACCCAAGAAACCATATCCTTTAGTTGTTAGGGTTATCGTGAAACACCCAGTATAAAGAAGAAATGCCTAATCAACGACCAGGTTAAAAAGTTGATCAGATCTAGAATCCGACTTATTGCACGTGCTGTCCTCGTATAGCGGAGGCGCCAACTTAGAAGGGGTTTTACTAACCCCTAAGGCTCATACTAACTCCTACATAGCTCATGGATGGCTAAACCCCTAGCTGCTTTAAAAAAAAACTTCCTCTATTGAAAAATGTAAACATTACGTCAACAAGATAGAATGTGTAGATGTGGGTGGGGCGAGATTGAATGACGACGTAATTACACTCTGTCACCCATAGAGTGTATTGCTATAAATTATTAATTACGCCCTATGCAACGTATAATATTATATTTTGGTGTAACTTGTAGAGATTATTAATTCAAAGACATTACTAAATAACATTCTAGCTGCGAATACTTAAATAGGGATACCTTCAGAAACAATTATACCTTGAAACAAAGATCAATTTTTTTCTTCTCATATTTAACAGAACCTCTACCCTGGAGGGTGGTAGATCAGAGGTGCCAAATTCGTCTGATTTAACTGAAAAGTTTACTCGTCCATTGAAAGATGTTTTTTTAACATAATGATCAAACCACCAGGTTTGATCATTAGGTATGTTAAAAAAATATTATTATAGTCATAGGACTCTACACAATCGTATTGATTTGTGTGTATTTTGTTTGTTAATAGATCTATGGTTGAAGCAGCTTGAAAATTACGTTAACTGATTCGCCTGTTCGTTTATTTTATTTTTATAAACAAATTGTGTTTTTGTCACAGCTTAATAACTTGCCAAATTCTCCTAATTTAGGGGGATTAGAGCATGACTGTGTTCAGTCAAGTTCATAATCTTCTGAGAAATTACTTTGGTATAAATCTTTAATATAATTCAAACAACAAAATACTTAAAAGAAATCCACACTAGCCCCGTTGCCAACCAGTCCCCCAAGGCTCGGTTATATGTTATCCGCTCCAATGTGGGAAGCGCACCGGAAATTGCGAGGTTTCGGTAATGGGCGATGATTTAGCGACGATTCGGGCCAAACTGAACCAAACTGCACATCTGGTGCTTACTTATACCCCACAATGATTCCCATTGTGCCGGACAATGGCACAATACCGGGCACTCAATGTCGATATTCATCCGTGAATAATCCACATAGTTACATCGTGGCTTATTGGCTGCATCCTCAAACTGCTGAGGCCGAGGGAAAATGTTTCCCTTAGCCTCACACCAATGCGTTTCTAAATTCATTTGACATAGGACACAATTTTTAAGTAATGTAAATATAAGCAAACGGAGGGCAAAAAAGAACGACTCAGTATTTGACTCATTTATTTACTTTGCCTCAGGTGTATTTTTATGAAAATGGTTTAAATTCTGGTTCAGTAATTGTTGTTTTATTAAGATTCGACGTTTATTTTCTTAATGATTGATCCGATCATTGCTTCAGATAAAAGCAGACATTCAGTCATCCCATCAGTTTACATTACCCTTTTTCTGCTGTTCTCTCCTTCGCATTATTCACTCCTTCCCTCGCTCTCTCTAATTCTGTTCCTTCCTACCTTTGCCCTTCTTTTCCTGCAAAAAATGTTCGCCACAATAAACAAGTATTTTCATTCATTCATTGATTCCCCCCCCCCTTTATCCTTCATTCTCTTCTTACAGTATCATCTCCCCTCCCTCCTTCCCTGCCCACCTTACTTTTCTCTCATTTTTCATTCCTTCAGGCTCTTCCTCTTGCTATCATTAAAATTTAATATTTTACCGATTCTCCATCAATAAAAAACGCAATTTGAATTTAATGTCCAGTCGTACTCAAGTTACAAGTCAGTTAGGACATTTTTCCTCCCCATTCATCAGCATGAACTATAATTTGTATCTCTTCATCTTATCTTACTCAAGCGAGGATATTTTATTTTCTCCCTATATATGCAAATGTAACACATTCCTCCAATCCTCACTAAATAGTCCTAATTTCAATCAAATACTCTATTTTCACTCCATACCAAAATAAAACATTTGACTGGTAATTTTTCGAAAATTTAAACTCCAAATTGTTTTGGTTTTAGCGAATTTCCCCTATAGGGAAGAAGCTGTTACCGTAGGTCTCATGGTAAGACCTAAGCCTAAAACCATCATAACTTTTCTTTTTGAGGTCCTCAGATGCCAAAAACACCATTCGTTCACTTTCATAAATATATATATATATATATATATATATATATATATATATATATATGTGTGTGTGTGTGTGTGTGTGTGTGTGTGTGTGTGTCTTTAAGCACGATAACTTGCGCAAAAATGGTCCAATCGGAATGAAATTTGGCATAGACGTGTAAAGTAGTAATTATTCGGACGAGTTCGTAAACCAGCCCGATTGGACCACCGGAAGGGGGGGTAAAGGGGGGTAAACCCCCCCAAAAATGGGTTTTTTGAGATTTTTATATAGAAAAATAAAATTTTTCAAATTTTTATTGGCACCATTGAATTTAGCCCAAAAAAACAAACAATTTAGTATTTTGAATCATGGCTCTATGTCCATTGGTTGCCGAGATATTGAAAGTGGTAAACACAGTACGTTGTCCCAATGTTAACCTTATGGGAAATAAGTAAAATTCTATATCTCGCTTATTTCTCAACATATCATGATAAAACTTGGTAAATGGCTTCTTCTAGTTCAGATCTACTAAATATTGAATTAAAACCACCCAGTTTTAATATACCTGTAGCAGCAAACCTCCATACTCATTCCCCATGTTATTCTTATGGAGCTTACAAAAACATGTCAAATCTCGCTATGTTGGATCGAAATATGTTGTTTTGCACTTGAAATTCGCTGAGTATGCAGGTCTGCTGCAACGGGGGTATTATATTTCACCAGATGACAGAATGTGCAGAACGGTTTATGTCACCAGCATAAATATTTTGCACAGTTTTGCACAATAATTTGTCTAAATATAATCTTTACTCCACGAAAAGTAGCTTGTGATAACAGCTACATATGATAACAAGTGTACATTTCTGTTTTGTTACTCCATCACCGACATAGCAATTCATTAGATCAATGTTATTTTTTTCGCAATTTTAAATGAATTCTTACTCAAGTCTCAAAGACTAATTTAAATTTCAATCCCATAGGATTGTGCATATCTACAGGAAAATACAATTCTATCGGTGTATTTTTGATTTTTCCTACGGTGTCCATAAGCTGAGAAAAATGGATTATAAAAATCAAATTACCAAAATCCTTGTCTATTAAAATATAAATTCAAAATAGTGTCTGTCGTACAAAAAAAACATTGTTACTCTAGTCTTTTATAACTCAACCACAACTAGTGCACCACCTATACTGATAAGGACTATTATATAGTTACTTAACTTCTCTCAAAAGTTTTTAATTTATGTATACATTTTTTGATTTACGCTTTAAAATGGATTCATTTGAAATTACTCGCTGTATTAGCCTAATAATACTTTTAATTCTAAAAACAGAGGAAAATAATACTTATAATCTTCCAGTCGTACGAACTGAAAAGAAACAGTACATATCGTGCATTACATTGTTCGTCTGTGATGAGTCCGTGGTGCACTTTCGTAATGTACTGCATAACATCAGACACATCCCTAGCGTAATAATAGCATTACTAGGCAGCGGGGGCTCTTCAGCATGAGTTCTAACTAGTCAAAAGCTCCTGCATAAAGCTTAAATTAAAGCTTATTTATCAACCGTTAAAATTTAGGCCCCTTAGTTTCCATGGGCTGTTGGGTTTTTTTAACAGTCCTGATGTCTAAGGAACAAGTCGGCCTTAGTCAGTAACAAGACTACAAGATCGTGCCACAATCATCTTTCACTCATCTGTCATTCATACTTGGCTTCAAATACCTACCTTGGTAGGTCGCCATTTCAAGCAATGTTATGTAATGTAACGTAACCCTCAAATTCCAAGGGTTGAGAAGTTCAAGGTAGCCAACGATACAATACTTCTTTAAAAACATCAGTTATTACATGATTTCTTAAAAAATAAGTTTTTAGTCAGAGATTTTGTGTTATATTGTCAGTAGTTTCGTAAACTGTTGACCTCCCTGAGGGGGTCAATGTAATTTAACTCAATTAAATGCAAAGCATTCTCCCACTTTTACTGGGAAATAAAATCCCTATATAAAAACAGTTGTTTTACAAAACAAAAATCAACACAACAGCAAACATCTCCACTTAGTTTTATTATTCTTTCCTACAATCCGAGTAGCTAAAATTATTCGTATGCTCGCGGTTAGATGATTGTTACAATAATCCGTGCGTTATGAACACGCTATTATTACACGTATTACAAGCTGACTGTTTCCATGTTAATATATGTTTACTTTACTCCCTAGGGGCCTCACAGAAGGAGGTATTTGTTATGTGCAATTATAGCCCCTTGAATTCCGATTGAGTACAGATACATTCCTTGTAGCCAGACAGAAGCGCAGCGTGAGCAGTTGCTGCGCGAAAAAGATCTGTTGGGACTCGGGATTCTTTAGGGAGCAAAATAGCTCTTTAGTAGGTAGGGGGAAATACTTTCATTTTAAATATCCCAATTCTCATTCTCTGCGTTTCAATCGCAGGGAATAAATGGAATGAATGTAACTAAAGCTCTTCATCAAATTCTAAAGCTCTTCATCAAATTCTAAAGCTCTTCATCAAATTCAGTACTATATAGGAATACTTTAATTTTTATCAAATTCTCTTTACGCATCTCATGACATTAGGTGGTGAAAGGGTAAATTATCCAGCTATATCATCGATGCCTATATTTGATACATATTCAATCCAAAAAGAATATTTTAATCACAAAGTATTCAAAGAGGAGTTCTCTACCTGAAGCAATACTTTGTTAGATTTTGCTTCATATTTTAAACGGGTCATGTAAAGAAAACTCGATGTAGATGAGGCAAGTTTTTAATAGTCGACAGATTCCCGCGTCTAGTCTTACCTCCCTGTCTCGGTGCAGTGAGCGGGAGTGGTACAGTGAGCGGGAGTGGTACAGTGAGCGGGAGTGGTGCAGTGAGCGAGAGTGGTACAGTGAGCGGGAGTGGTACAGTGAGCGGGAGTGGTACAGTGAGCGGGAGTGGTACAGTGAGCGGGAGTGGTACAGTGAGCGAGAGTGGTGCAGTGAGCGGGGGTGGTACAGTGAGAGGGAGTGGTACAGTGAGCGGGAGTGGTACAGTGAGTGGGAGTGGCACAGTGTGCGGGAGTGGCGCAGTGAGCGGGAGTGGTACAGTGAGCGGGAGTGGTGCAGTGAGCGGGAGTGGTACAGTGAGCGGGAGTGGTACAGTGAGCGGGAGTGGTGCAGTGAGCGGGAGTGTTGCAGTGAGCGGGAGTGGTACAGTGAGCGGGAGTGGTACAGTGAGCGGGAGTGGTACAGTGAGCGGGAGTGGTACAGTGAGCGGGAGTGGTGCAGTGAGCGGGAGTGTTGCAGTGAGCGGGAGTGGTACAGTGAGCGGGAGTGGTACAGTGAGCGGGAGTGTTGCAGTGAGCGGGAGTGGTGCAGTGAGCGGGAGTGGTGCAGGGTGTCGAGGACTAAAGGCAGCCGCCAGCACTTTATTATTGATTGGCCAAATGACAGCTCTCGAAGTCTGGAAGCTTCCGCTCGTTCGGCTAAAGTGCTCATTATTTCTCGCACATTCACCAAATGATCGACAAGTGTTGTTTGAAATATCGAGTGCACCACACTACACCACACATTTGCAATGTCTTCAGAAAGGTTTAATTTGGTATCTTAATCTTAATCCTCATATGAAACTCCTGTTCCAGTTGACTTATTTTTTAGTCAAAAGGTAATTTTAAATGTATAACTATTGAGTGAAAATAATAATTGCCTCAGACGACTACTTCTCAATACCAAACTAATATGATTTAACTAGTACCTTACTACATCATTAAATATTTTTTTATTCCCTAATTTAATAGTAAAATGTTCAATACACGTTTTAGGGATGTCGGCCGCTTTTAAAATTCAAGAATTAAACATTTTAATCGCATTTAACGTAATCATTGATGAATGTCGCCTGCTTCGTTGCCACATTACAAAAGGTGGAACATTGCACTATGATGGGTGGCGTATCCTAGATTAAAACGAGAAACGTTCACGATATAAATACTTTAGAAAACCCGCCTTCTATCAAGCTTACCCGGCCTTTTAATGTTCATTATTATTGCACTAAAGTCCATGTTAAAAAATCTAATGTTATTCACAAATTAATCTAGTTTACTATAAGACAATTTTTACAAAAACTTTTACGATTCGTGTCAAATACATAAAGATGTTTCTTCGCTCAGACTTAAAAGAGATATTAATTCGAGAACTGGCCGGCTGCCCGGCCTAGTTTCACGCCGGCTCCGAACTTCCTGGTTACACTACTCGCCACCGGAAACATACTCAACACTGGTTTGAAAGCTTCATGTCATATAGAAAAGAAATGCACTTTTGCATGTGTACAATTTAATAAAATTCCACTGACATGTCAGACTAGTAATGCACGTTTTATGTGCACAGTTTAACTTTCAATTAACTCGTGAAAACAATGAGGGCATTGAAAATACATTCCTTTAATCATTTTTGCAATGCTAGTACTCGTCTTCTAAAAACATCTTCGTATGAATAATATATTTCAAAATGTACTCCTTCAAAAAATGTATTTTTTCAAAAAATCTTTGCACTTATCATGCCTTTAAAAAAGTGGAAACTATCCTTAAGTATTTATAAACCTTTTCCTAACCCGACGAGTTCGATTTTTTCGCAATAAGTGTGATTTTCACTAGAATTCACTTGTATGCAAAGCTTTTTTCATATGAATTCGTAAATATTGTACCTTTATAAAATACGTTCTTTTATTTATTTACAACAAAAATTAATCCCAAACATAGGCGCATAGAAAATGCATGAACTTACAGCAATTATGTTCTGACTAAGAACAGTTACATTAATTCCTTACTTACAGAGAGTAGCCTACCTATCGAGTAAAGTTCATTTCCCCGCAGCAGTTTGAAAATGCAGCCAAGCCAAGATGTAACCATGCGGACTATCCAAGGATGAACATCAACATTGTGTGCCCGGTACTGTGCCATTGTGCTGCACAATAGGAATCATTGAGGGTAAGCACTAGATGTGCAGTTAGGTACGGTTTTGCCCGGATCGTCGCTTAAATCATCGACCATTACCGAAACCTGGCAATCTCTGATGCGCTTCTCTCACTCGAGCGGATGAAATATAATCGAGCCTTGGGCGACTGCATAACTGTGACAGTGTTAAGGAATGTGATTCCATTTCATAATATTGAATGGATTCATTCTTATTTACTCATTCAAAAATGATGTACAACAGTATGTTTTAATCCACTAAGCTAACTTTTGAAAAGACTAGTTGAGGAGTTCAATAGTTGGACTAAATGCATTAACAAGTATGTATGGTTTTCCAAAACATGAATTTAACATTGTGTGAATTGTGTTAAGTAATACTGTAATGATCAGTAGCCATGCACATACCCGGATTATACAGCCAGAAGATGAAGCATTGAAAGTGAGCTGAGTTGTAATGGATCAATGGATTCGAAGTTATCTTCATATTGGAAGTTATGTGATTCTTTTAAGAGTGGATTATTCGTGTTTGAAATAGGAAAGTCATACCTCTCGCAGTCATAAAGCTATGATTGAACTGCAATGTGGACATCTAGGTACAATCAAATGCGTAAAGATGTGGCGCATTAAAATGTGGTAAATGCGCATGGTAAATGTGGTAAATGTGGTTAGAATTATTCCTAGACAATATAAGGTTTGTAAATTGTTGTATATTGTGGAATAAAGATCATTATTTCATTATTTAAAAAATGCCTGCGTAACTGGGCGTACTTTCTATCCTGGTTATGATTCGAACCGGCGACCCTCAGGTTATGAAATGAACTCTTTATCCAATCGGCTATCCAGTCAATTTTTATTTAATTGCCATTTCCGATAAAGGCAACCTGATTTAATTTTAATTACGACGACAGCAAAACTGAATCTCGTCGCCGTCCACTAGAGCAAAATTATGTACTTGACTACGGTGCATTACCTCTTTACTTTTACCTCAAAATTTTCTTTCTCTGGAAAATATTTACTCTTTATCACAAAAGAAGTCACAAGTTGAGTTGCCGTTGCCGACTCGGAGGCAGATGTGAATGGATGGTTGGGCCGGAATGGACGAGTCTTGTGATTTTGTCACTGATAAATACACCCAGCCGGGTCCATTGTCCGGGTCATTAATTTACGCCCACGAGCCGATTGTGCTAATTACGAAGCTCAACAAATCGTTCTCAGGAATTGCTTACATTTCAATCTCCAATTTCGCCAGCTATGCCCGACAAACAAAAGAAGTACAGGGTTTTCATAAAATAATGGTGGGGTTTAATCATGAAATAAAAAGAAAACTATCAAAGTTACAAAAAAACTAATTATTTTGTTGAATTTCTGACATCAAAAAGATTCTATTCAAAGCTATTCAACTTCAACATGGCCACCATTTCTTGCTCTACAGACGTCCAGACGATGATATACTTCATCCCACACGTTGTGCAACATTTATCTTGTTACAGTGGAGACTGCATCTCTAATTTTTCTCTTAGATGGGCCAAATTTCGAATTTTTTGAGAATAAACTACGTTTTTTACATATCCACACAGAAAAAAAAACACATAGAGTCAGGTTCGCGATTCTTGGAAGCCATGCTATAGGACCACCTCTGCCAATACGCCTGTTTGGGAACTTAACATTTAAGGTTATTTATTAGCACAACAATCAACGCAGCTGTTTTAATTAATGTAAACAAAACTGTTTGAGCTACCGGATGCAGGTGTTCCAATATGAAATATTTAATTCGTCTTATAATAGTTTTACACACAGTTAAAACCCCACCATTATTTTATGAAAACCCTGTATTTTAACGAACCGTAAAAACGCACCATTAAATGTTGTCTGGCAAGAGTATAAAATCTTTTGAAACTAGCCCGAAATTTACTTTTGAATATATGAAGCGCCTTTTTATAATTTTTTTCGGATCTAGTAGCGTTATTTGCAATTTTTTACGGCACGAGCGAAATCCTGGCTTTGCTGATATGTGATATATATTTTCTCATTTTCTCAGAAAGCATAACTAATTTATAGTATATGACGAATGGCAGCTAAGACAAGTTTTTGACCTTCAAAAAATAATCTAAGGATTTTTTCTTAGGATCTAAAAGCCAGAAGCAGAAAAGTACGTTACGACACAAACCAATACAGTTACAACTATGAATAAACTGCCATGCGTTCTAAAGTCGATTTCTTATTATTATATTATCGTTACCGTTAAGACGCCGAACACCAGTAAGGCGCACTTTAAGGCGAATGTGAGTGAGAGATTAGGTAAAAATAGACCATTAAGCCAACTATACTCACATTCGAAAATCAGCAATACTCAATAAACTAAAACGACACAATTACCTTTTCTTTGCAATTTCCTTTGCTTCTTAGACTTATTGTGTGTAAGAGTTGTAAGATTTTGTGAACGTTTCACCATCATCAAGAAAATCTTTAATATGTATCATACATTTGATTATTTATTTTTACAAACATCAAAAACAATTCATTTGTATCATATATTTCACATGCCAATTAACTTAATTGCTCGTTTATCCTTCCATGATTAATTAAACCAGTTTAAACTGGTTCACATAGTACTCTTTCTGTCAGGACGTGCTTGAAATAATTAGGTCAAAAGTCGTTTGATGTATAACGCCCGTAGGAACTGCTTTGTTCGCTCTTTGCATACGATCTCCGCGTATTCTTCTCTGTTATAATTTTGTGTTACGGATACAAAACGCTGAAACGAAATAAACGATAGAACCAAATAAATAATGAAACATAACAAACTATAACATTAGGTAAAAATATATTATCGTATCCACGAAAACGTAATTATCAAAGAATGATTTTTGAATTGTGTCAGAAATCAATAGAAATTTGACCCCAAATTGGATAAACCCCAGGCACAGATGAAGAACCATACAGATTGGCAATTATAATGCATTTTTTCATGTCCATTTTTTCTAGCGGCGTCAAGTTTGTTGGGTTGTTATGCCACCCAAATTGCACTGTTATCTGAGTTATTATTAGCTATATCTAGGGTTTGGGACCTTAAGATTTGATATTGACGAAATTATCCTTGATATCAATGTAATATGTGCGAATAAACAAACCAACAAACTTGACGCCGCCCGAAAAAAACGGACACGAAAAAGTGCATTAGGTTTCCAATCTGCATAGTTCTTCATCTGTGCCCCAGGAAATGTAACGGACCATTTGAAATTAATTGTTAAGAGCCGATTTATTATAGCCGTTTTAGGCTTATTATATTGCAAATATCAATGCTTGATGAGAATAAAAACATTAACATGCATGTTTAAACCAAAATGGATATGCACAAACATAGACTATGAATATAAATTATTCAAATCATAGAATCAGTCATTAAGATGTTGTATAAATGTGGCAAGAATAAATACATCAATATTTATGTAAATGAACCTCGTAAAGAAGGAGGAGCAGGGTACAACAGGGCCTAACTAGTGAAAGTCTTTATAATCAGTGGCGTTTCAGTACTGCCCACCTCTAATCAGGCCCGGTAAATCCCACGAGCTAACATGGCTCAGAATGCTTGGATTGGCTTCTCTCCCTGGGAAGTTATTTATTTGGGATTTTGCCTGCGTTCACGATATGAGCTTGCATGGCATAAATTGAATCCTATACCTTCTCTCTCACCAATATGATCAAAAAACGAACATTGGGTAAAAGACTATCCTCGTTGTTCTAATTTTTAATCAGACCTAATATTAATATCGGCATGATAAAATATATAGAACCCCCGTGAAAATAACACTAGTTAACGTTTTTGGAAAATGTAATGATAAAATTAGGTAAATTTAAATATAATTAAACATTAACGAAAAATTCACTACATAAATTCATGGATATATACACGTTTTAAATATCTGCAATCGCTGGAAATAAGACAATTGATTTATAAAAAAGAGAGATACCCAAAACATAGACTTTTCAAAAAAATTATTGGTTTTATTTTAGTTATTCATAAATAAATTGTAATACTTTATGATGTCTTAGTTTTTAAGTGACGAGAAGTGGTACTTGATTTTTTTTACGGCTTTATTTTCAAATGTTATTTGGTAAGAACCCCGTTATTGTTAATATGTGTATTTGGGGTTGTTATTTGGACTTTAAGCATAAAAGGTTATCCAGAATTGCCATCTGTTTAACGCACTATATTTGAATGGGCTAAAACGGAATGAAACAACTTTTAACTAACTTAAAACTTACAACTTTGTAAGTTGTTCACTAAGTTCATAAGTTTATTCAGTTTTTTCTTACCACCGTTGTATGTTAATTGCTCGATTCGTGTTAATAACTTCAGTTCTGTGAGATAATAATCATCAAGGACAAGGTTTACATCCATGAACAAAACTAATATGCTTTAAGAGAGACGTTTCTTACAAATTACGGTTTCAAATGTATCTCATTTTTCTGATTCCAACAAACAATTTCCGTTGATTTGAAATCATTGAATCTTACTGAAGCGCATCGTTAAGCAGGAGGAAATCATCGTTGTTATCGGTTTGGAGCTATAATTTGATGACGTAAAGTTTCAAGTAGGAGCAGACTGTGGGTGTTGTCTGAACGATTCCGTGGTTCGAGGTTTGATTAATCTTTAGTTCATACTTACAAAATTCACTACAAACAGTTGAGCGTCCTCCAATTTCTTTTTAAAATATAAACATGTTTCATGTTTATTTTATAGGATTTGTATAGATTTTGTTATTTGTGTGTACGGTTTTTAACGAATAGAATTGCTACTCGGAAATAGTATCCATTTTTATAGTTATTATGTCCAACAACACAGATCTTACCTTACTTTGAAGAAAAAATAAATTTGTATAAAATACAAAAATTTGACCGAAATCATCAGACTCTGTTACTTAAATTTGTTAACCATCAATCTGATGGTAACGTGCACTTATTTCCCTGCGGTCTAGGCTTGGTCAACCTACCCCCTCTTCTTTTTACCCATTTTCCTTCCGCTTTCTCCAGCATCTAGGCTGTTACAAGTCATCGAGGTGGTATGGGGAAGTCTTCCATTCCTTTTTTTGATGACAACGCCAACGGAACTTTCACCAGGAAAATACTTTAATGGGAAAATATAACCCAACCCCCCTACTGTTAATTGATGTGCACTGTATTTTGTAAGGGGCGTCAATGAATTACCCCAAATGAAGGGGCGTCAATGAAATGAAAAGGACAATTTAGCCCCCCCCCCCCTCCTACAATCAAGAGCGTTCACAGATCTAAATTTACCTGCGAAACATCAGCAACGTCAGCCAAACTACATGGGCAGTAGAATACGTATTTCTAAAAACAACAATCTTTAATTGTTGTAACTAAGCATATAAATCAATTGAAAGAGATACCTATAGGAGCTGCAAGGGGCCGTCCGAAGGTGGTGAGTGGATGAAATCCTCTAGTCCTTTTATTAGGACAACGCCAACAGAACTCAACTAGGTGACAGACTGGGACTGTGGCGTGTCCTGTAATCCAGCTACTTGGATGTCACGAATTAATTGTGGATAGTTAAGAGCGATGGCCTGGGCCGCGGTGTTCCCTAGTGGGGATTAACGTCCGCTCTAGTGGATACTACGTTCATGGGACCATCCTCATGATTAGACCAGTTCGTAAATTGTAAACCAGGCGAAATTGTGGTTCGGATCCCACGTTAAAATGTAGGTCCATTTGTTGCCATTGGCTGTTGGACTATTAATTAACAGTCCTGTCTAATTAACATGTCGGCCTTAGTCAGTAACAAGACTACAAACAAGATTTCGAGCCATAATCATCCTACACTCATCCTTCACTCATAATCCGGTTAAAATACGCAGCCAGTGCTGCGTCCTGGTCTTAAGAGGTATCAAAGGGGAACTTTTTTACGGGAAAAACAACCCAAAACCATTTACTCTTACTTGATGTGCACTGTATTTTGCAAAGACCCCAAATGCCTGTCAATTTAACCCCCCCCCCCACCGACACCCCACGACCCCTCTATCACAGATCAAAATTTACCCACGACACATCAGCAACGACTTACGACAGCCGAATTATGTAAACAGTAACACCCAGGGAATTACATAAAGGGGCACATATTTCTAAAAACTAAACCCCTTAAACAGATGGAAGAGATATTCAGCCGTGTTGTAAAGCTGCAAGGGGCCGTTGGGGGGGGAGCAGTCGGTACATGTTGTGCGGCGAGGGAGGTGTGGGGGGGAGCAGTCGGTACATGTTGTGTGGCGAGGGAGGCGCGGGGGGGGAGCAGTCGGTACATGTTGTGCGGCGAGGGAGGTGCGGGGGGGCAGTCGGTACATGTTGTGCGGCGAGGGAGGTGGGGGGGGAGCAGTCGGTACATGTTGTGCGGCGAGGGAGGTACGGGAGGGCTGTCGGTACATGTTGTGCGGCGAGGGAGGTGAGGGGGGGAACAGTCGGTACCTGTTGTGCGGCGAGGGAGGTGGGGGGGAGCAGTCGGTACATGTTGTGCGGCGAGGGAGGTGCAGGGGGGAGCAGTCGGTACATGTTGTGCGGCGAGGGAGGTGCAGGGGGAGCAGTCTGTACATGTTGTGCGGCGAGGGAGGTGCAGGGGGGAGCAGTCTGTACATGTTGTGCGGCGAGGGAGGTGCGGGGGGGAGCAGTCGGTACATGTTGTGCGGCGAGGGAGGTGCAGGGGGGAGCAGTCTGTACATGTTGTTCGGCGAGGGAGGTGCAGGGGGGAGCATTCGGTACATGTTGTGCGGCGAGGGAGGTGCGGGGGGGAGCAGTCGGTACATGTTGTGCGGCGGGGGCGGCGCGGGGGGGAGCAGTCGGTACATGTTGTGCGGCGAGGGAGGTGCGGGGGGAGCGGTCGGTACATGTTGTGCGGCGAGGGAGGCGCGGGGGGGAGCAGTCGGTACATGTTGTGCGGTGAGGGAGGTGCGGGGGGAGCGGTCGGTACATGTTGTGCGGCGGGGGCGGCGCGGGGGGGAGCAGTCTGTACATGTTGTGCGGCGATAGAGGTGCAGGGGGGAGCAGTCGGTACATGTTGTGCGGCGAGGGAGGCGCGGGGGGGAGCAGTCGGTACATGTTGTGCGGTGAGGGAGGTGCGGGGGGAGCGGTCGGTACATGTTGTGCGGCGATAGAGGTGCAGGGGGGAGCAGTCGGTACATGTTGTGCGGCGAGGGAGGCGCGGGGGGGGAGCAGTCGGTACATATTGTGCGGCGAGGGAGGTGCAGGGGGGGAGCAGTCGGTACATGTTGTGCGGCGAGGGAGGTGCAGGGGGGAGCAGTCGGTACATGTGCGGCGAGGGAGGCGCGGGGGGAGCAGTCGGTACATGTTGTGCGGCGAGGGAGGCGCGGGGGGAGCAGTCGGTACATGTTGTGCGGCGAGGGAGGTGCAGGGGGGGAGCAGTCGGTACATGTTGTGCGGCGAGGGAGGTGCGGGGGAGAGCAGTCGGTACATGTTTTGCGGCGAGGGAGGTGCAGGGGGGAGCAGTCGGTACATGTTTTGCGGCGAGGGAGGTGCAGGGGGGAGCAGTCGGTACATGTTTTGCGGCGAGGGAGGTGCAGGGGGGAGCAGTCGGTACATGTTGTGCGGCGAGGGAGGTGCGGGGGGGAGCAGTCGGTACATGTTGTGCGGCGAGGGAGGTGCAGGGGGGAGCAGACGGTACATGTTGTGCGGCGAGGGAGGTGCAGGGGGGAGCAGTCGGTACATGTTGTGCGGCGAGGGAGGTTAAGGGGGGAGCAGTCGGTACATGTTGTGCGGCGAGGGAGGTGCAGGGGGGAGCAGTCGGTACATGTTGTGCGGCGAGGGAGGTGCAGGGGGGGAGCAGTCGGTACATGTTGTGCGGCGAGGGAGGTGCAGGGGGGGAGCAGTCGGTACATGTTGTGCGGCGAGGGAGGTGCAGGGGGGAGCAGTCGGTACATGTTGTGCGGCGAGGGAGGTGCAGTGGGGAGCAGTCGGTACATGTTGTGCGGCGAGGGAGGTGCGGGGGGGAGCAGTCGGTACATGTTGTGCGGCGAGGGAGGCACAGTGGGGGAGCAGTCGGTACATGTTGTGCGGCGAGGGAGGTGCAGGGGGGAGCAGTCGGTACATGTTGTGCGGCGAGGGAGGCGCAGGGGGGGAGCAGTCGGTACATGTTGTGCGGCGAGGGAGGTGCAGGGGGAGCAGTCGGTACATGTTGTGCGGCGAGGGAGGCGCGGGGGGGAGCAGTCGGTACATGTTGTGCGGCGAGGGAGGTGCGGGGGGGAGCAGTCGGTACATGTTGTGCGGCGAGGGAGGCGCGACGTGAATGAGCAGTGATCGCTGCTCTCGAGTCGAGCAGCCATCCACACCCGCCGACTCATCACTACAGGAATAGTCCCCCAGCTCCCTTCATTAGTCTACTTTTATGTTATAACGTATATTTTCCTCAATAGTTTTTTGTTTGGTATTCATTGTTGGTGAATGAGTTTATGTTTTAATTTTTATTTTTTAGGACATTTTGCCATCACTGATTATAAAAACAATTTTCATGACGTTTCGGGATCTGGAATCCATCCCGTTTTCAGGTGGGAAAGAACATAGGGCAAAACAAGATTAGCAACACACAGCCAGGAGAACCTGGACAAAAACATTGCTAAAACAGAGAACTGTAAAAGCAGTCACAAAACACGAATGCTGAAAAAATTATGGTTTGTTAATACAGAATGGTGTATTATAATTGGCGTAGAAAGACACAAAATAAAAAAAATACAAAATACAAAATAATAGTATGTTGTACCAGTTTAGTATGTTATTTCCCTTGCTAATCTATTTCTACTGATAATTTCTGCTATAAACCGCCCTCTATAGCTTAATTTTTGTGGGCGCCCCCGCCGTTGAAGTGCTTGAAAGTTAGTCTATTACATTTTTACATTACCATTACGACGCCGACCAACAGTAGGAGATATTTTGTGAATGTAAATATGAGTGAAGGATGAGGTATTCGATTGGTTACAAAATTTATACTTTTAATTCGCGCGAAATGTATTAAATTGCTATCGTAAATTAAAAGCAGGGGTGTACAGGAGAAGAGAGAATAATAGTACTGTCATGTTATCTCGGTCAAATTTGTTAACAAATCGTGACATCTTCAATAGACCGGAAACCTATACCTCCAGGTGGGACCACAATTTAATCTTGACCAGTCAGGGCAAGAATATTACTGAAACCCCAACTGAGACTAATTGTTACCAAATAGGCTAATAGAGCTTGTTTGGAACCGGATATGTCTACGATTGACGTCACAACCTTTGGTTCCATATACCGATTGGGGTTAGACAACCTCAGCAGTTATTATTCTATTAAAAGGTTATTAAAGCAGTTATTATTCAATTATTAGAAAAGAATTATTATTCTATTTTTTTTCTAATCAGCAGACCTTGGGTTGAATTTAATTTTATTTTGTTCCAGCACAACCAAGAGCACCCTTGACAGGCTGGCCAACGTAACACAAACAATCTCCCGCCTGCTCGACGGCTACGACATTCGCCTCAGGCCGAACTTTGGAGGTGAGTTTTATAAAAATAAAATTTACTGACCTATCTTCAAAAAAACTGTTCCAATCATAATATTTTACAATTAGATTTAATTATTTGTATTTGTTGACAAAAAAGTTTTCAATTTTAATTTGAAATTTTCTGTAAATATTTGATTGTTGTCTACTGAACCTCAGTTTTTAAGAAATCCTAGAAAATGCAATATCCGCAACCGAGATTGAACCGAAAACTTCAAAGAGTAAAGAATTTAGGAAGAATGCCATCAGTCCAATTAGGGCTCGACAAAGCCTGAAAGTTTAATGCAAATTGTTCGCTCAAGAGAACGTTTAACCGGCCTAAAACATTCAATTACATTCAACCCCTTGTCTCTCAGATAAACACTTTTCTTACTGGGTCGTCTCGTTTTCTAGGGTAACAAGATTTTTTTACTACGGTAACAAATGAGACAAAAACTAAATAATCAGCTACTATAACAATATTTTATTTCTAAAATATTGATATGGCCTTTTGATATGGTTATTGATTCATCTATGGCCTATGCAAAGAAGTCAAAGGCAAAGAAGTTATATGCCTAAGACATAAACCGAGCTAAACCGCCAATACTGCCAAATGCATCATAAGGTAGCTTTTAAATAAATTTGACCCTAAAATCTTAAAAATTCCTAAATCTTGTGTTGTCATTAAACCAAGCATTTTTTATTTTGTGCATAGTAGACCCTATTTAAAAACTCAATTTTGTCCAAAATATCGTACAATTGATTTTATTTGTTGGATCAGTTGAGTAATTAATTATTTAGTGTCGTTTAAAGGGTGAAATAAAAAATATACAAATATTATTCATCATTCAATATTCACTGGTACACGTACATTTTTAAACTTCCCTTTCTAGCTCAAACCAACCCACAAAAAATAATTTTTGAAGTTTTTTGGCAAGTTTTAATTTTTTGACTATAAATGAGGACATGATGGTAATCAGAAATTAGTTCAGAACTAAAATGAATACCCCAAAAATTTAGTTTCATCCTCAAAAGCAGAGTTTATTTTAAGAAATGAAATAAAATGAGTTGGTCTTGCTTGAAGGCAAGTGGAAAGAAAGCGGAAATGAATATTCGGCCTGCGGGCTTTCTGCCAGATGTGGGAACTTCCCTCGTTCAATACAATATAGCATTACATATTCCAAGCCTACTTTAAACATTTTACATATGGATCGAAACTGCATTTTTATTTAAGTTGATATTCGTGATTAACTTTGATCCCAGTAATTCATATGCTCTGTATTAATTTCAATGATAATATAAATAATTTCGTTTGTAAAAAACAATCCAAATTTGATCTTATTCTGTGTAAATGTCCCCCACTTCTCCAATACTGGAGTAGTTTGGAGTAAAATAAAATAAAAACTATCTGTTGGCTTAGTTTTAGCAACTCACATTCTTTCTTTCTTTCTTTTAAAATATGGTTCCAAAACTGTTTTCCAAACAATATTTATTTGCCATTTCACATAAAAACACTAAATTTAACCACAGTCTCCGGCTTTGATACGCAAAAACACCAATAAATTTTGCTCGCATGAAAATTCTTCCCGTAGTTTCAAAGCAGATTTAATCGACGACCATGCTACAAACAGCATTTTCTTCAAATGCCGGGTCTTTTCTCTTGGGCCACTCCATTGGCCGGTTGTTGAAAAAACTTAACTGTCTTTGTCTATCTTCCAAATCTGCCCATCGAACTTTCTTCTTCCCCATTTCTGCCGCTCTTGCTTGTAAATCTGGAGAGACGTCACCCTCATAAAGTCTGAGAGCATCCAAAGGCAAGTCATTCGACCTGGGCCTTCGTTTTCTGATCAGCCCGTCCAGCCTGTCTAAATCTTCCCCAGAATACTTCCTACTGTGCCAAAAGTTTCTTTCCTCACTGGATTTGTCACCGTCCATCTTGAATTGTAATCTATTCTAGACTATTTTACTCAATCCCTAATAGCTTTGCTTTTGAAGCAAACCATACGATAATTTTTGTTTTTGTTTGTACTCTTGTTGTCCCAATATGATTAAGACAATTAGGTTTGTCTGAGAACAGTAACTGAGAAACCGTCTAAAAATCTATGTATATGAATATAGAAGCTTCTTTCTTTGGTACCAGTTGTACTTTTGACATTGACCTATTTAAAAATATTAATCACGTTATGAACAGCACCTGGTGGACCGAGCCTTGATCGGTAATAATATTATATTTAGGTAATTAGGAATTAGGTTTAATTGCCAGCTCATACAATCACTATAAAACGATTCGATTATAATATTTAACAATGCACATTTATTACTCCATGCAATCTTTATACTACACGCTGTATTTATCCCAGATGGCTGTAGTTTGCAAACAGCTGTTATGATTGCTTTATTCGTTTACTTTTTCCAGTGTTGCCAAAAACCGGGTGTTTACCCGGTTTTCGGGTGTTTCGGAGGCCGAGCGGGGATATGGCGGGGATTAAGAAAAAACCGGGTAAAAACGGGGATTTTAGACTTGGGCTGCGGGCATTTACCCAACAACCTGGATATGAAAACATGGGTGTAAAACCGGGTATCTTGGACGAGCTATAAGATGAAAGATTTCCCTCCTTACCTAATTATTTTAGGAAACTACCCAGTGTTGGGTGTTTTGAAAGTCATTAGGTGTTTTTTCGCGTAATTAGCCGGTTTTGGTACTTGCGGGGATTTTACGGAGACTATTGCCGAAAACCGGGTAAGACTGTGTTGGCAGATGGTATCCAATTCATACTATTTCCCAATGTTGAGGGAAACCGGAATTTTCAAACGTTACAACCTTCAATTTCAACCTGGGGTGAATCACCAGCTGCAACCTTAAAGGTGAAATTTAAGGCAAAAAAATTACAGCCCATATAAAATATACAATTAAAAAGTAAGCAGTCCATTTGGTAATTTATAACAATTGCACATTACATATTGCACAAGATAATTTATTCAAAACTTAATTATCCTTCCAGGCATGCTAGTAATTTTATGATTGGATTACTAATCATTTTGCAAAAATTGATATTAGGCCTATAATTCTTATACTGTTAATAAGTATTCAACGCTTTTAACACCTTACAAGCCAAAATATTCTTCTTTTTCTACAATAGATTTACCATACTATTTATTTAGAAGGCAAGACAACCATTTTGTATAGAATCCCAAATTACAAAGAGCAGATATCGCACCTACTTATTTTCTAATCAAATCTACGAGAGACCTAATCAAATCTTTCTAATTAAATCTATTGTTTATATTTGGTGAAGTTTCCATGTTGCTTTATATACATGTTGGCTTTGCTTTTTATGACCATAATATTTTTTATCACTTGGATTTTTCTGAATAAGCAAACCTAGTAATATTTTACTATCTCATCACAAATTACTAATTTAAGTCTCTTGTTTGTATTTTCAAAACTTTTTAGGCCTTTAAAATCAGAAAACATATAAAAATCCATCTGAAAATAAGTGTGATTAATTTTACAAACCATTGAATTGAATTTTTTTATTATTTTTTGTTGTATTTTTCAGGGGAGCCCCTCTACGTTGGTATGGACCTAACTATCGCTAGTTTTGATTCCATCAGTGAAGTTAACATGGTTAGTACTGCCATATAAATATAGAGGGTTTTAATACTTTAACTTTTTCTACTGGTTTAAATTAAATTATTAATAAATGCAATTCTTTGTTTGCGACTGGCTTGCAGGTTTGTTTAACATGCAATTCGCATTAGTATCATAGAGAAGAATCAAACAGAGGTCGCTTTTATACGGCTATTCTGTTGCCCCCAAGAACTAGGTACAGTTAATTCCAGATACAGTTACAGTTACAGCTAGGTACAGTTAACTTGTTACTAGTTACATCCAGTAACTAGCTACAGTTAAATTAGGAGAGGGCAGTGACGGTGCTGCTCTCTCACGGTGTTAATGGTGAACTAGGTCCTTGACACCTGCTCACCAGCGCTCTACACCACCTGAGAGCAACATTAGAATTTTAATTGATTCTATATTTAAAAGTTTTTTTTATTTTGAATGTCTATATAAAAAATTAGTAGAACTCCTTCAAAATTTCTATACAATTTTTGTTTTATTTGCTTATTTATTCATTATATTTATTTATTACAACTTTATTAATATCCATCTTTTAGCCCCTGAGCTGTGTGATTTAAATAGTAAGACTAAACTACTTACATCAACCGTCAGAACAGCTCAAAAAATATTGTCGTCGTGTTCAGGACATGTTTCAACGTTTAATACGTCATCTTCAGCTGACTAAAAATGTGAGTTGAAGTTGTGAGGATCTGCATCCACGTAGTCAGTAGATGGCATCGTCAATAAATATTCACAGTCACACATAACAAAGACACGAAAAACGAGACGAAACGAGAAACAGAACATTAATTCAAAACTGCAGGCCTTTAAGTTAATGTTCTGTTTCTCGTTTCGTCTTGTTTTTCGTGTCTTTGTTATGTGTGACTGTGAATATTTATTGACGATGCCATCTACTGACTACGTGGATGCAGATCCTCACAACTTCAACTCACATTTTTAGTCAGCTGAAGATGACGTATTAAACGTTGAAACATGTCCTGAACACGACGACAATATTTTTTGAGCTGTTCTGGCCGTTGATGTAAGTAGTTTAGTCTTGCTATATTATCAACTTTATATAGGGACTTTTATACACTTATTGACATAGATAACAATATTCTAGTTTAACATCAATGCTTTCTTCATTCTGGGCTTTACTGACAGGTAGAAAAAAGAAAGGTACTGATAGGTAGATAGAAAGTAATTTTCGTCTATCCTTTGAGATTTTCTTATAGATAAGTAATTATTGTTGTAATTAATTACAGTTACTGCATGGAACCTGTGTTCATAACTTCCGGCTTTCCAGAATACTTTTTTTTAACAAAAAACAGATTTGAAAGTGAGTAAGGTTATCTAGATCCTTAATAAAGTCGAATCTGTCCTATCAACTTTCTTTACTAATTATAATTGTGGATTCACATATTCCATATGGAGGTTGGAAATTAAGTAACACTAAAATTGGTCTTTTTGCACCCATCTCCCCCACTTCTAACGGTCATACTAATCCACCCCTTTAAAAATTACGTAAAGCTGTGCTGCCCCAACAAAATAAGTAAGAAAAATGTGTATATTTAAGGGATGATACTTTAAGTATTTTAGAGTTTAAGCTATAATTCTGCCTTGAACCCTTCCCTCCCTTCACCATAACGGTTCATAATGCTCTCAAAAACCCACTTCCCTAGAGGAATTACTTAGTTTAGAGATGACCCTATAGTTCTATATTAATTTTACAAATTAAAAAACAGAACAAAAGGATAAAAAAATTCACTAGTTGTCGCGTGCTCCAGGACTACACGATCACGATGTATCTGAACCAGTACTGGAAGGACGAGCGGCTGGCGTTCAGTAACAACGACGAGGTGCTGACGCTCTCGGGCGACTTCGCCGAGAAGATCTGGGTCCCGGACACGTTCTTCGCCAACGACAAGAACAGGTTTCTTATAATATAGTAAAAATTGTCTTTATTTAGAGCAGTTTTCAGTCATATTGACTGCTTCATTCGACGGGGGTTTATTCTTAATTACTCATTAGATCTAAATTAATTTTTTTTTAATTCAACAGTCCTTTGAGACTTCAATTTTCAGAAGACAAAAATAGTTTTTTATTTTTTTTTCTTATGATTTTTTGAGTTCAAACATTTAATATCACTGAGAATTTAGTTGTATATTTGTGGTCCGAAAAATGAAAAACCCTTCTTGACTGAAGGTGATGAGGGACTTACAGATTATCGTCTTGTCTTGTTTAGCATTCTCTTGCTACATTAACAGTTGTTGATTTGTTATTTAGGTACCAGGTTGTTGTTTGTTAGTGGTATACCAGTTTTTAGTACACTGTGTGAACTACTGCGCGCTAGTGTTTGAGTCTTACATTTATCTCTTATGTATAAATTATTATCTTGTTTGTAATGTTTTGAGATATAGTCATATTTTTTTAGTTGAGACACAGTCAGCCGACAAATCTGACAGCTGCATTTTGCAGTCTGTTAAGTTTACAGTTCGCACATTATATATATCCGGCTATGGCTATTATGCTACTAACCATATCGTATGATATTTTAAACATATGATTTTGGTAAACACACGGTTTGACATACAGCGGGACTGTAGAACAATGTTTTCATAAAAGTCCCTCTCTTCCCCCTGCACCTTGCAACCAGCTGACTCTGCCATAGCCGGAGACATAATGCGCGAACTGTACTATGTTTTCCAAATTCAGTAGCTGACCAAACACTGGTTATCATCATCCTTTTTCTCTTTCTAGACTTTTATTTACCACCTTCCATTGTTTTTGTAGCCTATACAAAAATTAAAAACACGAAATAATTGTCTATAACTTCAACTTCATGAGTTGTTTTATTAGTTCTGTGATAAAATTTTAAGTTTTGGTCAAGTTATTAATCATAATTTAAAATCTGTCTAACTTCAGTAGAGGTAGTTTTTATATTATTCTGCTTAAAAAACTTTACAGTTGGACATATGCTCGAAAACTCAACCTAAGTAAAATAAATCAAATCAAATACTTTTATTTCTGAAACTAAGTCGGGTACAAACAATTAACATCCCTTTTACACAGGAATGTACAAATGGTTCTGGAAACCTGTAGACAACTTTGACATTGTACAAGAGTGGAGATATTACTTGATTAACAATCAATCTTCGCCCCTTTAACTTTATTTCACAGAGAAATATGTACTCCAACCCTCTAGTTCCCTCTTTTAAAAACGATTTCATAACGATTCACACAAACTCTTTTCCAAGCAAATTCTAACAACAAACTTGTGCTTGCAGCTTCCTCCACGATGTGACAGAACGGAACAAGCTAGTGCGGCTGAACGGAGACGGGAGCATCACGTATGGGATGCGGTTCACCACGACTCTAGCCTGCATGATGGACCTGCACTACTACCCCCTGGACTCCCAGAACTGCACCGTCGAGATCGAGAGCTGTAAGTTGGCGGAGAAAAAGCCAAGAATAAATCAGTTTCTTACAAGTTCAAAGTATAGCTGCAGTACTTTGCAAGTGCGTATGCTTTGAGCCTTAAACAATAAAACACAAGTTAAGTAATGCTAAATGCCAACCACCTAATCAAATATAACTTTTGAACTCAAGAAATTTTTAATTTTTGAACATTTTGTTGGTGTAGAAAACCATCTAAAAAAGTCATTTTTTGGATGAAGCAATCTAGCTGTCTTTTAAAGTTACAGTAACCTGCAAATAAAGTTTTCTTACTGCTACCACAATTACTTGGAACAAACCTTTTTACAAAAATTATTGTGTGCAAGAGCTATTGTATGTTTGTGTGGGGTCTCTATAGGCATTATAACATAACTCTTCTGAAAACGGTCCAATCTTTATCTCGTTTAATACAAATAAGTAAAGCAAGTCAAGTAACGATTATGTTATAATGTAAATCTATCAATCATTCCATGTTTTCTTGGTAAGTGCATCTCAAGTATGCAATCATTGGTGTCTATAAAATTTTTCAATTTACAGTAAACTGAAAACTGAGATTTTTACAACTAAAGAATACTAGTTTACTGTTGCAACTTTGCTTGCAGTAGACACCCATCATTACAGTAATAACACATGGCTTTGCAGGATGTGTTTAATCAGCTGTTTTACTCAAAATTTGATTCTTGCATAAGAATTGTAATGAATCAACCTTTGAAGGGCTGTAACATAGCACAAGTTCTGAGGAAATTCAGCAAACCTACGTTATATTCCTTTTCATTGGTACCTAAATCTTGAAGATTGGTTCAGTAGTCACTGAGAGTTTCGATCGTATTATTTTTAGGAGGATCTATAAACTTATTTAAAACACTATAGGTTTTGTTTTCGAGGTTACAACTCCTCCAACGAATCTGGACCAATTTCAATGATTTAGGTGTCACTGGAAAGAGTTCAGCATGATATTTTCCATGAAATAAAATTTTTAAATGTTATCAGACTAGAGAGAAGAACCAAAGATCACCTTAAAGTTTCGTATCTGTCCATAAAACCTAACATGTGAGTAATCATTTCAAGGAACAGCATTATAAAATAATACCCCCGTCGCAGCAGACCTGCATACTCAGCGAATTTCCATAGGATTTACTTTGTATATGTGAGCATTCAACTTGTTTGAAGGAAGTATCATTTGAATACGTTAAGTAAATAATATACAAAATACCCCCGTCGCAGCAGACCTGTGTACTCAGCGAATTTCCATAGGATTTACTTTGTATATGTGAGCATTCAACTTGTTTGAAGGAAGTATCATTTGAATACGTTAAGTAAATAATATACAAAAAACGCATATTTAATTATTCATGAGCTTTAAACATGAGGGAAATTAACAAAGAGACCATATTGGTTTTCATTAGTAATACATACACTTTTGTATTTTATATCATTCCCTGTTGCAACAGACCTTCATCTGCAGCCAATTTCAATAAAACATATTATCAATCCTCATAATTGTAAACATACCATATTTATGCTACATTTTCAGGCAGTTTAGACCAAGACCCCTTCCAAATGCTCTTACTTTCTTTATTAAATTTAAAAATAATTTGTATTTTTTGATATAGTGTATATTTTCTGCAAAATCTTGATCAATGAACTCTAACTATTCAAAATAAACACAAATCAAATATTCAACACCTGCAAATTTAATCATATGTTCAGAATTGTATTTTTTTAAATCTCAAATCAGGGTGACTGTACTTTTTGGAGGGAAAAATTAAAAACAATATTGGACAACGTACTGTGTTTAGCACATCGAATATTATCCAAAATCTAAGCAACAGATTGATATAGAATAATAATTCAAAATGATAAATTGTTTGTTTTTTTAAGCTGAATTCAATTTTGACAATTAAGTTTAAAAATAATTAGTAAAAAGGTGTTAAATCTTGAAAATAAATTTTATTTTTTGAAAAAAAAACCTTCTTAGAGTAAATCAATCTTGCTGGTTTTCGAACTCGAAGTCATGAATGGCGCTTTATACGTTTGTTCCAAATTTCATCAAGATCGGACCTTTTTTACAAAAGTTATTGCGCCTACGGACAGGTATATATATACATATATACAAAAATGAACGAACGGTGTTTTTGGGGTCTGGGGACCTCAAAACGAAAAAATAACATGGTCCCGGGCTTAAGTCTCACCGTGCTGCCTACGGTAATAGCTACTTCCCTATAGGGGAAATTCGCTAAAACATTATTTATCAGCAGACTCAAATGATAACATTAACAATGCTTTGGCTGCGGATGGCTTGGATGCGAGTCGCAACCCTAGCTTTGGGAGTCTCTGAATCACACACTAGGCACGATGCACCTGCCACTGTAATACTTAAGTGCGAGCTCAGCTCTTGTCGGGCCCGGACTTAACACTGTCCGATCATCCCAAGGATACCACGTGCCAGTTTGGTAGCGTCAGTTCGTTTTCACAATTTCTACCAAGCTTTTTATTGGGTGATTTTTGTTCTGTATGTGTTCTTTCCGAATTTATTGAGTGCTTTGCATTGATTTTTCCGCAGCCAACGTTGTAAAAGCTGCTGGGCAGCATGTGTCCACTAGTATCAACTTATCTCAAACATGGTTCCCTTTCCCCTGTTCCCAGACGGTTATACAGTCACTGACGTGGTCATGTACTGGAGGGCCACCCCCGTGCGAGGGGTGGAGGAGGCAGAGCTCCCCCAGTTCACGATTATCGGCTACGGCACCAACGACCGCATCGAGAAACTTGCGACCGGCGCCTACCAGCGGCTCAGCCTCAGCTTCAAGCTCAAGCGGAACATCGGCTACTTCGTGTTCCAGACGTACTTGCCTTCCATCCTCATCGTCATGCTCAGCTGGGTCTCCTTCTGGATCAACCATGAAGCCACGAGCGCCAGGGTCGCTCTAGGTGCGCTCTTTCCTCTTACTTTTAGTAGTAATTTTATTTTTTAGAGTTTTAATTCATGTTAATTAGATTTAAAGAACTTGCAAGAACATATGCATGAAGTAAGGATGGTTAAAATTGCTACATTTGACTAAATGTGCTCTATAAATAGAATCCATCAATCCAATGTCTTTCAAAGCCCTGAATCTTTCAACTTCATTTTCCTCTGGGTTCTTGTAAAAATTAAAACTCTTAGAATATATTCGATATCGATATGATAGTTTTCAAACCAGTAGTGTAAAAAAACATGACGTTTTAACATATTTTGTCAACAATTTAAGGAATAGCATATTCATATGAAATCCAAGAAAGGCCTTACTACAACTCAGAGCATAGAATGTAAGCCTGCTGAATAATGCTGTCTTAAGGAATTTGTGAAATAATCTGGATATTTTTTTTTTAAGAGGGAGACGGCCTCTTTTTACCTTGCATTTGCCCCCCCCACATGGGCCTCAGGCCTGTGCGAGGAAGTTATCAAGCAAACCCAAAGAGTGAGCCGGTACAGTACAAGGATGAACAGTACTGCTAAAAGTATGCGGCATCATCGGGACTCGATCCTGCGACGCTACCACCACAGAACCGGGGCCGAGTGCGCTACCGACTGCGCCACCGACTCACTAAATTATGAGGACTAATTATGATTACTCATTATTATGAGGAAGTAGTAATTTTATTTTTAAGGTTATCTTTTGATTTTTTGTTGTTTTTGCCTCCGGATCACGAATCGAATTACTGCTAGAGGTTAAATACCTTGATTTCCGTCTGTGATCCTGTCATCCGTTGAACGGCGACCGCGGTTTCAACCCGGCAATGGGGTCATCCTCAGGCAATGGAAGACACAAAAATTACTCCGAAGAGGTCGTCAAAAGTCTTAAAACACACACGAACATTGAACATCGAACATTTAAAAAACATGTGGCCACAAACGAAAAATTGTCAACGGCGCGGCAGGTACGCGTACGGTGATTCATGAGCCTAGACTGACGCCACCCGCCGTCGTCGTGTCCATCTGCTACCCCTCTCCCCCTTCTCCAGTTCTTATCAGGAGATCTTATCCTTTACGTAATGTTATCGTTCTTTCAATGCCGATTGCTGTTTCATACAACAAATTCGATTCAAATGAGGCTTTTTCGTTTAAAATATATTGAGGGTGTTGCTTTCCGGCTTTGTATATTTCATGAAATATACAAAGCCGGAAAGCAACACCCCCAATATATTTTAAACGAAAAAGCCTCATTTGAATCGAATTTGTTGTATGAAACAGCAATCGGCATTGAAAGAACGATAACATTACGTAAAGGATAAGATCTCCTGATAAGAACTGGAGAAGGGGGAGAGGGGTAGCAGATGGACACGACGACGGCGGTGGCGTCAGTCTAGGCTCATGAATCACCGTACGCGTACCTGCCGCGCCGTTGACAATTTTTCGTTTGTGGCCACATGTTTTTTAAATGTTCGATGTTCAATGTTCGTGTGTGTTTTAAGACTTTTGACGACCTCTTCGGAGTAATTTTTGTGTCTTCCATTGCCTGAGGATGACCCCATTGCCGGGTTGAAACCGCGGTCGCCGTTCAACGGATGACAGGATCACAGACGGAAATCAAGGTATTTAACCTCTAGCAGTTATCTTTTGAATCAAGAACGCCTATTACGTTTGCAATCAAGATCTATATGTCATCGCAGTTTGGAGATATTTTTTATTTTTAGTCCATGCCATTGGAAATATTGCCAGCTATGTAAATGGTAAACATGAAAAAAAACAACAAATTGTGTAAACTTAAAAAAATGAAGCTATAAAGATCACCAAACAACTTGAGATGGCCAAAAACTTGCTGGATGGGTAAGTAGTATGTATGTAAAAGTTTACACACATACTTGTCTAAAAATTAATGTTCTGAGTTTTTTAGAAAGGATATTCCTAAACGTGTTCAAATAGGAGAAATTGAATATTCATCCACAATTGCAGGAATAACGACTGTCCTGACCATGACAACTATCAGCACTGGAGTGCGAAGCTCACTTCCGAGAATCTCCTACGTAAAGGCTATTGACATCTATCTGGTCATGTGCTTCGTCTTCGTGTTTGCTGCTTTACTGGAGTATGCAGCCGTCAACTACACCTACTGGGGTGCTCGTGCCAAAAAGAAGTCAAAGAAAACCAAAGAAGCTGAAGAGACAACAAGAAAACCGTCCATTCCAGGTAGTTCATGGGAACAGTTACTGTATTTCTTCTTTTTTCAGGACAACTCCCATCATACTTTGATTTGATTTGATTGCAAAGGCCTAATCAGTTTACAAAAACTTCTAGGGTGGGTGCACTAGTGAATGACCACCCCCAGTGAATGACCATTTTGCTTTAAAAACCCTCTATCAAGCATATTCTTTAGGCTAGCCAATTAAAAATAAGCGCAAAACCAGCCTTGTATAATTATTCAGCAATAATCTTTCATTGGATAAAATCGTTGGAATCGAAAATACTTGTTAAACATATTTAAAATTGAGTGTACCACTATCTTCGATTTTGATCTTTCCTCCTATAGTGACTATCCCTGCAAGGCTTACCTGGACTTACATTCATTCTGTATTTGATGATGATGACAAAAATGTGTTGCAATTAAATAATATTTAATATAATATCCTGCAATTTAAAATCAATTTTGTTGCTCTACGTGTTATAATTAATTATTACTGAGGGCGGTCATAAATTGGAACGTAACTAGGGCAAAAACCAGTGAATGACCGGGGGAAAACTTTGCGGTCAATCACTGGAACAAGATCGGTCATTTACTAGCTATGATCTATGTTCTCAGCTGAATTATTCTTATTCATTGTTGTAAGCTGATTTTTCAATATTTTGACAGTTATTCAACCAAAAGTGACTGGTCATTCACTGGTGCAAGATCGGTCATTCTATCGTTGCCTTTTAATTAATATTACTATCAGTATTCTCATTAAGTAATGTATTTAACTAATATTGCTTGATCCTTAAAGAATAAATGAAATTTCTACAGTAAAAAGTACAACTGTGACTATGGAATAAGCGAGTGATGTCAATTTAACATGAGACATCGTCCTTAACCGGTCATTCACTGGTGCACTCACCCTATTAAATTACAGTAAATAAAGATGTTTGTTCAAAGTTTTATGGATCTAGATCTTAAGAGTCTAAATCTCAAAATCTAGACCTAATTCTTAGCATGTTTGCACCATTCTATTTGAAAGCATTAAACAAAGCTAAAATTTAATTGTTATGTGGCTTTAACATAACAATTAAATTGTTATGTCAAAAAAACCAGGGGGACCAACATTACGATGAAAAACCTCTCATTCAATGATTTTTTTAATGTTCAGGTACTAAAGCGGTTGGCAGCTCTGTAAGTGATGGCTACGCTGGAGGGAGTACGGGCGATGAGATAATAGAACTGCAAGACATTCGGTTGTCTCCGATACCATCAATACGCAATCGCCACAACAGCGCCAGGTATCTAGCCCTCTGTTGTTTTTTTATGAATTAGACACAACAAAGAGGAAAATATTTTCTGTTGCAGATTTTTCAAGCGGTTTATACTTTGTTTTTTCTGTCTGTAATCTGATTCCCATCCGTCTCAGACAAAAAATAGTTTAAAGCTGATTTAAAGTTTTTTTTTAACTTTTTAGTCTTAAAAAAAACCCAATCATGATAATGCTTTTGATTACACAGAAATTAAAAAGTTAAAGGATATTGAGCAAGAATCTGACTAAGATCAGGAATAGAATAAAACTTAATTATGTTTGATGTTTTGATTTGGGATGAAAAACACAAATAGGAATATATTTTGTACCTAATTATAATTTCATAATGATTTTGTAGTTTTAAACAAAAAATTTCCTTTGACTTGTTTAGAAGAATTTTTGGAATTTGATATCAGGAGAGGATACGATGAAAAATTATCTAATTAAAAATTAATCAACCAAATTTCAAGAGGCATCACAACAATCACAACATGGGGTAATTTTAAGGTACAAAGAGTAATTATAACAGTGAACTACCGTGTGAAACTACATGAAATAATTTATCTTTAGAAAGTAAACAATTTATCTAATAGAAACTTAATTGTAATAAGGAACGGTTTAGGCCACTTAACTTACACTTGTTATTCACAGGTTCTCGACGTCGTCAGGGATGGTGCTGGACGACCCCGCCAAGTTCCCGCCGAGTTTCCGCATGTCTCGGTCGGGCTACACATTCCCCACGGCGCGGCCCGGCCTGCGGCTGCGCCACCCCCGCCCCAACACCCGCCCCCGCCTTCTCCACGCCTTCAAGCGGGGCGCCTCCGTTATCAAGGCCTCCATGCCCAAGATCAAAGACGTCAATATCATCGACAAATACTCCCGAGTCGTGTTCCCCGTCTCGTTCCTCGTGTTTAACTTGGTCTACTGGGTGTTCTACGTGGTATGAGGTTCGGCCGAGGGGCCCCTGGACAGTTAACAGGAAGGGCTCGCGAGCGGGTGGTTAGACGCCATGTTGGGATACTTCAAGTCCTGAGCCGGATGTTTCATTCCAGACCGCAGAAGAACTCGATAGAGTTCAAAGGGAAAACACACATGCAAAAACAACTCTAGGACTGTTTGCCGAAAAAATAAAAAACATGAATGCTTTCAACGAATTAATTGTTTAGGCCTATATAAAGTTAGAATAAATAAATGTGATATCATTTTAAACTTAAACCATAGCGGTAATATATTTTATGGACATCCTGTTTACACTGTTGTGATTAAAAAGTGAAATTATTTTTTGTGTGGACTTGAATAATGTTGAGCCGACAAACTTTTGAGATGTTGAAATAATGGACATAGTTTCCTAGATATAGTAGATGTAGTTCGCTAGATTAAGGACTGATTTTCCTATTAGATTTAACAACATCGGGCAAAACTGTAATGATATGTTAATTTTATTTTGGATGAGGAAGCTGAGAGAAGACATGGCTGCAGAATATTATACCATGGAAGAATGATTTCCGAGATTAAATATTATTTGTAATCTAAAGATTGAGTTTAAAATATTATTTCAAAATAAGTTTCAATATTATCAATTGAGTTATGTATTACAGAATATCCTTTTTTAAGAATAATGTTCTTGACTTATTATTCCATAGTGCCAATTAAAAGTTATATCCATAGTCATCCATACAGGAGAATTAAAACAAATATGAAGTGGGAAAGGGAGGGTAATTTGCATATTTATCACTCGTCAAGTACAGGCCAACCCCATGAAAGCACATGAAAAAACACGATGAATTCCAAAATATCAAAAAATTCATTAGTCAGTGTCACTATCAAGTGAACAAACAATAAAATTTTTGAACAAGGTAAAAGCACAATAAACTAAATGATCCAGCCAATAGGAAACGACATCATGACCAAAAAACAAAATGCCTGTGATATACCTAGCAGGATCTTCCAACAACTAACTTGTTTTTTGTTTGTTTACATGATGGACATACCTGTTGCTAGCGTAAGATACGTGAAATTTCCCTCCCTCTTCTGCTTAATTGTTGTATTAATCCTACTATAGTATCAAGGCCGAGTAGTTATCTGTAGGCAACATCGCACCTCTTTAGTTGAACTGAACGTCTATCAAGACTTTCCTATGGCATCATCTGCTGGCCAATTGAAATCAGCTGGCTCTGTTGGAGTCATTATTGTGCAAATAACTCATATCATGCAAAAAGGAGTTGTCAGATCTAAAAGAGATGCTTGAGTACCAGAAGATGGCTAAAATGAGCCTACTCCTTGAGATCTTGTTAGACATCCGTCATGGCAACAGCTCTACAAATGACAGGGAGTAAAATTGTGCAGGCTTGCAGTGAATTGTTTCAACTCACCAGTTAGCCTGGACAGTCCTGGCCACTTGTAGTCACGAGCAGTGCTTGATTTGTAAAGATTGAGGTACCGGAACTGTAATTTGCCAATTTGTACATAACCCCCCCCCCTTTATCATTTTTCTCTTTGGCTATGTGATTAATTAGGTCGATTTAAAAAGTCACATTTTATCCGGCTCGATTTTTTTTTAAGTAAATTAAAAACTAACAAAGAAGTATTTTACTAAAAAATAAATTGTCTAAATAATTCTACACTTTTTATGACGCCTTTTGAGAGTATTCAGGTCTTATTAGCGTTTGCAAGATTAGGCTTACCTCAAGAAAAAAGAGCATTAATTTCGAGAGAGCGCTAATTTCATGCCGAAATTCCGCGCGTAATTTCCGTACATTTTAAGTGATCGTTATTTTTGGTAATATTAATCCGGTCGAGTACACGTGATCAAATACTCCGGCCGATTACACATAATCCTCTCTTTTAGCAAATTCCCCGGCCGATCACATGCGATCGTCTTTTGCGGCAAATTCTCCGGCCGACCATACGCGATTGTCTTGTGCAGCGAATTCTCGGGCCGATCATACTCGATCGTCTTGCGGCAAATTCTCTGGCCGATTACACGCGATTGTCTTGTGCGGCAAAGTGCCCGTCAGATTACACGCGATCGTCTCTCGTGGCAAATTCTCCGGCCGATTGTACGCTATTGTGTTTTGCGGCAAATCATCCGTCCGATTACACACGATTGTCTCTTGCAAAAAATACTCGGCCGATTACACACGATCGACTCTTGCGGCAGGAAGTAAGAGGTCCCGGAACGCCGTTCCGCTGCAAATCAAGCACTGGTTACGAGAGAAGTCAACTCAAATAAGTTTGTTTATGCTCCATTCAAGCTTTAATACGTTTTTTTCTTCTTCATACTGCATTTGAGGTTTTAAATATTTTTTTTTATCAATAAAATGAGATTTAAAAATCTGAAATCAGCTTGAGGAGCTAATTTCAGCATGAAAAATAATTCTTAATGATTTGTTGCGACCCATCAGTGTTTTAGTAATTTGAGAAATGTTAAGTAATTTTTCACTTGATTTTAAAGTTTATAAATTTAGCGGGCGCCATCTTGGAACCACCATTTTTAAATGTGATAGTTAAATTTAAATATCACAGAAGTGTACACCATCCAGTTCATACACTTATACAAATTGCCACATTTATTTTATAGTTTCAAAAATCCCCCCAAAATTTGTTTTTATGGTGTTCTCCCCCTTTCTGGGCACCCCTGAGTTTTTCCCCGAACTGTAATCGGATGCTCTACTGGAAAAGTTACCAAAGCCAAACCACACCTGTTCAATCGAACTTTGGTCTCGTAGTTATCTTTGATCCCTCAGACCACCAATTTCAAGCTTGTAGCAAATTCGAGTCTAATTTGGCCTACAATTAATTTTATTTGGGCTAAGTCAGGACACTTCAGAGCAGTGTGCCACAACTGTTTCCAGAGTACAGTACACCTCGGATTATCTGGATTGATGTGGAAATATCACCTAAATTGCAATCCCAAACCTAGTCCTTGCTATATCGATGCTACAACAGCGTATCAAGACTACCAAACAAGTTTGTTGTATACCCACTTATTTTGAAACTTGACGTCCACACAAAGCTTTCTCAACTATGCAAAACAAGTGACGGTAACTAACCCGTAAAATTGTTGTAGGTTACGCATGTGTTGGTTACTGATAGCGCTTATAGCAACAAACCAAAACACTCTAGCAAAAATGCTGTTATGAACAGGTAATGCAGTGACTTCAATTTTAGTGATACTAACTTACAAGTACAACTTTCTAAATCCACCTATTTACTGTGATTTTAATATTTGTATTTAGGCCCATCCAGATAATGTGAGGTCCGGATAATCTAAGGTGTACTGTGTATTTGTCTAATTTTAAATGCACTTATGTTTGAAAATTCATTTAAGTGTTTTTAATGTTGTCATTAAGTCAAGATGAGTTCAACCCATTGGCAATGATATGCTTACCATGTTATGAACTAATAATAAAACTTTTGGAATGTATGGATTTAAGACAGCAACATGTAATATATCCTTATATTTATACAATGTAATAACTTTTGAACTCTTTTTCCTGATACCAACATTATTTATAATCCTGACACATCCTTGACATCTAATTAAAATGATTCAAAGTAATTGATTTAAGTTGTCAAATAAGTGAGTATGCAGGTTCGCTGCCGTGGAAATGTGAAATTGAGAGATTATGCAATAATCCAGCAGATCTCAACTAGATGAAGCCACATACCAAGTTTTATTGAGATATGTTGAGAAATAAGTTAAATACAAAATTTTATTCATTTCCCATTTTTTTAACATTGGGACAACAGACTGAGGTTACCACAATCGATATCTCGATTACCAATGGACATAGAACATTGATTCAAAATACTCAATTGTTTGCTTTTTGCAAGCTGAATTCAATGGTCCAAACCAGAATTAGTTAATTATAACGGAATTAGTTAATATTATTTTACTTTATGAAAAACCCAAAAACACATTTTTAGGGGGTTTAACCCCCCTTAACCGTAGCTTTTCTTTGAGCCAATTGGGTTGGTTTTAGAACTCATCCTTGTCCAAATAATTACCAGTTTTTACTTTTGTTCCAAATTTTGTTATGATCGGTAAATTTTTAGTGAGTTATCGAAAAACAGAGAAACTTGTATAAAAAATTAACGAATGGTGTTTTTGGCTTCTGGGGGCCCCAAAACAAAAGTTATCATGGCCTCAAGCCGTACCGTTGGGTTGGTACCGTTGGGTCTTGCCATGAGACCTACGGTAGTAGCTTCTTCCCTATTAGGGAAATTTGCTAATGCAGCATGAAAATTAATTATTTCACCCCTCAAGGCCATTTACCAAGTCAATAACTTTGAATCAATAATACTGGAGAGGGCATAAAAAGGCTGGTTTAATTTTTGCTTCAGTATTTTCTAATTTTTACATTATTTTAAGCAGAAACATAATTGGGTTGGATTTACACCCAACAATTTATAGCGAATTTCCCTGTAAGGGAGGAAGCTATTACTGTAGGTCTCACGGTAAGACCTAAGCCCGAGACCATGATAACTTTTTGTTTTGGCGCCCCCAGAAGCAAAAAAACATATATATATATATATATTACATGTATTCGTAAACATGATAACTCTTGTAAAAATTTTCTCGTCCTTAAAGAAAATAAAAAAATCTATATCTTCCTTATTTCTGAATATATCTTGGTAGGACTTGGATATAGTTCCTTCTCGTTCAGATCTACTAAATATTGAATTATAACTACCCAGTTTTACCTGTTGCAGCAAATCTGCATACACATTTTCCATTTTATTCTCATGGAGCTTACAAAAACATGTCATATCTTGCCATGTTGGATTGCAATATGTTTTTCGCATTTGAATTTCGCTGAGTATGCAGGTTTGCTGCAACGAGGATATTTCAAAAATAAACACAAAGTATATAGACTAGTAAAACTAAACTACACAAAAAACCGTAAACCTAGACCAAATTGCAAAGCGATAGTTCTTAATGAGATTCTACATAGCTAGTTAGCTGTTATCAATAACATGACATCATTAATTAGGCCTACACATTATTGTCGTCAAATATTGATTTATTCAGGTAGCCAAATAATAATTCTATCATTAGTCACGATATGTGGTTTTATCAACTGCAAATAGTTCATGAATAAATGCTTAAGATCAAATTTCTTCAGAGTTTTCGGAAAAGCAACACTAATTAATGGTAAAAGGAATGAAAGGAATGAAACAATCATTTATTTAAACTATCTTTATTTATAGTTAGGAATCATCAGCATGTACTGATATAAACATATGAGAGAGGTGCCTCATGTATGCTCAGACAAATATAAACAGAGAATACAGTATAATACATCAAACAGAAATGTGCTTTCTTTTTTAAAAAAAAATTTCGAAGTAATAATACTAGAGAACAAGATTTAAATTTTAGGCTGTGGATATAAAAAACTTCAAAATGTAAAGGTGAACTATAACTAAATCAAAACTGGCAAATTGTTTTTCCTCATCAACAATTATATTGCTATTTTCTAACAAAGAGAATTTTATAGAAGTCTTATCTCTTTATGAAAAGCCATTCATTCATGCTAGACTCACCACCCGATTAATTCAGTTAAGCGATGATAAGAAACCAATTTTTATAATACAAACTAGGTAAGCAGTCAATCCTGAAACTTACAATTTAAACTAGACAAAAACTTCAAACATACTATATCAAAAAAGTACAAAAAAAGGTGAGTAACATTTATTTAAAGAAATAGAACATTACTTGCTCAAAAAGCTATCGGAAACTACGTGATATAAAAATATCGATTTAATCATCGTAATAACAATAAAACAGTACACTAAAATGAAGGGGGTATTGTCGCACATGTTAACCTAGAAACAGACTACGTCGATACGTCTCTAGGCATATAAAAATAACAAACTCGAAGTCTCGATCGACGGGTTAGTCAGTCCGTCCATACGATATATGTACATTTGTAATTTGCAAGACCGACTCAACTGTTCACAAGACTACAAGTTTCTTTTACTCTTAAATGCGGTTTGCAGTAGAGGGAATACTCGAGTCGGCGGATAAGATACGTGTAGTTAACTATGGAACGGTCACCGTCGCGGTGGAAACAAAGAACCAAGCTAACTGAGGCAGCTCACGTCCGGGTCACTTCCACACTCACTTGTCTCTCTTTGCGGTTGCACATTTTTTTCTATTTTTTTGGTATTTTTATTTTTTTTAACACTTTACAAAAAGTTTCAAAGTCTCAATGTCTTTGTATCCCTGTGAAAAAAGCCTGCCTAGCAAAAGGAAACCTTGTTGTTTCGCTTCTGCTTTAATACTTGCAGAGTTCATTCCACGTTAACATCACAGAAAGTTTGGTCGGGGTTGCAGTGTTACTGGCGGTTGCCTCGGTTGCCGCCGCGAGGGTTGCCGCCTCGGCCTCCAGCGCCCCTCGGAGCTGGGAAAACAACACAAATATTATTATTTACCATCCTAAACACATGTCAGATTCACACACTACGTTTGTACTCCTTAGCACATTTATTTTAAGAAACAAAAATCTAAAATAGTATAGAAAATTTTACAAATAAAAAAGCCTTCATGTAATAAATTTACGTGACAAAATGTATTTCATCAAATTCAGTGAACACTTTACAACTATTCCTTATCAGTTAATGACTTTTAAGTACACCAATCTTAAGTAATGGATTATTTCCTTCAAGGCACTCATGCCTGGGGGCAGCCGGAGAAAAGGGACGCGGCCCCTATCGTTTTAGTCATTTACTTAGTCCTAATAACTGAATTCAATTAACTAAGAAGAATAGGCATACAAATTAAATTGTAGAATTTGGCAACAAATTATATGTGCAAGGGGGTCTGTCAGAATACTTAACAGACCCCCAGGTGCTAAAATTTTTTAAATCTATCAGTCTGCACGAAAATGAGATAGATTTCATTTAAAAAATTATAGCCTATTTAAATAAAAGCAGACTATCAAAGCTTTAATTTTGGTAGGCTAACTGCTTGAAAAGAGAGGAGGAAGACTGATTAATATGTTTTACCACCCATTTTTTATTTAACACTACTTCGCACCAGATCTTCATATGATGTATCTCCCTCATTTCTAAACAAAACAAAACCTCACCGAAGGCTTTTCTTTTATCAAAATATTTTAGTGATCATTCATCTGTTAATTTGGAAGAGCGGACCGAAGCCCCAAGGCACTTCAGCCATGAGGGCTTGTTGCGCACCCTTTTCACGATGATGAGGTGATTCAAGAACTGTCCAGGATCATGTTCCTGATGAACACCTACAGCCAACAAACACCTCTTGTGGAAGGTATCTCCCCCCCTCTGGGTGATCCTTAAAGTTGTTGCCTACATACTCCCCGGTGCTACAAGCCTCACCTCCTCTGTTGCCGCCTCGGTCCTGCTGCCCACCGCGTGGCCCGCCCCGCCTCTCCCCGCCCCCTCTGTAGCTCCTCTCCCCCCTCTCTCCTCGCTCTCCCTCCCCTCTCTCGCCTCGCGACTGGTAGCCGTTCTGGTAGTAGTTGTTGCCTCCTTCGTTGTTATTTCTGAAACAAGAACAGTCAGTGACAAAGATTTTCTTGGCGGGATTTGGAATTCATACAAATAGTTTTAGAATCCTTATGGGCCAAGTTTTGTGTTGAAAACTTTAAGGTTCATAGATCGCTGCAGACCTAGTGGTAAAAAAAGTGATCTTCACATAAAGCTGCTAATTTCTTTAAAGTAGGTCTAATTGATTGTGAGAGTAATTATAAAAAGAACATGCTCTAGCAATTGGCAGCTGTTAGGAATATGCCATACTGCCGAACATGTTTTAACGGACACAGCGTACTCCAATTTAGTGGGTCAAAAATCACCTTTACAGAACAGGTCAACCATCGAAACACAGGTAGTTTGATACGACAGGTGAATGCAACCCACACGTAGTACCCACTCAAAGTACTGCAACCTAATGATTCCAAGATTCATTTGAGTTCAAATGAGTAAAGTTCTACATTTGAAGCTTAAAATAAGCTAACTAAAACTTAGATTTTATAAAACTTAAATTTTAAGCTGTTAAGAACAACACAACAAAAGAATTGACAAAAAATAATTGAAACAAGAGATGATTGACTTTTTGGCAGCGTAGCAAAGACAATAACCAAAAAGCTTCCATAACCTTTTTCAATCCACCTTCTCTTATTCTAATTGTACTTTCTCTTCCTTCAGTTGTGATATACATCTAGTGATGCCAACTAGACATTCACTTAAGCTACTGATCTCCAATAATGTAACTAGTTTTTTAATTATTATTATTATTCAATTTCCCACTGACCTGTAGTAGTTGCCGCCGCCCCGGCTGTTCTGATTGTTGCCGTAGTTGCCTCGGCCGTTCTGGTAGCTGCCTCGCCCGCGCGGGCCGCCCCTGCCTCGGTCCGAGCCGCCCCTCCCCCTCCCGCCTCGGCCTCCACCGCGCCCGGCCGTCTGGAAACCTGCGGATCATTCGGGTATTGCAGTGTTTTTGCTACAGCTTTTTTTCACCGAAAACAAGATTCCTATGACATCACTATCTCAATAATCGGTTTTTATGACCGATTTGCTTTAAATTTTAAGGATCAGAGATCGATATGTGCAAAACGCCCTTGTCACGGTGTATAGTTACCCAAAGAACAATGTTGAACAACGATATATTTATGAAATCGTTGCTTAAGAACGTAAAGCCTGGATTCCAAGACGACCATACAGTGAACGGTAACACCTTTAAACAAATAAATCTGGTCGTCGGAAAAACCAGGCTTTTATTTTAACTATGCCAGATTTGTTTTTTTAAGGATAACTGCTTCCTGTGTCTTGTCAGAATTACTGACTTTAGAGCCTGCGCTCGCGAATCATTAAAGTGGGCTAAGCCCAATACAAAATAGCAATTATTACACTATAACCCACACAAAAATTGTGTCTGTTAGTACAGCCCTGCACCAAGGTTAATACAACATTAATTATAGACTGGCATTATATTAAACTTTAATACTATAAAAAGTAGGCCTGACTGATTTAATTTATTAGTAGTCCCCTTTTATGAAACAAACTTTAAAAGAGCATAAAGTTTCGACTATGAAGTAACAAGGAAAAATGCTAGAACAGGAAAACTTTTATCCAAAAACTAATATTAAAATGTCAAGGCCTGTCTAGTTTATTCAACTTTATCTATCTTTCCATGGAAATAAAAAGCTTCACAAATATTTTCGGTCTTTAAACAATACAAAATCCAAATTTTAATAGGTCTTATCGTGTAGTAAATTAATTCAAGATTTAGACAATTAAGAAAAGTTTATGCTATTGAGAAAATATTTAGCTCAACCATTGTTCCATGAAACTTCCATTTTAGGGTACAAATTCCACATGCATAAAAAATTATGGCCGCAAACATGAGTTATAGTTTCATCCTATGAACTGTGTATATAAATCACTAATCATTATTAATTATTAGTATCTTAATTATTAATTTGCATGTTCAGTATCAAATTTGTTGTTAATATATTTTGATATTTTTATTTATTTGTTACGTGGTTATATTTTTATCTGTACATATTAATATATTTATTTACATTTGAACAGAGTTATATTAGCTGTTGTTAATTTATAAAAATAATTGTTATCCTCTTAGATGCTTAGAGAAAAGATTTCATAATATCTGGTTATTATGTGGCACATATTCTTGATATAATTCAATCTTTGCTTGTTGTTATTTATTTATTTATTTTTTTACTCTAGATATTTTTCCAATGTCAAGTGACTTGAAGGATCAACAGATAACGGACCATTGATTTTTATATATTATGCTTCAAATTGTGATACATTTTAATGCTATGTTGTAATTGGCATTTGCTGTATCATGGCATTATAAAATAAATAAATAAATAATAGATGTTCCAAAATTACAAGGTAAACCCCCACACTCATCTCATATATTACACAGTAATTAAAGTACGGACATGCTTTGACATTAAATGTACCAAATAACTTGAACCATCGTCCTTAAAAGCTCATTCCAAAGTTGATATCAATAAATTACACAAATTATTAAAAAGTTTATCAATCCCATCCACACCGAGTATTCAATTTATTTATGGTTTTAGCGCAATTATTTGTCCAAAGTGGACTTAAACTAGTCCAATAGTTTCACTCGTGTGACTGACCGTCGTTGGAGTTGTCGGCCCAGTCGTCGGCAGCCGGTTGGCTGTTGCTCGTGTCGTTCCAGCGGCTCTGTTCGCTCTGCTCCACCTGCATCGCCCAGTCATTGTTCTGCTCCGTCGTGTCGTTCCAGTCTCCCGCGCCCGACTGCGACTTCTGAAATTCAAACGATATGAGATGACAACATTTTCCTCGTTAGTTGATAGCTAATTAGATAGAGCCGAGTAAAATATGGATGAATTTTTTATCCTTAAACTACCTTAAAAATATGTTTTTTGGGATTCTTCAATTTTAAAATGTCATCATAAAAATGGAAATGATTTTCTTGAGATTTAAAATGGCCTAGGGTTCTGCCGAACCGAATTCTTGGGCACTCACCCATTCACTCACCCAATTCGCAGGTGAGTGAATGTGCTGTGGTCAGAAATTTGTATTGATCATCTAAGTTGTATAGGAAATCGATCATATAATTACAAGATTAATTGGAGACAGATTTTTAATATGAAGGTTTATGTTGCAAGCTCATATTCAATAATTATACAATCCAAACAAGGTCACACTACAATCAATCTTGCAAGAAATATAATATTACAGTAAATGCTACCACAGAGCTTGTTGCAAGAAAGTTTAAGTTCATATTACAAGTTAGTAGTGGAAATAATACTATAGTTCTGGACAGCCTTACTGGCGGGTGGCGAAAATTGTAATCTCCCAAAATGTCTGCTAAATAAACACATGTTTTGGTAGAACTGTCAAAACTTTGTTTGTTTCACCTCATTTACACTAAAAAGAATGCCCTGTAATATTTCACCGAGAGATTTCTTACGCAATTAAAATTTCTGGAAATATTTGCGCAATGCATCAGCTGGTCTTTTTGTTTTGGCAATCTTTCATCTTAAATGATTTGTTTACATTTAAGAATGTGTTTCCACACTTTTGTTGTCGTACTGCATGAATTGTGTTGAGCTTGCAAGCATAACATTAGTTGCACTTGCGGTTGCAGTAAAATATTTCCTTGTGTAAAGTACCTTTACATAAACAAATGACCATGTGATTTATTACCTAAACATTGCAGATATTTAACACTAATTACGACAATAGCACACTCACTCACCCACCAGTAAGGCTGTCCAGAGCTATAACTATTAGGCCTTGTTTGCACGACGACCAGACAGTAGGACAGTAGAAAAAAATTCTTTTGTTCTCTTTTGTTTAAAGGTGTTTCTGTCCACTGTACTGGGCGTCGTGCAAACAGGCCCTTACTTGCTCAAGAAAACTTTTGAGTTCCAGTACAGTATTGCAGCACAAATTTGGCACAATCATGAGTTTTAGCAGACATTTTTATAATTTCCTCTATTTTTTACTACTATTATACTTCCTAAATTTTTACCACCCTCCAGAAGAAGCAATCCAGAAGAAGCGGAATTAATAAACCAAATTCAAATTGAATCGGATGTGGACATCACACATAGCAGAAGCAAACTACTTCCACCTTCTAAAATGGTTAATGATGACGGTGGCTAGAATAAGAATCAAAGGTAATACTTTTCTTTAACAAGTTTGATTTTCCTAACCAAACGGCTCACTATCATTATTGATCACATCTATTCCCACCCTTCCAGCTTAAGTTTAATATTACTCTGTAATTGCACTCTGAATAAACACACTTTTGGGAAAGAGAATTAGGCAAACAGGAAAGACACTTAGATAAATATTTATTATCATTCATACATTTGAACATGACAATAAAAGTGCAACAATGATATTAAATGATAAAACGTATTATATACAAATAAGATGTTGATAGCTTCCAAAAACCCTGTCTCTAACCACCACTATCACTTTTCAACAAGCAGCACAGCAAACTATAATCTGTGAGGAACATGAAGAAGATAGGTTGTTTACAATCAAAAACTTTTTGAATTTGATGTTTTGGTTTTGAAGGACAACAAATTACATAACTAAATGAACTTTCAATGATTTTATGAAATAATGTCTTTTGCTCTTCCCCAAACCAAAAATTTCAAGATGTAACTCCTTTTTATTGTTGACACCCAAACTTCAACATTTTACTCGCTAAGTAAACTCACCGTGGTCTGGTAGGCATTGCTGTTGTCGAACTGCTGCGTGGGCACAGGTATGGCCGCGGGTGCGGGGGCGGGCTGGTGTGGGGGCGGGGGCTGGGGCGGGGGGACGGGGCTGTACTGGGCGGGGGCGGCGTACAGCACCTCAGCCGGCGGGGGCGGGTACACCGGTGCCGCCCCCGGGGGCGGGGCAAAGTTGGCATTGGTGAACGTCTGTGTGGGGATGGGCAGGGCAGCCGGCGGCACCACTGCCACTTCTGGTTCCAATTCTGATTCCTGATAAAATAAAAACATTAGTTTGTAAGTTTTAACAGACAATCCCTGTGAACACTATTCAATACGTAACAGACGCTTGAAATGTTCGCTGCGGCGTACCATCTGACCCTTCAGGGCAGCAGGGGGTTTAAGAACACATTCTTAAATGTACCCACATTGCTAAGTACCCACTATCTGTGATGGACACTGTTTGGCAAAATCAGTCCAAAGAAGTTTCATTACACAGCAATGTTCTACATTATAAATATTTTTGGATGTAGTTCAATCAAGATTGAATTTAAATATGTTTAATTATTTCAAAACATGCCTGAAGTATTTGATATTCCAAAAAACATATTTCAAGTATATCTACTCTGCGTACTTACAAAGAGTGATATTAAATTTTGTAATGTACAAAATTCTTTTCCAAATATCTCTTCTCCTCCATCTTTTTTTCTAAACCTGAACTGCCTGTCGCCAAGGGCAAACAAGCCTGTGCGGCAAACTAAATAAGACAGCAAGGAGATAGTCGGTAGTCACATAGGCTAGCCAGAGTTGACCGCTTATGATGGATCAGGAGTTGCCTGCTGCTGGGATCAAACCAGCGATGTTTGACGTTTTGGGGGCCAGCGCAAACCTCTGAGCTACTGCCTCAGTCTAACACCATCCTTCTCCATGGCGGAGCTCTTTCCTCCATCTAACACTTTAAAACAAAGATGAAATGATGAATGACATACTTTAGTTGTTAGACTTTAGACAACCATCCACTTAATGTTTTCCAACTTGAAGTTTTCCGTAAAGATTCTGCTCAGTACCCGGATAAAGTCGACAGATTTAGCTTAGTACCCGGATGAAGTTGACAGATTTAGCTCAGTACCTGTATGAAGTTGAAGGCGGTGGGCCCGCTGCCCATGACGTTGGTGAGCACGTCGGTCATGGGCCGCTGCGTGATGTACAGCCCCGCGGTCTCCACGACAACCGGGTCCAGCACAGCCGCCGCCGCGCTCGGCTGGAACGTCGCCGAGGGCACAGGCTCCGCTGGCGCCTCCTCCGGCTCTGGCTCCACGTGCTCCGCCGGCGCCGCCACTACTGGTTCTGCCACCGGCGCCTCCGGTTCCTGCAACAACACCCGTGCACATTACATTATCACACTGTTGTTGAGGCGACAAATACGTCCATTGTTGAAAATTTATGTATTAAGACCGCAAAATGATATCAGATGTTCAATATTTTAATTATTCCCTAAAGACTTCAATTAATAAATTATATTTATACAAAATTTTACCATATTTAATAAATTAAACCCACTTACAGATTACGGTCTTTTATTCTAATTGTTTTAATTTCTATTAGAAACAGTGAGCAATTATACCATCCTCAAGTCGAGAAATTCACCTCTAAATTCTTAGGTGAGCTTATTAAATTGTAAAGCCGCTATTAGAAACAGTTAAAAACTTTAGATGCTTATTTATAATACTCGATGTATTGTTGATTGACACCATTCTGAACTACTATGTGCGTTATGAATATATATATTTTTGATTGATTGATTGAAACTCGATATTAATAAATAAACAAAAATTTAGACAGTTTTACTTATAGATGAGAGCAGGATTGGAGTTTCCATGGACATGCACTGCAGCTACGGTATATATTCAGCTTATTGTGCACCCTCAAGGTTTCAGCATTATCCCATAGCACATTGCCATTGGTAACTGACGAACCCTGGAAACCCTGGGAACCAAGGTCTCACGTTTTAACAGAAAAGTAACAATACACCAAGCTGCTCTCTCAGACAGGTTTACTGATATCTAATGAGAATTAATACCTAATAATTCTTGTGTTACATATCCTGATTTTAAGACCAGAGATTGTAGGCCTACATTAAATTTACTAGCGTATCTTCCTAAGACAAATAGTAACATTGATTATCATGAGGATAATCAACTATCTATGCCTCATTGTGAAGAGCGGACCGAGGTCCCTGAGCACCGCAGCCGCGAAATGGCTTCCTGCAGACAAATCTACTTATGGCTGGATCAATGATCATTGCTATAAAATGAATTTCACAAAAAAAACCAAAAGAGAGCTTGAAGGCGTATTTCTCACCTGTGGGGCGCTTTCCTCAACCACTGCCTGATCAAAGTAGCCGCAGTTGCTGATTTTCTCGATCAACTCCTTGAGAACAGAGTACTTGGTGCCAACGATTTCCTTGTCCTTCCCCTCGACAATGCTCAAGAGGTGTTTAGCAGCGTTCTGTGCCTGTTCCTGTATTTAGAGAAAAAAATACAATTATGCAATGATTTTAACGAATAGTAAAGTATTACTAATACGTGTACTATTAAGGGACCCGGATTGCAGTGTGTCTGAATCATTCATCCACACAGAGCTTGAGGTCATGGGTTCGAATTTCACGGTAAGCGATGGTAAAATGCTTACCTCCCGTATACGGGTTGAGCCAGCCCTGTGAAGTAACTGAGAAGCTAAAACTTCAGTGTCGAGAAAGGTAGCACCAAGTAAAATACAGCGAAGATCGTGCTGGGTCATTCCAAGTCAAATCATCCAGAAAAAAAAGGATTTGTAACCCACCATCTCAGAATTTGATGAAACTTGGTGATTTTGATCTTTTCACATGCCTATGGAAGAATACCAAATTTCAGCTTCTTATCTCAAACGGTTTTTTTCTTACAGATATTTGAAATTTGTAAAACTCTGTCACTTCTGTTGTTCCAGAGCTCCAAGATAAACTTGCATAGATTAAGAAAAAAATTTGTATCTTTGCCATTTTTAATCCAATTGTTATGAAAAATTGCAGTAATATTAAGTAAAGTGTGCTAAATCCAGGAAAAAATAAATCATTAATATCTTTCTATATTTAGGACATTGAAAAAACCATTTTTTACAATTTTTTTGATATTTTTAGTCCGATGACAGTGTTTTACAAAAAAATTAATGTCTCCTAAAGGGGCAATGACAATCAAGTAAACTTTTGTTTAAACTTATCTACATTAACTTTCCTAACAGATGAAGCAACAAAACACATGGCTTTTTGCATGCTTAGCAACTTAAAAAATCATTTTTAAAATTTCCAAATAAAAACATGTTTTTTGAATGGAAAAATTTAAAAAATCTAATTTTGGTTTGCACCATTAAATTCAGCTTGAAACAACAAATATTTTAGTGTTTTGAATCTTTGTTCTATGTCTATTGGTTGCTGAGATATTGAATGATGTTGATACGGTACGGTGTCCAATGTTATCCTTATGGAAAATAATTAAAACTCAATATCACGCTTATTTTCGAACTTATCATAGTAAAATTTGGTATATAGCATCTCCTATTTGACTTTTCTTTGATGATGGCTAAAAAACATAAACATTTTCCATCCCTATGTCAGCAATCCTGCATCCTCATAGAAATGGAGTGTTAAATTATCGTAGCCTAAATTATCGTAGCTTAAATTATTACTAAGCAATTTTGCTGCCTTGAGAAAGCAAGAAATAGTTGATTTTCAATGATTATTCAAAAAATATCAACCAGAAGAACCCACACACCAAATTTTATTATGATAAGTTGAAAAATAGGCGAGATATTGAGTTCTATTTATTTTCCATAAGGTTAACATTGGACAAAGGACCGTATTAACATCATTAATATCTCAGCAACCAATAGATATAGAACAAAGATTCAAAGTACTAAAATATTAGTTTTTTCAAGCTGAATTTAATGGTGCAAACCAAAATTAGATTTTCTAAATTTTTCCATTTAAAAAATTCAAAAAACATGTTTTTATTTGGAAATTTTAAAAATGATTTTTTAAGTTACTAAGCATGCAAAAAGCCATGTGTTTTGTTGCTTCATCCGTTAGGAAATTTAATGTAGATAAGTTTGAAAAAAAAGTTTACTTGATTGTCATTGTCCCTTTAGGAGATATTATTTTTTTTGTAAAACATTGTCATCGGACTAAAAATATCAAAAAAATTGTAAAAAATGGTTTTTTCAATGTCCTAATTATAGAAAGATATTAATGATTTATTTTTTCCTGGATTTAGCACACTTTACTTAATATTACTGCAATTTTTCATAACAATTGGATTAAAAATGGCAAAGATACAAATTTTTTTCTTAATCTATGCAAGTTTATCTTGGAGCTCGGAAACAACAGAAGTGACAGATTTTTACAAATTTCAAATGTCTGTAAGAAAAAAACCGTTTGAGATAAGAAGCTAAAATTTGGTATTCTTCCATAGGCATGTGAAAAGATCAAAATCACCAAGTTTCATCAAATTCTGAGAGATGGTGGGTTACATGGCCTGGATGACTTGATATGGACTGACCCTGCTATGCTGACCACATGCTTTTCAGTATATTAGTGCACACAAAAAAGCCATGGCTAGCAGGCTGAATTCCTCTGGAGGAAGAGGCCTATTAGGCCACAGGATTTAATTAAAGGCTATAACGTTACTTAACATCTGAATCGTTATTAGATTTACTATCAATTGGTCAGAAGTACAAAAATTCCCTTTAATTATTTTAATACATAATAAAAATTGGGAATCTCATGGATTTCCCTCATCAAAGCATCATTTGTTGAGTGTTTGAATTCAAAGAAACCTATGGAACGAATTCAATTGCCATAGGACAATAACTCTGTGTGGCGATATTCAAATCATGTCAGCAAGGTTCTGTAATAGTAAAGTCACATAGGCAAGCCAGAGGAACAGGAGGCTCATGATGTAACAGGAGTCGCCTGCCTGCGGCTACCATCGAACCAGCAATATTTGACATTTATGTAACCAAACTGAAATTTCTAACAATGATAATGATCAAATTTATGCTTTTCATCAATTATATGGGATATTTCAAATTATTGTTCAAGTGGTTTCAGTGATAATTTCAATTAATTGAATAAATGTGAGGGACTTAGCAAAAATATAATGCCATAGAGATAAACTGATCGAATTACCAGGAAAGGGGGTTGACCCTCCTCCGGCTCGCGCTTGGGAGAGACTTCCGTGAAGAGATCGTCCAGATACTGCAGCTCGGCCTCGGTGAGTTTGACCGCCTTGTTCCGTCCCGCGAGGAAATCCTCTCGCACATTGTCCGTTCCCATGCTAGCCAACACATCCTGCAACAAACACCGATTACTAAAATAAGGCTTTTTTGACTGATTTGATCACACTGATGGTAAATAAGGTTTTGATGTTTGCAAATTGAGTAAATTCGTGAGACTTACGGGAAACCAAAATTTGCTTATCTGGGTGGGTTACTGGTAAGTTACACTTACCACATAACAAACCAACCACAAATAAAAACCAATTACCACCATCAATCATGTTACTCATAATTGATTTCCACATATATCGCAAGTCAAGCCAATTTCTATTTACGACTGTCAGAAGGGTTCATCCTGATTCATTTGGGGTGTTAAAAAAGGTATGTGATTAATATATTCATCAATTACCATGTCCCAAGTTTCTTCACAAGATAACAGCACAACAATAAAAACTATCAATCTGCTTTGGTCTAATGATTTTTTTCATTGTAGACTCTAGTACTATCTTTTACAGAAACTGTGTTTTTAAAGTCCATAGGCAACTTTTAGAACAATGCAAGTTATGAAGATAATAGGCTACCGAATACATAGTCTTAAGTGAACAAAAAAAGGATATTTGGTAAAAGAATGACTCACCTGAATAATAAGAATTTCTTTGACCTTGGATACTTCTTGCTGTTCCCGTTCATAAGCCTCTTTCTTTTCCCTCTTCTTTTTAGCTTTCTCAGCCTCAATTACGATTCCGTTAAGCTGCTTACTCAGTTCTTGTGCAAAGCTAAGGTTCTGACAGACCTCATCATACTTCAAAATAGCCAGCTTCTGATCGGGTTCCAGCGCAATTCCATTCTTTTGTTTCTCCCTGTACTCATCCAGCCGTCCCTAAAAAGGAGGAAGAAGAAAAGTCGATCATTATAAAAGGCAAGCTCACATTAAATTAAGCTTTACGGTTGTTCTCCCAAGATAAGCTACTGAAAAAAGTGACTGAGACATTTTTTCCCTTTTATTTTTTCTCTTGGTTCATTAATCAGTTCTTGGAAAACAGATTAAAGGTCAAATGTTTATGTTACATAATGGTGTACGAGTGTGTGTTTGTTGTTATGTTGTTACCCCTCTGTGGTGCAGGAGGTGCTTTCTAGTCCTCCACTGAAGAAACTCTTAAATGGAATAAAACGGACGTTGCAGAAGCCAGGTTTTTCAGCTGTGGGATGACTTCTCTTTCTGGCAGTCTTCTTATGTGGTCCGGCAGTGTTGTAAAATACCCCCGTTGCAGCAGACCTGCATACTCAGCGAATTTCAAATGCAAAACAACATATCTCAATCCAACATAGCGAGATTTGACATGTTTTTGTAAGCTCCATAAGAATAACATGGGGAATGAGTATGCAGGTGTGCTGCTACAGGTATATTAAAACTGGGTGGTTTTAATTCAATATTTAGTAGATCTGAACTAGAAGAAGCTGTTTACCAAGTTTTATTGAGATATGTTGAAAAATAAGCAAGATATAGAATTTTACTTATTTCCCATAAGGTTAACATTGGGACAACGTACTGTGTTTACCACTTTCAATATCTCGGTAACCAATGGACATAGAGCAGTGTTTCAAAATACCAAATTGTTTGTTTTTTTGAGCTGAATTCAATGGTGCCCACAAAAATTCGTTAAATTTTATTTTTCTATGTAAAAAATTCAAAAAACCCATTTTTGGGGGGGTTTATCCCCCTTTACCCCCCCTTCCGGTGGTCCGATCGGACTGGTTCACGAACTCGTCCAATTGATTACCACTTTACACGTCCGTACCAAATTTCATAAAGATCGGACCATTTTTGCAGCCGCTATCGTGCTAACAGATACATAGATATATATATATATATATATATATATATATATATATAAATTCAAACGAATAGTGTTTTTTGCTTCTGGGGGCCCCAAAACGAAAAGTTATAGTGGTCCCGAGCTTAAGTCTTACCATGAGACCTACGGTAATAGCTTCTTCCCTTTAGGGGAAATCCGCTAAAAAAGGCTCCTCTGTGTGAAGGTTTTTTCTCTGTCAGGCTCAGGTGGTGTTGGTCAAGTAGGAAGTTCCTTCCATATCTGGTGTTATAAGGATGCCTGTCTCCTAATCTTGTTTGGCCTGTTGTTACTACATGTGTTATTGTTTCTTGAATGTAGAGTCCAATAATTGTCAGGATTCCAAGTTCCTTGGAAGCTGCATGACATGTATCTTGTCATGGCACAATCATGACAAGTTCTGATTCTTCTTTTTTGAATAATAAGGACTCTTTGGAGGTTTGTGGATGATGTCCCTCCCCAAGCTATCAGGCCATACCTCAGGTATGATTTGTCCTGATTAATTCTAGGCCTATTTTACAATTGTTTTCATTCAGAAGGCTTTCATTGCCCTAATCTAAATGTGGAAACTATCAAGTCTACGAAATAAAGTAGGCTACCTGTAAGTTGCTTAATAATTTCAGAGCTGCTTTCAAAATCCATAAAAATGACAGCTTTTAAAGGTGAAGGCCTACATTAAATTTTGCTATTTAAAGCATGTTTTAAATGTGTTTAAGGACATATTTACTCAAACGAATACAATGGCTGACAGCAAGTGTATTCGCCATCTTGTTGAACTTTGTTTTACTATTATAAAACACACAGCAGTCAGGATTTTTAGGAGCACATTAGGTTTGAGCAAAAAATAAGAGGAAAAATGAAAGCATTTACTTTATAAAAACTACAAAACGGGTTCCAAGGTGTCTAAAATCAATGAAGGAAAATTGGGAAGAAACAATGGAAGATCTTAAAATGCAATCAAAGGAAAACCAAACTGTAAAAGAGAAATAAACAGAAAACGTTATATACCATACCACTTCCACCTTTAACCTTAACCTTACTTTACTTGTAAAGTAAAACCTCACATACTCAAAATTCAGGGTACTGCCAATTTATTCTGAACTATTAGGAAGTTTGAAATTTAAAGAGTTTGAATTAAAGAGGTTATTGTGAATGAAACTTGAATAAGGTGTATGGAGGTTTGTCTGTTTACAACCTGCCTGTGCGGTAGCTGATCAGCTGATCTTTTCATTTTTTACAACGACTTTGATAGTTCGGTAAAAAATTATCAAAGACCAGTGGTGTAGTGGCAAATATTCCAGTGTGGGAACGCTTAATATATTTGTCAAATTCCCTGCAAATTAAGTTACCTTTTCCCTGACCTGAATGTGTATATGATGTGTATTAGGCTATGTATTTTAAGCTCACTGTATTTACTGAGGTTTCAAGAAACCATTTAATAATTTGGATTTTTTTTTGGGAAAGTAAAATATAAAAACAGTAGTATATCTTTTTATATTTAACTAATTTTATTATTTCAAAAAAGAAGTTATTTTAGAAAGGTTATTAATTAAGTTAGTAACTACTTTTATGTATCCCCCCAAAATAGCAACATAGGCTTCATAACCTATTTTTAAATGACATGTTCTATACAAGTATAAAAGCAGAGAACTAAAATAAATTAAATCCATAAAACAGAGAAAAAACAGCAAATTAATTACAATGACTTTTTATGAACATTGTCGTTAACCTCCAAAAAAACACCAGACATAATCTCATTTTTAAATAACATATTCTGGACAAGTAAAAGCAGAGAACTGAAATTAATTAAATCCAAAAAACATAAAACAGAGAAAAACAGAGTGATTAATTACAATGACAGTTCATTGACAGATTGACAAATCATGTTTACAATTAGTCGGCAAATGCATACTCTTCCATAGTGGGATTATACGACGGCGCTCAGACTTACTGGACGAGTTTATTTTTTCGGCTATTTGTTGACTTACTATCTCGATATATCGACTTACTATCTCAATATTACGACTTGTTATCTCAATATATCGACTTACTATCTCGATATATCAACTTGATATATCGAGATACATCATGGAATCATGTGTTGATATATCAACTTACTATCTCGATATATCGAGATAATAAGTCCATATATCGTGATAGTAGGTCGATAAATCAAGATACTAAGTCGAAATATCGAGATAGTAATTTGATATATCGAGATAGTACGTCGACAAATAGCCGAAAAAATAAACTCGTCCAGTATGTCTAACCGCCGGGCGCCGGTAGCATACATGCATGCTCACTTCCCAATGTTAACCTTATGGGAAGTAAATAAAATTTTATATCTCGCTTATTTATTAACATATCTAAATAAATCTTGGTTTGTAGCTTCATCTGGTTGAGATCCACTGGATTATAGCGTGAAACCACTTTTTTACATTCCCGAGGCAGCAAATCTGCATACTCACTTCACATGTTATTCTTATGAATAATAGGCAATTAGAGTTTTAAAATAATTGCTAAGAATATGTACTTGATTTATCAGCCAACTCGGTCAGTTTTCAAGTTACGAGGGTTTCCTAAAGTATCATTTTGTACGTTTTTTAGGAGTTAGGCAAATAATCTTACAGAGTAGTATTTTTTTCAACCCTTTAAAAAAACGGGATGAGCTGAAAGGGGTTAAAAATATAAGTAATTATGAACCATTATTTTAAATTCAAATTTGTTCAAAAATAACCTCTTAAAAGAGGTAAAACTTCTTGAGTCTATTGAAAACACATAACTTCATAAGCCCACCATTTTCTTTGTTTGTTAAATAAACAACAAATTATTATATTATAACTTTTCCGCTAAAACTATTTATTTTTTGAGTTATTTGCGAAAAACCATTTGAATCGTGAACATCTCGAAAAGTATTAACTTAAAGAAAAAACTTTATAGAACAAAATTTGCTTAGAATTGGTCAATATATCCATGACCGGGCTTAGTTTTAATGTAACAATTTTAAACCCTAGAAGGGGTGGCACCCACCTCCTGGTAAAAAGCAACCCCTAAAACATTTTTAACTATGAAGTAGAGAATAAGTAGAACCTAAACCCAAATTTTCATGCAAATCGGTTGTGACCAAGAAAATTCTCCAGGGAAATGGTCAGTTACTGGAGTTGAGATAATAAGTAGATAGATCGAGATAGTAAATCAATATATCGGGATACATAAGTCGATATATCGAGATAATAAAGTCAATATAACGAGATAGTAAGTCGATATATTGAGATAGTAAGTCGACAAATAGAAAAAATAATAAACTCGTCCAGTACGTCTAAGCGCCGTCGTAGGATTATGTCACCGTTACCTCCACCGTCTGCCCTACTATGTGCACAATACAAAGTTCAAGTGAGGAGGTTATCTTTCGAAACAGATAGAGTAAAATCGTGTTTACAAATATGTTTGACAAGTATTGCATTTTATTAATGACATAAAAATATATACTGTATATTTTTTTATTTTTATACTCTTTAATTAATGTTTAAGACTATGTTAATACCCCCGTTGCAGCAGACCTGCAAACTCAGCGAATTTCAGATGCAACACAACAAATGGTATTTCAATCCAACTTAGCGAGATTTTACATGTTTTGTAATCTCCATTAGAATAACATGGGGAATGATTATGCAGGTTTGCTGCAACAGGTATGTTAAAACTGGTTGGTTTTAATTCATTATTTAGTAGATCTTAACTAGAAGAAGAATCTTAACATACCAAGTTTTGTCAAGAAATGTTAAAAAATAAGTAATATATAGAATTTTTTTATTTCCCATAAGAATAACATGGGGAATGATTATGCAGGTTTGCTGCCACTAAAAATTGAAATTTCGGGGATTTTAGACTAAAATACATTAGATCTCATCTAGATGAAGCCACAAACCAAGTTTTATCCAGATATGTTGAGAAATAAGCGAGATATAGAATTTTACTTATTCCCCATAAGGTTAACATTGGGACAACGTACTGTGTTTACCACTTTCAATATCTCGGTAACCAATGGACATAGAGCAATGATTCAAAATTTTAAATTGTTTGTTTTTTTGAGCTGAATTCAATGGTGCCAACAAAGATTCGATAAATTTTATTTTTATATGTAAAAAACCCAAAAAACCCATTTTTGGGGGTGTTTATCCCCCCTTACCCCCCCTTCCGGTGGTCCGATCGGGCTGGTTCACGAACTCGTCCATTCGATTACCACTTTACATGTCTGTTCCAAATTTCGTTAAGATCGGATCATATTTACGGCCGCTATCGTGCTGACAGACACATATATATATATATATATATATATATATATATAGATAGATAGATAGATAGATAGATAGATAGATAGATATATAACAATTCGAACGAATGGTGTTTTTTGCTTCTGGTGGCCCTAAAACGAAAAGTTATCATTGTCTCGGACTTAGGTCTTACCATGAGACCTACGGTAATAGCTTCTTCCCTATAGGCCTAGGGGAAATTCGCTAAAACTTATCTCTCTAGAAAATAAATCCGTCAAACAGCTAGGGTTACATTTAGACAATAAACTGACCTGGGATTCCCAAACAAAACATGTACCGGTAATCTCCAAATTGTCTAGGGTTCTTTTCTTATTGAGGAAATTAAAATCATGTGTTATTCATAATTTTTTGATCAAAGCATATTATGCTTTTTTTCACTCTCATCTCATTTATGGAATTCGGTTATGGGGAAATAGTACAGGTGCTTTAAAGCTTTTTATTTGTCAAAAAAAGGCTACATAAGAATCATAATGGGGTTAAAAGATACAGACAGTTGCTTCGAGCACTTTGAATCTCTAGAAATTTTAACTTTACCAAGTTTGTTTATTTATTATACCTTAATTCATGTAAAAGAAAATCTAGGGAATTATAGTAATAGATTAAGTGTTCACACACACAATACTAGAAATCAAGCAAAATTGGACCTTCTATTTTTTATATTAAGTAAATCAATCAATAGTCATTTATATTTGCAAATTAAATTGTTTAATAAACTTCCAGATTCTGCCTCAAATGTGTCATTTAATAAATTTAAATCTGTTCTCAAAGAATGATTTTCCTCAATGCCTTTTTACAAGATAAACTATTTTTTAGAAAATGACTTGGGACAAATATGAAATTTGGTTAATTTTTTTCTTTTGTTAAAATTTGTCCTCAGTTTTGCTTAAGTATTACTGTTATTTTGTTGAATGTTGATTTTATTTCTATCAGGATATTGGGATATTGGTTTTTTATATCTAAATTTTTGGTTGAACATACATTCCAAATATTATATAATAATTTAGAATATTTGGAATTATTTAAAGACTGTTTGTGTATGACGAAGTCTATTGTAATTCAATGTATTATTTAATGACTAATAAAGATCTTGAATCTTGAATCTAGAAATATAGGATTTTTAGCTATTTTCCCAGATTTTCCTGAACGGGGCATTAGGATTTTCCTGGGTTTCTGAAAACCAGTATGGGAACGCCGTCCCCATGCGTTCCCGCACCACTACACCACTGTCAGACATCAAAGTTTGTGAGTCTGTGAAAATCCTGTTGCCATGTACAAGTTACATGTAAATATTTAATGTTGCAAAATAAGATCACCAATGGATTGAGAGTACAGGATTGCACGAGTACATGTTGCAACAGGTTTGGTTTGATTTGCTCAATCTGAATTTCAGAGGCTAACATCGGTCTCAGTTCCAACTGTATAGGCTCGAATAGAGAAATATTCAAATTTGTTTGTCTACATTAAGGCATCAAAACATTTTGAATTATAGATATATTATTTTCCAAAAAAATTAGAGGTTTGAGTATTAGAGGAAAATGGGTACTTTAGTATTATACGGAGGCCACCCCTAAACAGCGCGCTGCGGCGGTTATGTTAGGTTAGGTTATCATAAATATGTTAGTAGGACTTTTTTGTTTCATTACAAATCGAACGATACCAAATGGTCATATTTTTGCCTGCCAAATTCCGTTGACAAGTGATGTGTGCGCTACGGTCAACGACCAGACCTTGGCCTGCTTGAAGGATATTTGGGGGGCTAAAGTATGACTCATCTCAGGGGTGCCCACAGGGGTCATGACGCAAACTGTGTCATTGAAATTTCTGAGGGGGTGAAAAATAGTAATTTTTCGCCAGCCTGGGGGGGATCATAAAACAATTAAAAAACAATTAAAACCCATATTTCTAGAACTTAGGATACATGCGTATATACGTGGTGTGGGCTCTGGGCAGTGACAATTTAAGTTTGGCAACGTTGAGCTAGTGGTTGATATGGTAACGAGACTCATGCGGTGGCGCTATGTACTCGTAGTTCGGAGAATTTCGGCGAATGCGTTCACTCCCACCCCTTTGAACTTGTGTCAGTTGCAGAGTCATTGCCCCGGGGGGGGTGAGCACATCTGACTCATCTGGTATAGTTCATTCATAACGAAACGAGGAAAGTCCTACTAACATATTTATGATAACCTAACCTAACATAAGCGCCGCAGCATGCTTTATAAGGGTGGCGATTGGGTAAAGTCGCTAGCAGCGGCGGTGACGTGTTCAACTCAATCCTCACCAATGCCACTACCTTCTAGGAGGCAGAAAACAAAGACCGCTTATCATAATTATGTCCAATTTGGACGGTAACTCAATTAAAGTATGTGGGTCATTCTCACATAAAGAGATAATTTAAGTCCTTAGGTTAAAAAATGCATTTTTAAAATAATGTTGTTGAAATATAATATTTACCCAAAATATGTGTATGTTTATTTATTCAACCCATATAATTCTTTGTTTGTGAATATCAAATTGTTGCAAAAAAAATGCCTTCCCTAATCCCATTCATCAATTCGGTCGCCGTCCCAACCTATATCAATAAAACTTACATGCCTGTAAAAATTAATAAAATAACTAGATATATTTTATATTCTAGGTCAATATGTCTGTTTTAACATAAATTTATTAATTAATAACAGTATCAAAAGAAGAAGTTTCATTTCAATGTTAATAATTGAATGGAATCAGCTGTCCTAAAAATACACGGCGCCCGAACGTGAGTTTTTAAAACTCCCACACAAAGACCAGCTCCCGTCTTCCATGATCCCAGACGACTGAGGTAGTGTTGAAAAAGGTGCAACGTGAGTTCCCTTACCATTTCATTAATTAAAAACCAGTTTTAAAATAGATATATCACCAAAACAAGTTAAGAAACTTGCAGTACCTTAATTGTAGATCAATACGGTCTCCAGTATTACATTTATATAATCATAGAAACAATTACACTACCAATATCAATCAAAAGCTATTGAATGGTGTAACATAACCTAGAAATGAAAACAATTTAGGTAGCTTGTTCTGAAAACGACAGAGCCAAGAAAGTAAAAGCGTCAATTCGGAAGTCGTCATTTCGGTCGGCCTACCGAATATGATTTTGGCGACCGAGTTGACGAATTTACATTGAAAAACAGTCATAATGTTGCCTTAACACATTTACCTTAATATTTCTAACAGAATATTATTACTAACTAATAAAATTATAATAAAACTAAAGCAGATATTTAAATTATTTTTGTAAAACACACTTTTTTTTAAACTGGTTCTTTCCATCTGTTATTTTTAGGTTATTACTTCATATTCCTATAATGTTTGGAAAATAAATGTTCTGCCAAATCACAAATTGTTTAATTTTAATAGAGACCACATATTTCTTTTTAAACGATAAAACCCTTTAAAGTTCATTTTGATCGCAGCTACGTCATTTCGGTCGCCGCCACGTCATTTCGGTCGCCGCTACGTCATTTCGGTCGCCATGAATTTAGTTAAAATATACCAATTAATAATGAAATTTTAAATATTAAAATACCCAGTTTAACACTTGAAGACGTCTTGTAAAATTTCGTGAAAAATGTTCTCTTTAAGTAATTTTTTCACGTACTAATTGAGTTTTTGATAGTTGTAAGACTTATATTTTTAACGTTTGAGCCAAATTATGAAATTAAAGTCACTTTACCATTTTAAATCAAGTATCCATTATAATAGTTAAGACCCTCATTACATTTTAAATACGTTTATATGGTTCATTGAAGTATTTATTTTTATTTTTTACATTTTTTAACCATTGATCATGATGAGTCTTGATGCATTAAAAAATTGAGAAAAAATAGAAAATAAAAAAATTCAGCACTGCTGCTTTGAATATAGTTTCTTAAAAGTATTTGAAAACAAACTACAGCCTGTACTTTTATATATTTATTATTTATTTATTTTTGATTTTATTGCTTAAATTATCTCTTTATATGAGAATGACCCATGTTCTTTCCAAAGATGTAAATAGTTTTGGTATCCAGTAAAAAATTCTCTCTAAAAACAGTGGCCTCTGCAAAATACCAAAGTACCGGAAAATGCAAAACGTAATATATGGAATTTTCTGAACTATCAAGATTTGAGTTAGTGAGGTTTAACTATACATAAAATCACTGGAATTTTATAACATTTTGCAATGGGAGCCTGGGTGTATAGTTACTATTAGGGCTACCTTATATGTTCTTATTGAAAATAAGGACACTTACATCCGACCTCAATCGGTCATTAGCCCCACCCCTTCCGCCCCTGGGGGGTCAATACAAAAGTAGCAGATAAGGATCAGAGGACATTATTAGGCCTACTGGTACATTAGAATACTAGTCCATAATACAACCGTTAATTATTTTTAAACAGTCTTTATCAATAACCATAATTATGATATATTAAGCTTGTATATAATCATAGGTTGGATTTTCTAATTTAAAAACCTGCTTAGGCCTATTTAAGTTATTTATGATGAGATTTTAAGTGCAATAACTTTAACACATTCACTGCGTTGCGAGATCTCCGGGTCTTGTGCCAGCCATATGATATCCGTGCAGTAGCCGATCAACTTATCTTCTCACTTTTTATGACCACCAAAGTTTTTGTTTCTGTGATGCTCCTGTTGTGCCCTATATATTGATGAAAATATAAATACAAACGATATCTACAGACGTGCAAACAAATCTACAGATCTATTAACAAGTTCTCATGACGCACAGAATTAATAAGTGATTTACTTGTATAAGATACGAGACTACAGGTCTTGTATCTGTTAGTTTTTAGGATAGTTAGGCCGAATGTAAAAACAAAACCCTTAACACTTCCAACAAGGACTGTAACATTACTTATATTTCCTAAACGGAATTAGCATTCAAATTACAAGAATAGCATTCAAATTACCATAATTAATATGTGATTTAGGCCTACTTGTGTACAATACGAGTCCTCGGAATCTTGAGTCTGTTAGTTTTAAGGGGATTCCCTGCTAAAAATGATAAAAAATCTTTTTCAAAAAAATTTTTTATATTTTATTGTTCTATGATTTGTCTTCTTTCAGAAAAACCATACATAACAAGGTATAAGTGGTTTTATATATGAAAAATAAAAATTATATTAGGCTCTGCATGCCGCCGCTCCAATATCAGATAGCTAGCAAGGATAACACTCGCGAACTTTCAATGCGCGTTTCCCGCAAGTTTTGTTTTTCTATGTTTTTCAACACTAAAATTGATATATCTCATAAAGTACTTGTAATAAAAGGTTTAAATTTTTACCCAATATTCCTTTATTTGTATGGCTAAAAATTTATGTAAAATTATGCCTGTAACACAACTAGGAATTGAATAAAAATATTTTCTTTTCAATAAACAATATTTTAATTTTTTTTTATTTCCCCCCATAACTTTATTCCTAGAAAAAAAAAATAAGTTAGATACAAATATAATTTTAGGTTACTTTTTAGAAGACTAAAAACCCTATAAAATGACACTTTAATCATTAAGTTCTAGCCAATAGAACCTGAGATATATCAATTTTTATATAACCGTTATTTATAGGTATATCTCATTCATACCTAAGAAAATACCTTATTTTAAACTGCAAATTAAAGATTCTGACTACAAAAGTTTCTTTTTGTAACAAGTACAAAACCTTATTCAGAACCAAAAAGAGGAATATTAACAAATTTAGCATTTTCAGTAGGGAATCCCCTTAAGGTTAGTTAGGCCGACTGTAAACACAAAACAATAAACACCTCCTGCAAGGATAGTATTTTAACATTATTTATATTTCCTAAGCAGAATTAACTTAGCTTCAAATTACAAGAATAATCATGTTAATCTAAATTTAATATGTATAAAAATAACTTAAACCAGTGGTGCAACATAACTTATATGCGACATTAGAACCCGAGATCTTGTAAATTTTTATCCAATCCCGATATGAATCACAAATTTTGTTCCTAGACTATGTCCTAATAGTTCAAAGAATGACACCTAGAGCGCTCAAACCCCATTCGTGTCTGCTGTTAGAAGATCATCTGCGCAATGAGACCTGGAGATCTCGTGTCACACTGGCGTTATCATACTGCTAGAGATCATTGGATTTCGTAACGCACGGGAAAGTATGGTAAAAATTATTTAATCAAAATGGTGACACCATGAACATTTTAGCAACCACTGACCAAACATTATTTTAGCTAGAGCCTTTCTGCCATTTATATAAAGCTCTTGTTAAACTACTAAAACTAAGCTAAACAGTAATAAAAAAAAATGTAAAACGTGACAGCTTATTTAGTGTAGGCCTAAGATGAAATGCAAGGTTAACTGTCGTTTTTAATATATTTTAAGTTACATCAACAGAAACTTAAATATTTGCTTCTTTAGGTAGGCCTAGGCCTATATCTATAACGTCATAAAGTATTGATCAAGAATATTCTGTAAATTCAAATTGAACCCCGACATATAACTTAGCAAGTTTCCCAAAAGTCTGCCCACGTTTTAATAAGAAGGATGAAATGAAAAATATACATCTCCACCGTATGAAACCTAGTATATTCTATATCAGTAAGTTTAAATACATCCATTATAAACGTTTTAGAAACCTAAGTACGTGGTGCCCGGTTATTTAAGTATTAGTGACACATCATTCAAAAAGAGGACATGGTAGGTCTACCTCATACAACAGAAATTGTAACCTTGAAATTTGACAACGGACCCCTAAATTCATCCAATGAAGTAGGCTCTAGCTATTTCAAGACTCAGACTAAAATATAGTTTGGAAATTTGGGTTTAAGGCCACTACTTTATCCAAACCAGGCTAAGATGGTTCCTGGGTATCCAATCTCAGTGGTCTAGACCTATCTAGAATGACTAGGCCTAACCTGAAAATTATTCATAGAAATAATATTGCCTTGGAGTTGATGAAATATGTGTAAACTTCAAACCCTAAACAATTATAAGTTTGCAACCAAGGGAGATAGCTTTTTACCTACAAAATCCAAAGTGTCAATTCGCCGACGAAGGCGGTAGCACATGGTGGAAGGTACAACTCCGACAGCTTACATCTCTGAAAATAAAGCAAATTATGAGGTAAAATACTTACCTTCTTCTTTGCCAGATTCCGAATTTTGTGTTCTACGAGGGTAATTCCTTGTTTAATAGGATCTACAGCCTCCGAAGAGGCCTGTTTCTCAAGTTTTGCTGTTGACGCGGAAGGCATTTTTCACAGGGATAGAAACAAAGGCAGGAGAATCCCTATCGTCATCCCATGTATGACCAGCACCAACTAACCATAGCAGTAAAACATGTCCAACGGCTCAGTTGCAGTTCTACTATAATTTCATTCAATCGAAACTAGCGTAATTATATACATACATGTAATCGTCACAATTAAACCTCTACCACTGATCATGAGTGTTTTCCGTTCTAATCAAATAAATAATCATACTTTATCTCCGTCAAGGTTTTAACTGACTTTTCAAGGCTGAATTGAACTTCATCATTTTTAATCTATGATTTTAAACGAATTCGACGTATTGTTGTGCTGTGACATCAAGCACTCAATGAGGAAACAATCATATGTTTTTTTATTTCATTATCGTTGATTTGCTATTTTCTTTAAATAATTATCAGCATACACATAGTACGGAAGTATAGTTTAATACAAAAATACCCCCGTTGCAGCAGACCTAGCGAACCCCGGACTCGACGACCCCCGGTTGCAGCAGACCCCCGGACTCAGCGAATTTCAAATGCTTGAATAAATCATTTAGATGGAGCCTCAAATCAAGTAAAATCAACTTACTTGCTGTTATCAAAATGTTCAATGAGGACCTGATCATAGTTCCGTTTTATGTTTTATGGAGGATACTCAACGTTCATGCTCGTCGATCATATGAGAGTGTTGTACCATAGAGTAATAATGAACTTCGTCGGTTGTACCGCAAAATTTTTATGAACTTCCGGTGACAGGCAAAAAGTTTGTTGTGGCACACGGCCCACGTTCTGAACCTCGGATGTGGTGCCGTGATGCTGTTGCCCCTTTAGGGAAACAACAGTCAGTGCATAAAGGAGAGTAGGGGTTGCAATCGATTTATTTACATCGATGGGACAGGGTCTCCTAATAATAACCTAACAACTTCATCGATGGATCTATTAGCAATTAGGCCCTACTCACAGAGGACGAGCGTTAGGCGAAGTCGTGGCACGAGCGAGGCAAGAGCAAAACTCACGCGTGCAATTCACACAGATGTGGCGGGCACACCGACCGATGACGATACCAACTATAGGGTTTACAGTACTTATTTTGTCCCCCACACAATAGGTGTGCCACTGGCATACCGGTTTCTGGTCAAAAGTGGCAAGGAAAATGCGTGGCGGTGGCGAGAGGGGCCGTTCGTGCTACGTCACTACTGTGTACATTGAACGTTTAGTTTACATGGGAGCAACGAACGGGGAAAGGACGTATGACCGTGCTGCGCCCTTGCCACTGTAGCGTCCCGGGAGGGACTTGTGGGCGTTACAACGGAAATGCTTGTCAGGATATTTTTAGGAAAGGAATTTGAGCTTAAAGGATAACCCAATAGAAAACAACATTGCGGTTAGTGAGGCTATATATTAAGAGAAGCTACTTACAGTCAGAGTTACATGGCACTGATGACACACAATAAGGAATAAAATACAGAGTCACCGGGGTGGTGACCACCAGCAGTACTACTATGAGACTGAAAGGGGAGCCTCTGGTCAGCGGATTTTAGGGTATATATACTAATACTTATAGGTATGCGGAGGCGTACCCCCATAACCTTCCAGGATGTCGGCATCGTCACTGTCCAGACAGAGACGCCTACATCCTGGCTACAAAAATACAAATACAAATGTGATACAGTAAAGATGAAACGATACAAAGTCTGACACGTTACATAGTGTGGATATCTTGCAAATTAAATTAGACAAGGGTATAAATTCTTGTATAATAAGAAAATAAAAAGAATATAAACCAACATAGCTCTGGTGAAACTCTGTGGTGAAATTCAGGATACTACACCACGACTGCACATATGCCCGATTTGTGTGAACTTTGGGTCTTGTCACCATAGTCAATAATGTTACTTCACTGCCATAGTGGCTCAGTTTGCAATACTTTTGTTTATTTGTGATTCTTAACTACCTATAAAATGCATTGTCCTCAAAATGAAAATTTATGAAAAAATTGTAAACAAGGAGACTTTGCCTTCTGAATAGAGCTGTTACTTTTGTACCTGTTACCTGTTGTACCTTTTCTTCTCACTGATAAGCTAAAAAATAACAATAGTTACTGTACCTTATTGGAAATCAAATTAAAATTACCGAAATGAACACAATATAAAAAGCCTATGGGTCGATGCCGGAGGGATTTTTAAGAACGTCAGTAGGCTTGAGTTGGCTGGGATTATGATCTAACTTGTGTAAAATTTCGGCATGGTCAGTTCAGTAGTTTATGTGTTAATTTCTTACACAGTGCAACGTTATTCAGAAACAATATTATATAGATATACTAATATGGAGTATCTGTTCAATATTATAGATGTCATATCTCTTTACAATATTGTATACATTAAAAGCCTGAATGAATCACACACTTGAAGATCTAATCTATACTCATAGTATGTAAGGAGATATAAGCATCCAAGTTCAGTTTTCTTCTTACAGACATTTTATTTATTTTTTAAGATGCTTACCACAGCGCCGGTTCAAGGGAAATGTTTGCAACATTTGAGTTCCTATTTTTATGCCTGGACTTTGAACTATTTGATTAAAGCTTCTACGGGCCGCCAAAACAAATATTTTGCAACTTGAATCATTTGGGAAGGTTTCATATGGGCCATGACTTTCATGCAAACCCAACAAAATAAACATTTTGCACTTTGGGTCATTCTTCAAAGAATGAGGACCTACAGCAGCATCGCTCTTTTTAAGCTGGTTTACCACGGCCTGTTCGAGCTGCACTCCATCCTACTGCCATCCATCATTTGCTCGGGCTGCCTACTCCATCATTTTGTGGGGCTCGGTGAAAGGGAATCTGGAGAGGATATTCGTGTGGCAAAAGAAAGCCATACGAATCATTCTTGGCTTGCCATCGCAGACCAGCTTAAAGAATTTTTCATTCAGCTTGGCCTTTTGACCGTTCCTAGCATTTTCATACATTAAACAACAAAACACAGAACCCACTTTTTTCACCCCTGACCTGTCCAACTCCTGGCCTTCAAGGACTACGGACAGAATACAACAAGCAAGTAAGTAAGTAAGTTTGAAAAGACTCTGTGGGCACCTCTCATTTGCTGGTGCAAATGCCACTGAAACAAACATTTTGAACAGTTTGAAAAGAGCCCACAGTTGCTATTACAGACTATGGTGCCCCATGATGTTGGACGGTCCTGGGTGACACATCCTCACATTACAGTCAAATAAGAGGACAGTACCGTAGCGGTTTAAGAAAAGTGCAGCTCAGGTTTAATGCCTTTTTTACTTGTAATACTTACTGCAGCATACCAGATGACTTTGAATTGCAAGCTAGGATTATATTACTCTGTGTTGAGAAAGAGATCACTATGATTGAATGAATACAACTATGAAGCGCAAGACCAGCAACAGGCCAATCCCTCAAAGGCAGGTTCCGAAATGTCCGAAAATGAGGAGTTCCAAAATGTCCGAAAATTCCAATGTCTAAGTGCCCTATCTAGCGGACAAGATATAAACAACAAAACAAAATGATTCATCCAGTAGGTAATGACATGACAAATAAAACCAAAATGCTCCAGCCAATGATAAACTTAGCAGGATCTTGCGAATAGTACTCGTTTGTTTTCTGAGGGACATACCTGACGCTGTTGAACGATAAGTGAAATTCCCCCTCTCTCTCGCACTTCATAGTTTTATTATTCTACATAACAAGTAAGTTAACATTGGCGCAGACCGGTTTAAGTGACCTTGGTAAATGGATAACCCGTGAGGGTAGTGATGTGTTTAATGTATAAGCTTAAAAAAAACATGGCACCATCAATGACAAATGGGTACTGTATCAACAAATCAAAAAGCTATAAAATTATTAGGCTTGATTTGGAGACAGATTAGATTCAGTCAAACACAATTAATTTAAGATTTTTGAAAGGGTTGCAAAGTTTTGCAGAGATCAGAATATATTTTTAATTTAATCAAAAAATATGGACTGGGGCAATTTTAAAATTTTGCAGAAATGGTAATGGCAAGAAAGTAAATAAAGCAAAAAAATACATTTGGTTAACAAATATAATTTAATAACAGAAAAAAATAATAAATATTAAAGAAAATACATAAAAAATAACAGTTAAAAGTAGAGCCTACATAATTCTGAGGTCCTGTGTAAGTAAATGTTTCAATCAAGGATAACTGAGTATCACAGGGTTAGCTTCAGGATTTGCAGCAAAACATCCATAGTTTGATCATCAGCCAAAACAATGTCAAAACGTTCTTCGTACTGTGGCAAAAACTCTTCAATCTGTGAACAATAAAACAATATACTCAAATATAAACTCTTGTAAAAGTTTTGTTACATAATATTGTTAGAACATTTGAAAAATTGGGATAGCCAATTTTACTTACATTATCAGTTATCATCAACCACAGTAACAAAATGTCACTGAACTGCAAGTTTGACCTACTTGGTTGACTGCTGGTTGAAAATAGCAGTCTTTTGCATTCTGCGGCCACATTGAGGTATTTGTAATGTCTCATATACCTAGAGAACATTTTTGTTTTACTTTGGGTATAATTTTTGCCCCTTCTTAACACGTTTGTGGCAGAATGGGAGCAATCACTCCCAAGCGCAATCCTCATCCCATCCTGGTGGGTGCGATCGCTCACAAGCTCCATTGTGTTACAATATGATTTACTTTTAAGCCAGGATCTGAGTTAGAAACCTGAAACTTCACACAGCACTACCTAAAAGTATATTCTGTGACCATGCGAATTTCCACTGGAAAGTGCTGTTGCCATGGTAGGCATGATGATTTTAGTTACTATAAGTTAGTGCCTAGGTGGAGCACGTGTGAGACTGTTATTATCAATGTTTATCATTGTTTTCATGATTTTTGTATTTGTCGCTATCCTGAAATATTGGCCCCGGACGATCTGGACTTCATTTTAGTCGTTCGTTTCATTATAATAGGATAAGAGTCTCAAGTGAGTGTGGGTGCGATTGTACCCAGAAAATTAATAATTTCTTGTATGTTCAAAAAAAGTTCAAATTAACATCCTAATAATTCAATATTAGTGTGTTTGAGTAAAAAATGTCATTAAATAAACATAAGCTTTGTATACAAAACAGTAGCATTTATTAATCAACCTAAAATGAGTGCAGTCCCAAAGTTAGGTGTGGGTAGCTGCGATCGCTCCCTCAAGTAGGCGTCAATTTTCACACCTCAAGACAGAAGCAATCAAAAGCCCATCAGTGACATAATTACGTGCTAAGGTAAGCTTTTAATGCCTTTATAACTTTCAGGATGGCGGTAAAGGACTAAAAAAAACCTTCCGCCGCGAACATGTTAACCCACAGTTTTATCCTCAACCAACTAAAGTAATCCAACCAAGGCACTAAGGCTTGGTTCCACATCAATCTGTACAAAAAGGGTTTAAAATTTTTCCATTATTAGCTGACTCAAATGTACCAAAAACGAACTGGACACTCACATGAGTGTTGAGGAAGCCAATCTTCAGCACGGTGTCGTGAGGCACCCCATCCGCCATGTGGGCGTCTCCCAGCGAGTCGCCCAACAGTATCACGTTGCTGCGGCCGGACAACTCCTGCCGACAAACACTACTTGATATCCTAGATTCAGGGTTTGGCATGATTTTCACGGGTTACAACATATCCTGAACCATATAGTGTCCGGAACCATATCCTGACATTATTTTTCAACGTACGAAAGTATACAAATTTCTCACAATAGGCAAATTTCTTTTTCTTATTTTAAAATTAATATGAGAGTATTGGCGTCCCAGTTTAAAGAGTGGGTTTTAGCTAGTTGATATTTTGAGGTAAAATAACTCAGAGCGTATGAGTAAAATGAAAAATGTACTTCACACACCTAGTGTTGAATTTATTTTTCTTCAAGATTTAACAAAATTATTTTCTCTAAATTAAGATATGTTGCCGTATTTTGCACATGCTGATCACCGACCCCGCAAAGGATTATTTACTACATTCATCACTATTTGGACACTTGTACAGTGGAACCTCTGTTAACCGTCACCCTTGGGACCGAGAGTGTAGCGGTTAAGAGAATAGACGGATAACAGAAATTTCACTATAAACCTGTTCAGCAAGTATAGATTTGTAAAATGTTGGAAGAAATTACATCCTGTGTAAGTGGAGCATTTCTTATTACAATTACACAAGCATTAAAAAGAACTGCTATACTGTAAGTTATACATGTTCAATGTTTTACAGCAGCGGTGACGGATAACAGAGAGTGATAGTTAAGAGAGTGACGGTTGATCGAGGTTCTACTGTATGAATGAGCGACGACATCGTATCAACCTCTGAAGTTATATTTTGGACATTGAATGTTTGAAAGAGTACTTTATATATTACTTAAGACCATTAAAAAAAAAAACTGGTTATTTAATACATCACACTATGTTTTAGCGAATTTCCCCTATAGGGAAGAAGCTATTACCGTAGGTCTCATGGTAAGACCTAAGCCCCAGACCATGATAACTTTTTGTTTTGCAACCCCCAGAAGCAAAAAACACCATTCGTTCGAATTTTTAGATATATATATATATATATCTATATATATATGTGTCTGTTAGCACGATAGCGGCCGTAAAAATGGTCCAATCTTGATGAAATTTGGTACAGACATGTAAAGTGGTAATCGATTGGACGAGTTCGTGAACCAGCCCGATCGGACCACCGGAAGGGGGGGTAAAGGGGGATAAACCCCCTCAAAAATGGGTTTTTTGAGCTTTTTACATAGAAAAATGAAATTTATCAAATTTTTGTTGGCACCATTGAATTCAGCTCAAAAAAACAAACAATTTAGTATTCTAAATCACTGCTCTATGTCCATTGGTTACCGAGATATTGAAAGTGGTAAACACAGTATGTTGTCCCAATGTTAACCTTATGGGAAATAAGAAAAATTCTATATCTCGTTTATTTCTCAACATATCTTGATAAAACTTGGTAAATAGCTTCTTCTAGTTGAAATCTACTAAATATTGAATTAAAACCACCCAGTTTTAATATACCTGTAGCAGCAAACCTGCATACTCATTCCCCATGTTATTCTCATGGAACTTACCAAAACATGTCAAATCTCGCTATGGTGGATTGAGTATGTTGTTTTGCACTTGAAATTCGCTGAGTATGCAGGTCTGCTGCAACGGGGGTATTTTTACATTATCATCGTAGAGTAATGTTAGTTTGTATCCACCCCGTGAGGTGACAGTAGAGCACTTGGAGTTTAGCCATGTCCAAGGATATAAAAATTATCTTCTAGACAGAGCATGGTTAATCTAAAGGACTGTTAAAGCGAGGGTAGTTAAGATGGTGTAGAGAAAAAAGAAAGGTGTGTGCAGAGTCAGCTCGTGTGACGTAGTTGGTCTTATGAAACTGGCGTTTACGACGACTACAATACAAACCAGTTAAAATTAAGACTGTACTCAATCAAAATAATTATTGTGTACAGTCTTAGTTCTGCTTTAGTACCGCTAGGTCTGTCACGTTCTTGAGCCCAACTACGTCATACCAGCTGACTGTGCACACACCTTTCTTTTTTCTTTACACCATGGTAGTTAAGAGGTCTTCATTTGTATTTATAAAATAATTTCTTTTGAAAAAAATTAATTCCTGTGAAAATATTAATAGTCCAACAACCAATGGCAGCTGGCTCCAGAAACAACCCTTCAAAAAGCTACAAACTTTTCTCGGGATCGATCGGGCTACCTACAAATTTGTAGATTCATTACATTCATAGAAGATAAATGTCAAGAGCACTGAAAACTTATACGCATACCTCGTAGTAAGGTGTGTTCTGGATGAGTTGTTCGTTCTTGTTGAAGACGTGGATGATGTCTCCCTGGCATCCGGTGATTTTCCCGTCTTCGATCCGCAGAAAGTTGGACACGACGTGGACGTTGGGCGTGAGGAATCCTTCGTGGTCGAGCGACAGTTTCACCACTTCTCCGATGCCCGCGGAGAACACCAACACCGGGACCTTGCTGGCTACCAGCCGCTGCAGGCACTCGCTGGTGTGGTCCCTGCAATCAAAGCTCACAATCTAAATTGTAAATTAAAGTTATTCATAGTTATGATATTAAACTACATAAGGAACAGCACTGCCTTCGATGGTGTAACTATTTTGGCCAATCATTAGGCTGAAAACTACTTCTTGAAACTTCTGCTCGGTTCACCAGTTGGCTGTTGAGTCTGGGCAGGAGTCAGGTCAGACGGGTAATTGCCTTGATCACTGGACATGGCAATTTCAGGAAACATCTCTTCACTCATGATGATCCAGAGTGAAGACTCTGTGGCACATCATCTCTTGAGACTGCAAGTCATATCATCTTGGATTGTGAGAGGCTGGGGGGTAAGGAGAAGAGCCCTCTTCCAACAACCAGGTGATGAACCAGATGCTAGTAAACTTAATGGGAAAAAGCTCTTAAGTCTCGGTGAAGGCACAGTTATAGGTCTACCAATCTAGCAGCTTAAGGGAGCACAATAAGCTTCGGTTGACATACTGAGACCTTGGAGTCTATACCCCACACTCCAATCCATCAATCAATCAAATTACACAAGCAATCAATATTAGGATGGAAGTCATTTACCCAATAAATTTATTAAAAACTAATTTTTAATACCTGGATTAGATTGGGAAGGGAACTCTGGCCATGGGGTGTAATTTCAGCATTTTGAGTTGGGGGGGGGCATGATTTTTAGACCTCTTTACTAAAGCTCAATTTAAATACCCTCTGCCCCTCCTTAAAAAAGGTATTAGTCGCTGAAAAAGCTTTGCCATTATTTTAACCGTCTGAAAATGTTTTCTGGAGTGGCTGTGTCCACTTATACTTCTCAGAACGGCCAGACTGTCTTTAAAGGCAGAAGAGATTTTTTTAAGGTTTTGTTGGGTGTCTTGATTAGAAGCTTAATGTGTTTAGCTTCTAATCGTGTCTAACTAGACTCTTCCTGGACTTTCGATCCTGCTACCTCAAGTCCAACTAGACTCTCCCTGGACTCTCAACCCTGATACCTCAAGTCCAACTTCCATGGTTCACAGGAAGTTGTCATTGTTTCTGGTGCCCTTCCATGGCCCATTTTGTGAGTGAATCTCTCAAACACTCCTGCAGAATGGTTCTGGACCATTGAAGGAGTTCAAAACCCCTTCTTTAGCCAGTTGATCCACTTACTGACTCCCCTCTGTGCCCTGGGGTTTATGCAGAACCCACCACAGCATCACTTGGTAGTATGCTGAGAACTGAAGAAAAGACTGAGTAAAACTGCAATAAATCAACAAGAGACACTACATTCAATAATAACTACATTTCTTGAATTATGTACTAACCTGAAGGGCTGCTTGTTCTGTCTCAGATATTGATCAACCATTTCAGTGTCCCACTCAATTCCTTTTAAATTTTCAACTCCCATCCTCCACCATTCCTCCATATAAGGAATTTTCTCTTCAACAGTTAATTTTGGATCATTTTCTATAGGTAGATATTTTTCTAAATTATTTTGTAATCTCTCCCTAATCTCTTGTTTCACACAGGGTAGGTTCTCCAACAAACCTAAAATGAGGACAATGGAAGGCTTTATCTATTAGATAGAACGGCAATTTTGCTAATTCACAGACAAACCAAAATATTAACTCTCATTAAGATCAGATTTGTAATATTAACTTACTAATCAACTTTATAATATTCCTCAGAAAGGCTCTTAAGATATAAAATCTTAAATGCAACAAAAAACAGCACAGGAAAAATGTTTCATTTTAATGCAAAATCTTAACACGACTGAAACAGTATTTAACAAATTAAACAAAATCTGTAATCTTAACATACATTGTTGATAATATTGTCTACTGAGAAAATATTGCAATCAACAATAAAAAAGATCAATAAATTTCATACTCACAGAAAGTTGATTTTGTAAGTTTTCCATTATCATGGTGTTTGGTTAAGGTACGATCAAAATCAAAGATAACTTGTAACTTTTCAGGGCCCCCTCTTACAATGGCATTGATTTTCTGCATCACATTTGCTGGATTTTTCATATGGACATGAGGGAGTGACAACCAAGGAACCTAAACAAAAATATATGTAAATTTTTCAATACATTATAACAAGAACAAGTTGATGAAAACTATGCCAAATAATTTAACTTACTGAAAAGGCCAAATTTTAAGTTGTCAGCAAAAATATACTGGATAGGCCTAAATTAATCTACACCGAAGTTTCATAAAATACATGCAAATTTGTTAAGGGTTCGAAAATATCAGAAAAAAACAGGGGTGGCAATAGCAGGCTTAATTTGTCTACAATCGGGAGCACCACCCCAGTGATTGAGTGTGCTGCTGGATAAATTGGTGCTTATTATTTGTCCGAGTCCTTAAAAACTTGCGACGAACGGCGATGCCGATCACATCGGCAGCTAGCAGTACTCGTAACGAACGGCAATGTCAGTAACATCAGCAGCTGGCAGCACTCACGATGTAATACAAAGCTGTTGTAGCTGGCTCTTGGCAGTCAAAGGGTTAAATATTGCTTAACAGCACACAAGGATACTTAACAAATACCAAAATAAATATCTAGGAACATCTGCCTCACACAAACTTACTTTTAAAGTGAGAGGTTTAGTTAACTCTCGCCAAAGAGCCTCACTAAGTGTATCTTTTTTGCGAGTGGATTTTTAAGCGAATGGCCATCATCAAAAGAAACATGAATATAACATGCCAAGCACACCATGTACTTTGTCACTCTAGATTTCTCTCAACTAGTTTAGGCTAGTGTAGCCAGCATTATTTGGAAGTGGCCAGTGGCTCTATGAATTAAATTAAACCAAGTTGTATTTCTTAAACTTAGGGAGCCTACTTCTCTGAACATTTATTCCATTCCTACAACCTAGGCTTACTTACATCTTTCATATCTTCAAGAATTCTTTGATGTTCTGGCATTTTTTCTTCAAGAGTTAAACTGTGAATAGTTTATTCGTAAAAGGATTTTGAGTTTATGAAGCACTATAAGTCAAATCAATATTCTTGAAGTACTTCTTTGGCTAATCAGTGAGCCTATAAATAGAAATTTCTAAGTTTGATATGATGAAAATCAGGAAAGGTAAGGTTCAAAAACAGCTTATATCTTACGTAACAGTGATGTTAGCCTAGAACCAACAAATGGAATAAGAATAGGCCTAATTTTTTTCTAACATAGCATACATAAAACCATTTATATGCATTACATAAATACATTAATACATAGTCCTACATTAATTTACAATATATGCTACAACAATTAGGCTAATTGTAATACCATAGCCTAATTGTATTGTGCTATTACAATTAGCCTAATTTACAAAATGCCATTACAAAAGTGCTACCAACCTAGCTTAAGATAACTAGGCCTAAGCAGAAATTAAAACTTATACTCAAATGATCTGGTGCCATATAACTTTCGTATCTGAACTTCTACTACTTGTATCTATGGCAGACGGTTTGTACCTTCAAGAAAACAATGATATAAAATTATCTAACTTATCAGATGTTTTTCAGTTCAAAGAGGGTTGTCCGTATGATAATCTAATGAACCAACTAAACTTGATTGGTCGATGAAAAATGTCTGACCACCACTGATGGTCAGGTTTATTATACCTCATCTTCCCTCGTTGCGCAGACCTACAGTCTACTACTTGTATCTATGGCAGACAGCTTGTACTATTTTACCATCACATCTTACCTTCAAGAAAACAATGATATAAAATTATCTAACTTATCAGATGTTTTTTAGTTCAAGAGGGTTGTCCGTATGATAATCTAATGAACCAACTAAACTTGATTGGTCGATGAAAAATGTCTGACCACCACTGATGGTCAGGTTTACTATACCTCATCTTCCCTCATTGCGCAGACCTACAGTAGACTCCCTCTAGGCTAATCCAGACACCTTTCAACCAGACTTCAGTTTAACCAGACTACACTCCATGGAAATGACATCTTAGTAGCCGAACGATTTTTACCAACACATTGGCTTAATCGAACATGATGGGCAGAAAATGAACAATACGGTAGGGGCCTATCGATGATTCTGGTGGGAAAGATTAAACCAGTTAGGCTAACTCAAGTCTGCGAAATCAGAGTATTGGCTAAATAACAGTATGCATTAGAGTTCAACTTTATGTGTTTTGAGAAACGTTGATTTAACCTGGAAAACCATTATCCAGAAGATCCTCGGACACGAGGTGTCTGGATAACATTGAGCCAACACTAGATTAACTTAAGTTATATAGCCAACGCATAGTACACTTACGCCTAACTGTTCATGTTAAATTACATAAGCTAAATGTAAACATTTCTACTAGATCCAACAGCTAAACATAACCTGTCCTTGTGGTTGATCAGAGAAATAGGTTTAGTACAAAAATGCTTTACGAATATGGTAGGGATTGTTTACCATTCTGGCGGTGGATAATTTTCATTACCTGTTGTTTTATTAATATGACAATTTTGAAATTAAAAGGTAACTTGTTATAGGAAACCTAGGAAAGCCTAACCTCATTTTTATGATTTCCGACGTTCATTCGTCTTGCAAAACAATAAAATATCTAACGATTTTATCTGATCATTTATCTTCAATATATGAAGTTAATTATCTGGGATTAGTTTTCTTTCTGTCTTATTAAACATATAAATCACAAAATACAGAAGGGCTAATGATGGCACATTTAACCTATAAACTTTAGGATAGATCCAAAGATAAATTAATTTCACCTCTGTTACAGAGGTGAAATTAATTTAAAAGAGGTACAGTACCTCTTAAATGCCATAACCTAGTTATTCGTCGTACAATGTCTGGTCAGTCTGGAGATTTAGACCTCCATTTTCACTTATCGTTAAATTAAAAAATGTTAAATTCACTAAAATTGAATCATCAGCTTTGTCTGATTTGTTTATTCCATAATTCCACTTTCATGACATGCAGGGTTGCCACACTGACCCAGGAAATTTCCCCAAATGTCTAGCAAAAAATCCCCATTTTATCCCATGCCGAAGCCGAAGCGAAAATCCTCCAATAATCCGCCAAGCCATAGAACACGAAAGAAGAAAGAAAATCCTCAACGGAAATGGAATGTATTTTGTTTGCGTCATCAGGCAGAAATAGAGATTGTTGGAGGGAAATTGAGGTTGTATTAAACATACAGACTATAGACTAAACAGAGTGACGCCTAAGTAAATAAAATTAATTTTTCATCACTCTGTTTACGAAAATTGCCCGTTACCGTAAAGCTGATATCTACGGAAACCCTCGATTTCGTCATATCAAAACAAAAATAATGATCAGCGGATTTTTCGGTACCCAAACCTGCCAAACATTGTATTTCCGTACCCAAGGCCCAAACGAACTTTTTCGGTACCCAAACAAAATGTTGCTGTACCTAAACAAACGACGTTCCTATGGTTCCTATTTTGACGGTTCAACCAGCTGACTGTAAACTAAAATAAACGGCTGTAATTTCGTTGTTCAGCCGTATTTTGTGTTTGCTAATAATAAAATTACTAAATTATGAAATGTTGGATGATTTTTTTAAAGTTTGGTTACTTATTTGCATCGTGATGAAAAGTATTGTTCACAACTCGTCACAATAGTCCCATTTCGGGGCTCGATAGTGTAAAACACTATCGAGCCCTGAAATGGGCTACTTTCGTGACTAGTAGTGAAATATACTATTACTGTCGATAAGCATAGGCTATTCAATGCAATAGACAACGTCAAGTTGCATCGTTACAGAGTTTTATCTCAGATGGATTCAGGTGATTTTTTGTGTCTTGGTAGCTTGATGAAAAGTTATTGTCCAATTAATTACCTTATAGCTATTTTTAGGTTTTGATAGTCTCTGGAATTGAATGGTTATTTGCCTATTGCTTGTGGTGTTTTAATTGTGTACATCTTTTCTAATTTGATTATTTGACTTTTTTTTGTGAAAATTAGCGCATGATAGATGTATATTGATTACTTTAGCCTACTGTTATTATTTCATATTCATTAAAAAGTGGTTTGGAAAGTCGTTTAAAATTTGAACCTACAATCCCTCTTACTGGCTTATTTTGTAGTTTCAAACATTGCAGGAGTTTCCCCACAGAAACATTAAAATACCAGGACAGATGTCAGCAATGCATTAATTGTGCCTAATTTTGTTTGGAGTCATACGTCACTACACGAGTAAACAACAAAAATGTTCGACTAGAACCTCGGATTTTAGAACGCGGGCGTAGGCATTTATGCAATAAAAAAGTAGATAACATAACATTTAGGATGTATTACGATTGAAAAACTTTCTTTCGTACTCTGAAAAAAGGGAAAATAGGCTGTACTTACATAATCATTAGGAATACAATATACCAGGCATCGACAAATGAATTCATCACTCTAGATAGCTTTCCGCTTATGTAATTTATGCAGTGTTCCAGATAAGTGAACTGTAGTGGTGGAAATACCACCCACCGATCATTGCTTTACATTCACCGAAAAATGTTTCCGGTGGGTTCAAATGGAAACCGGACATTGTTGATTGTCATGATGCGGTGGATTTGCCTATACGAGCTATGGTAACCGGCGACTCATCGGTGAGTGCGGCTGAACGCGCATAGTTTGAAAACGGCTTGAATACTATCATATTTATCGCTAGAAAAACGTTTTGAAAATCTATGCATGATTTTTACTTTCTCCCCCATAGAAACAGCATTGTTTTCTAAAAACTTTCGAATTTGAGTCAATAAGAGTAATATTTGATTTATATTTCTCCGAGTCCTTAAAGTGGTTTTTGGAATGTTGTCTGTCAGTCCGTGTGAGTGGATGTATGTTAAAAAAAACCGAGGTAGAAACACACCAGAGGTCCAATTTTCATTACATTTCGTATGCAGGTATGAAGCCAAGACACCATTTATTTATTTTATTTTTAATTTTTGATTTTTAATGGTATTTACACCATAAAAACTATTTCAGTCCAAATTTCTCAAAAACGGCTCAAACGACTTTGATAAAAATTTCACGGTTTGTAGTGATTTTTTTATTGTAAAACTATAAAGTGTGTATAAAAATCATTGATCAAGATGCCAAACAAAATTATATAACTGGTGCCAAATCTTACGGCCCAGTCCGTCCGTAAGACTAATGTTAATTTTAGCATTGGGCTTATGGACGGCGTGGGCCTTAAGATTTGGTACCAACTATACCACATTCATGTCTGTAGAAATGCGAGGTCAAAAGTTATGGCGACTATTTTTTAATGATTTTTAGTTAAATAAATGATTTTTTCGAATTTTACAAAAACTTAAAAAAGGTTCGCGCATTATATCTCCGGCTATGACTGAGTCAGCTGATTGTAAGGTGCGGGGGGGGAGAGGGGGTACTTTTCTGAAAACATTTTCCAAAACACCGCTACCTCTCAAATGCTGTGTTTACCAATATCATTTGTTAAAAATATCATACCAATATTATATGTTAAAAATGTCATATGACACGGTTAGTAGCGCAGTGGTCATAGCCGGAGATATAATGCGCGAACTGTACAACAATTTGGCTTGAAAGAATAAAGGATTTAAAAAAAATGATGCATCGACGCGTCAGTCTTTTGCATTCATTATATTAGATCTTAAGAACAAACTAGTTCGCGCATTATATCTCCGGCTATGACTGAGTCAGCTGATTGTATGGTGCGGGGGGGAGAGGGGGTACTTTTCTGAAAACATTTTCTAAAACACCGCTGCTTGTCAAATGTTGTGTTTACCAATATCATATGTTAAAAATATCATATGACACGGTTAGTAGCATAGTGGTCATAGCCGGAGATATAATGCGCGAACTTTTGAATACATAATTAAATGATTAGTCATTAATAGATTCTGACGTTGTCTTTGAAACAGACGTCATAGAATTTAAAATAAACATGACAAAATCTCAAATTTGACATTTTTCGACAACACAATATATCTAAAGATAATTTTTTAAAAATTAACATCTTTTTACACACTGTAAATTGCATATAAGAATACTTCACATTTCTTATATTGAATGAATGAATATGAATTCAGTGCATTTCAATATTCATAGATAACAGAAAACATAAATTTTAAAGAATACTTTGGCACTGAGACTGAACGTCTCAATGAAAAATAAAACCATTTTTTATTATAAAGCCAGAGATAAAACTAATCATTGCCCTTCCCATGGTCCTTCCTGGAGTCACTGAGGTACCACGGTCACAAAAAAACGCCAGGCGGCCTGTTTAAAAAATGCAGGCGGCCTGCATTTTCCGTGATACTGGCAAACCACATGAGAGCATTGCTGTTGCGTTGAGTATTTCACCAGTTTAATTTAAAGAACTTTCAACGCTCTTGACATTGAAAGAAACTACGAAACTATAAACGATGCTTCTTAAAGGCTAATTATAATTGAGTTACGGTACTTTGCTAATGGTTTTAAGGATGTTTCAGAAAATATAATTGGCACGACGCTTTAGGCCTATTTTTAACGGTAGTCTAGATGACAGCGATTCGCTCTGTTTTTACAATGTTGAACTTGGAAGAGGCTCCATTTCGACTATTGCACGATTGAATGCAAGGTTTCTACTGTTTCTAGATCGATTTGCGGGCACTTCCGACCAAATAAATAGGGTGGGTGAGTGAGTGCGCTGCTGGCGAAATCACTGTTTATTACTTGTTTGGGTAGTTAATCAACTATATATGATCTTATGTCAAAGCAAACACAAATTTACACGAAAATGTCCGGAAAAACGTAAACAAAATTTTGACAGCTCAACAAAACCATTTCAATTGGTCATATCAACTGAGGTTTAGCAGACGATGTGGTGAGTTTCCAGTTTTTGCCGCCCGCCCTATTTGGTGCCGGTGACTATAGTTACCGTGATTGAATGTTAAATATGAGCTCTGTTCAAACATTTCAACTTATCCAAACTCAAATCACTCATAATTTACGAATGATGATTAAAGCAAGCTTATTGAGTAATTAATTCAGTGAATCACCTAATCTAAAATTAGTTGTTTAACGTCACAAATCGCGTTGGCTAATGTGACTCAGAGTCACCTGTTGACTGTGGTGACGTCATAATTAGTTTGACAGGAGGGGGAGGGGGGTGTTATGCCCCCCTCTTTATTATCGTGGGCGCCGACGCTGCCCCGAACCAACCCGTCAACACAGTCAGTGAGTCAAGTTCGCAGTGACCGCAGTGTGTCTAACTTGTTAAGGTGCTTGAACTGTTTGCCTAAAAAACAGGTGAGGATAGATTTCACCATTGATTTTATATTTGATAGTTTGTAAGACAGAGCGTTTCTTCTTGCTATTTTCATGTTCATAGTTATCCGTTGTCAATGTTTTTTTTAACAAATACAGAACTGTATAATTTAGTTGTCACTATGCAACCATGTAATCTTTATAACAAAATAACGAGCGCTCGATTGTTTATGATTGCACTACATAACCGCTGGAGCTTGAAATGATTTCCTTAAGCCGTTAGGGAATATGGGAAAACTTAATAATTCATCTAGGAAACTAGATAATAGAGGCTATTCCTCATTACGAATAGTCGGTTAAATAAAATGCTATGGTCATTGGCAGCGGTCGTAAATGGAAATGAAAAATTAAATTAAATAAACGGTATCAGGAAACTGACATACTTTCTCCCTTAAAGTCATTTAAAACCAGAAAACTTATTAAATGAAGTAAAAAATCATCACACTAATGCATTACCAAAGTATATCAAATCGGTTAGTAAATAACGAAGATATCGGTTTTTAAATATTTTCCATAAGAATAACATTGGACAACGTACTGCGTTTACCGCCAAACTAAAATATCAATTATCTCCGCAACCAGTTGACGTTAACTAATGATTCAAAATACTGAATTATTTAGTTTTCTAAGTCAAATTTAACGGTTGCAAGAATATTATCTTTGGAAGTTGCAGATTTTGTGAAATTTGAAAAACATGAATTTTTTAACACTTAAACCCCCATAACTTCTGAACCTGAATTTTTAGAGACATGCGGGTGGTGTCATTTTGTTTGTCATATTAAGCACTAAAAACCATGAAATTTTAATCAAAATCGTTAGAGCCGTTTTTGAGAAATTTGGATTTTTGTCATTTTTTGTGGGTTTTTATGGGGTAAATACCCTTAAAAATCAAAAATTCAAAAAAATGAAAAATACGCCTGGAGATACCACGGCTTTATACCTTTATGCCAAATTTCATGAAAATCGGACCACTGGTGTTGTCTCTAGCTTTTTTTACATCCACACATACATACATCCACACACACACACACACACACACACACACACACACACACACACACACACACACACACACACATACACGCACACGGACAGACAGACAGACACCACGCCAAAAACCATTTTTTTTGGATTCAGGGAGCACTAAAACGAATATATCCACTAACAACTCAAATTCGAAAATTTTGACGAAAACAATACTTTCTTCATATACTATGTATAGGGGGGAGAAAGTAAAAAGTAAAAATAATTGCAAGTAGGCTCAAGGCTGAAGAAATAACTCTGTCACTACAAGCGCGTTATCACAGAACTTAATGCTTTTATGACTTGACTTGATATTGCTGTGGAGCTCCAACTAAATTCAGTTTTAAGCTAGGCCCCCTACTATCATTGAATACATAGGGGATACTGCTCTATATATTCAATGCTACTATTGAGCATTTGATATTCAAGCATGGATAAAAATGTGAGTAAATTTAGGTTTTGAATTAATTCCTTCAATATACATCATGTGCGTCAAACATTACGTTGCCTACACAACTCATTGCCTACAAGCAAAAACTTGATGGATAAAATAATTTCAAATCCGATATAACGAAGCACGTGATGACACATAACAAAACCATAACCTCATAACAACACGCATACATAGCCTAACAATATTTGTATGGGTACAATTTATGTTGTAGACGAAAGATAATAGCCGAAACTATTCTTATATATAGCTAATGGACTGGAAATTCCCTTATGATAGTAACAATTGAGTATAAAAATAGCCTTATCAGCTTTCAATTATGTTACAAAACAACAGGCCTATACTATCTTATGACGTAATCCCATCATTCCCATCCAACGCCCATTCCAAAAAATGTTCCATTGATGTAAAGAAAGGTTATGCTATACAGCCAAGACAGTACAAGAAACTATACGTGAAAAGTTCATATTCATGTGTCGTGTGTGTTATCAGTGACATAATGATTTAGAACCCTGTTTATTACTTCATGGGCCCAACCGTTCTCGGCTGAATGCAAAAAAGTAGATTGGCAATGTAGTGGTGTGAAAACTCCGGGTTTTATAGGTTTGCAAGGGGAAATGCAGGATTTTCAAGGAAAATAAATGTCTTTCAGTTCTAATTTCCCACTCCTACATGCACGCATCCAGTTCCTCAATCGTATTAGATCCTAAATGTTATCTACTTTTTTAGTGCATAAATGCCTACGCCTGTGTGCTAAAATTCGAGGTTCTAGTCGAACATTTGTTGTTTAGTCGTGTAGTGACGTAATGACACCAAACAAAATTAACAATTAATGTGTTGCTGTCATCTGTCCTGTCAATGTGTATGCTTCGTGCTGACAGTTCCCCATGGATCGTTAGCAATTTTTTTAATTCTTCTCCTTATTAAAAAATATTACAAGTTTTATTGAACGTTAATATAATTGTAATTAGAGATAGGCGAAGACGACAGAAAACGGAATTAATTTTTGACAGTAATATCCATAATCAATGGATCTATTGAGATCCATTGACCTAAGATGTTGAGATATTGTACCTTATGACATTTTAAGTTCTTCCACGACAAGAAAGTAATATTCTTTATTGACGTGTTTACCAACTTCTTAAATGATTTTGTTAAGATAATATATATAAGTGGAATAAAATAGTAATTCTTGACTTCCTCAAGTTAAAGGACTTCCCAACAATATTAGTCGACTAATATTGTTGGAAATTCCTTTAACTTGAGGAAATCAAGAGGAGGGATCCCTTCCCAGGCTATTCCGTAAATATGAAACTCTAATAACATGTAGGTATACTGATAAGGTAAGACTGATGAGATAAGGTATACACGATGTACACAGATATACCATTTGAAGTATCCCTATCGATTTGATTTTTTATCCAAAATATTTGGCGAGTAGTTTAAATCGTTATAAACACGGTAAACTAATTAAAAAATAACTAGTGGCTTGTAAGGGCAAAAGCCCCTAAAAATAAAATATAAACGCTGGATATTTAATGTTTCTTTCATGCACACTCACAGCTCTGTAACAGTTTGATGGAATCAAACGTTTAAAGAGTAAAGATGTTTTGCCATTTGTAAGTACCTATCAGAATTTTAAGAAATGGCGTCACTTCAGTATAGTAAAGGGCTGAATTTTTTGGAACAATGGCGCCATCCGTCGTTCTCAAAACAAACTCAGTCCACTTGTTTACAATTACAATTAAACGTATGGACATTGTTTGAAGAAATTCTTAAGGTTCATCACAGACTGTAGCACTTAATTTATTTCCCAAAAGATAAGCAAATAAATAAGGATGAAATCAGAAAATGGTCTCCCGTTGACGACTCCACGCTCCACGTTGGAGGGTTTGACTCCACTTCATGAGGAAGTTAGGTTTGGAGGCCATGAGTTTGGGAAATAGTTACTATTGAGGATTTTTTATGGTTGCTCGGGAGTAAATACTGCTTTGTCTTGGTAGATTCAAGATGAAATATACTTTTGATTAGCCAAATTTAAAGGTGAACCATTTTGGTATGATCAATAAATTTAAAGTTGGATGTTACACTCAATAGCTTTTAGTGCAGCACACTATTGTTCCTCAGTCAAAACTATGACCATTTCCGATCGCACATAAAACTGGTTAAGCTGGGCCCTAAAAGTGATGAATGAGGTCTTCTCTATACCTATAGCCTGCGCTTATTCGATTGTGTAAATGTTACAAATCACTTGGCTTTAAATCAGCATCAGCTACTACTACATGATAAAATGTAAAAGTAACAGTCGTATTTAATTCCTCTTGCTTTTTAAGGTTGAGATCCCTAGATTATAAAAACGGAAAATTTAAAAGTAAAAAACAGTCATGTGTTATAGTTGTTTTAATGTAAACAAAGCAAACGTTTTTAGATTACAATGATCTATAAATGGCAGGTATTCAACGTTATATCTTATTTTCTGATAAACTTTAGGAAATTTGTTTTCCCGAGTCCCTGGCATCAAGACCTTCTATTTGAGCCCCCTCCCACTATCCTGCGACTTGCCAAACTCCTACAATTTCGCCACAAAAATTTCACCTGTACATTTATTTTTATATCGACCATTTGGTATTAAATCGGCATCGTTATAACGTAAACTAAACAAACGCACTTAACTCTTTATAATTTTAAATTATAAATGTATACTCAAAGCCGGAGTTATAAGTCTGAAAATCTTAAAGTTAAAATATTTATTTGTTATAGTACATTGAACATAGATGCCTTTTGAAAAAGAAAACCAGATGTCAACATCTAGCATATGTCTTTGAATCAAGCATCAGCACCACATGTTTTGATGTAAACAAAGCAGACGTTTTAAGCTCCCAATGCTTTTTAAGTGGCAGATATTTTAAGTTATTTCTCGATTGCTGGTGAATTTCGAGCAATTTCATTATTTTTCCCGCCATCACGGAATAGAGACCTTTAATTTGAGCCCTCTCCCATCTTTCTACGACTTGTCTGACGCCCACAATTTTGACGCAAAGAATCGCCTTACGAAATTAAATATATGATTGGTTGGTTTGTTAGCTGAATGAATTTAAAACTTAAACGGAAACTAATAGTATCAATCTAAAGTAAAATTTAAAATTACTAGATTAAAAAAAACTACACGATTGTTTATATAGTATATTTCGCAACAAGGGCCGAAAATGAGTTCTCGAATTTGAAACACGATCTCGAGCCTGCAAAACCCTTTCGGCCGAGGTGCGAACGCTACTTTTCACCACACTACACAATGAAATATACCCTAAATAATTAAAAAAAAACTGATTATTACTTGACTCACTTGAAAACAAAACACAGCTATGACAATCATATGATTGCAACTATCCTGTCTCTAATGCCGTATAATTTTGTGATGTTCTGACGTTGTTTCAAGCAAATAAACTATCAGCTGACTTGCGGCCCTAGGGCCCCCAACGTTTTCGGTCCTGTGGCGGCAAACTGTGTGTTTCGGTCCGCGTTTGACGTTTGTAAAACAGGTGATTTCGTCGTAGTGTGGTGAAAAATACTTTACATGACTTGTACAGATGGCCTTAAAAACTACATAGAGTATTTTTACAACTGAGCGTCATACAAAGTTTGGTTGACACACACTTCGAACGATTTTACCGAATGAATTATTTTGATGATTTTTTAAAAATATATTTCCAGTTGAAAACAAAATTCTTATCGATAAATAAATCTATTTTTGGAGTTATCGATTTTCATGTGAAAGCGCTGAAGACAGGGCGACACAAACTTAGACGAGGATGACTCATGCATGTAAATCTAATTAACCACTTACCAGTTCTGCTCTTACGTAACCTGTTCTGGTTCTGGTGTCAAACACATATGCTTTCTAGTTTTAGTAAACACTTATTAAAAGAACAACAAAGGTGTTGGTAACGTTAAATGAATGAACGGTTCGGCAGAGCCTTGGAGCTTGAAATATGAACACTGACATTCCGAACATGCAGAGACTGTTTAAAATAATCTTTTATGTCGTTGAGCTGGCACATGTCTTGAACTGTCGGATGTAAATTATAATAAAATAAATAAAGCAATGAGTTTACAACTTTCGGTCGACAGACTTAAATTCCGTCAAAGTAATTCAATCGGCCTTACAATACGTCTTCACGATAACTAGTTAATTTTTTTGTAAAAGGTTTCCCACGATAGATGAATAGGCTTTTACGACTTAATTTTAAAAGCAATTTTAAGTTTACTGGAGAATTTGGATATTGTCAAGCTATACGAGACAAAACGAAAAATTTTATATCAATGTGTAAAGTTTTAGTTTTGAATCCATAAAAAACTTTCTGAGATAAAATAATATAAGACGTAAGAATAAAATTAAATTAAAAGTTTACTTCGGTGAGTGTCCGAGACCTAACTGTAGGCCTACATCCCTATTTATTTTCATCGGTTAAACCACAGACTAAGGATCTTTGTCTGTGGTTAAACCTAGAGAATAGCGATAATGAATCTGAACTCCAAATCGCATACGAGGAATCCAATAAACCCATTTTTATCATGCAATATCTTCAGGTTCATATCTCGAAAATGACTCGTGTAAAAACTGCACATAGTTTAAAAATCAAGTCGAAGAAATTATTTAGGAGAAAACAGAAATCAATTATCTCATTCTATTCCAAGAAGGCGTAATTTTTTAAGTAGTTTAAAATTACCAGTAAACCGGTCGCTCGAAATCGAGCAATTAATTGTAATTTATTGATTTCAAAATAAAATCAATTATGGCAATATATTCTATAACTAACTATGATAAATTAAATTTGGAAGTCACTTCCAGTAATACTGAAATTGTTTAGAAAAGCTCTATAATAAACAATGTTTATTGTGATTATTCTGTCAACTGGATGGAGGTACCATCTTCTTAAGTGTTTTCTACGAATATTCTGAGCTCCTCGAAGGGCATGGCTCAACTTGCCGCCACATACAGTTGTCCATGAGCATAAGATAATACTTGCTGGGGAAGATAAAGTCTAACTTTTGCTATAGACTGGCCAAAGTTAGCCAGGAGATGAGGATTTTAGGCAAGACGACGCGACGTATCGACCATATACGGTTTTACTCCTGACATGAACTATCTAATTGCTTTTCGTTTTTTTTGGACCGCATAATCTCTCCATTTATATTATCCCAAGTAGCTTCATTGAAATCCTTAAGATAATTCTAAGAGCACTTTCCGTCCCTCATTCATATTGAAGGAGGATTTAAAATGTTGCATAGCCATTATAATTGTAATCATGTGTATTTATAATCATGTGATTCTTCACCTTGTCATAATCCAATAGGTGACTGGTCTGTCAGGGAGGTATACATGGACAATTTCATAAATTTCTTCTGCATTGCGAATTCTGTCTTCTTCATCCAGCGTCAGCAATAATATACAGTATAAGCATGTGACAATCCTCTTTTCTGGAATTCAGTTGTTTAAATTAGTATTCCTAATGTTATTATGTTATTCCAAAAATGTTCTCTTTTCCAATGCTTGCAATCAGCGGCTCTTTTAATTCGCTGTGAAAGTCCCTCGCAATAAAATCAGGTCTACAAGGAGGAAACTCTCGAGGCTGCCCATTTTGGATTTCACGTCATAGTAATAAACAAAAAGGGTAACCAAATTTCCTCACAACGCCCATTGCATCTAGATAGTTTTGATTCATACTACGTGGTGACCCTATAAACGAGGCCGGAAGGGTTATTTGTCTTCAAAGACGAATTATTCTCTTTACCAAGATTATATTCACCGCAGGAAACAAATTGTCAAATTGTTTACCTGAGAGCTCGATAGTAAAGGGCTGCTGACTCCACAGGCACTTTATTTATAATCAAACTGATCGAGCGCTTAAAGCCGGCTACCAAATTTTCATTTTTAGATCATTACCCACAAACACTTCACATTAACTTTCGCCATAAACTGCGAGCATATTGTATTATCAATCGAGGTTACCAGGTTGTCTGCCATACATAAATTATTAGTATATGCCTAGTCATAATTATTTCAGGCATAAAAGCAAGCACAGAAAAATAAATTATTATTTAAAAATCTACATTAAATATGATTATACAACACCCTTATTTTGAAATTGGTTGTGTTTAAATAAATAATAAAGAAACTATATTTGGAAAATAATTGATTTAGTGGGTTTTTTTATTATTTTTGTAAATTTTTCTTTTAACTACTGTAAATATAACAGTTGTAAATCCTAATCCGAACTAAAAAATTTCTCTAAATCTACACATTAAAGAATTTTTGTCTACTTCAATAAATATATTTAATATAATTTCAATTACATTAGTAACATATAGTTTTGCTGAAAAACTTTGTTTACTCAGTTCAGCTTCTTTATTTAAAATTTCGATTCCCATGCTAAATCTTATGGACAAATATGAAACTTTAAGGGCACCCAGGGCTCTTCCCTCTAGCCCAACCTTCATAAATTTTATTTCCTACAAAACGTCACGCCAAACTATTTCCAACGACACCTAAATTATTAAAATCGGTCCAGAATTTTAGGAGAAGTAATGATCATAAAAAGCCCTAGCGTATTAAATAAGTAAAAATAGATTTAGAATAATCTTATTCTACCCAACAATCTACAAATACACAGGCACAAATTACTTTTCATCACACTAACACAGAAATATATGTTTTCAGTTCCTTTTTGTTGGCTCGAAAGTTACCCATTGCCGGCCTAGGTCGGATAAACTCTTATCCGACTTAGGCCGGAAAGAACGGAAGTAAATAATCAGCTGATTTGTAGCAAACCGACGTTTAATGCTTCTTTATTGGTGGTTTATTGGTTCCTTTTTAGAGGAATGTAGTGGCAGCACTGCATCCGCAGCAAATGCTCTTCTGTTTGTTATAGGTTAGGTTTGAAGGTTTTAGAAACGTATGTTTATAGTCCAGGCAATGAATGCTCAAAAAGAGGTATAGAGGGAATTGCATGGATCACATTTTTTGACTTTGTAACTTTGTTTGGACTAGTTAGGAGTAAAACATATCAAAAGTCCCCGCCCTTAGCCCTTGAGCCGGCTGGGCTGAAAGGGCCTAAAGGTACATTTTTTGGTTTTTCCTAAATATCTTGAAAACTATCAACTTTTAGTATTCCCTATTAAATTTCAAAATTAAAGAAAATTAAATTTCCTGTAAGAAAAATATATTATATATCTACTTTGGTCCAACCGTTTACAAGGTAAGCACTAATTTTGTTAATATTAAAAAAATATCCCGGGTCGCCGGAATTGTACCCCCCGGATTTGTACCCCCCAGAAAAAACGCTACGTCATTTTGACGTCACAGGACGGGGGGTACAATTCCGGCCGCGAACTTTTAGGACGAATAAATTATTATGTATTTTAATCAACAGATATTTCACAGATGGCTGAACAGCTGCATAATTGATATAAATTAAATTAAACTTCTTAAGTCCGACCCCGGAATTGTACCCCCCGGATTTGTACCCCCCGGATTTGTACCCCCCGTCGTCAAATCCTCAAGTCCTACTCCGGATTTGTACCCCCCGGATTTGTACCCCCCGTGGCCACATCCTTAAGTCTTACCCCGGATTTGTACCCCCTGTGCTCAAATCCAGTTTAACCGACCATGGAAATATACCGGGTCAATATTCGTTGTTGTTGTTGTTGTTGTTGACTTTTTTAATTAGTTCTCGTAAATCAACGGTTGGACGTTAAATTAGCCTATTGCCTAATATTATTCAACGAATATGTCTTATTATTATTATATTGTGTAGTCTTATTCATCATTAAGTATGGTAGAAAATCTGTCAATAATACGTGATGAAAGTATTGGATAAAATATTGTTTTGAATATCTAAATTCATAAAAAATTGTTAGTTTGATTAGGCCTATATATGTTTCACGTTTATGGTGTCGTATTCCGTTGGACTGTTTGCCATGAAACTTGGTATAAATGTGTAAAATTTCACGGAGGAGGTTTTTAAGTCATTCATTTCGTCCTAACTCAATCGGGGGTACAAATCCGGGGTAGTACTTGAAGATTTGGTGACGGGGGGTACAAATCCGGGGGGTACAAATCCGGGGTAGTAGGCTACTTGAAGATTTGGCAACGGGGGGTACAAATCCGGGGGGTACAAATTCGGGGGGTACAAATCCGGGGTCGGACTTAAGAATATGACCACGGGGGGTACAAATCCGGGGGGTACATTTCCGGGGTCAGACTTTAGGGAAATGGTTTAATTGCAAACCATTTAGGTGTTGATGATTTAATAATGTATCGGGGGGTACATTGCCAGTCGCGGGCTGTTTCTCGAGCGGTTTAGGCCCCGCCTCCTGTGACGTCAAAATGACGTAGCGTTTTTTGTGGGGGTTACAAATCCGGGGGGTACAAATCCGCTACCCCGGAAAATGAACAGCATTCAGGAAATATTTACAAAATTTCCAGTAATTTGACACCTCAATCATAAAAATTGGTCTAAAATTAAGGCGTTGGCGAGCTCATCACAAAATACGCTATTTTTCAAGGAATAATAGCAAATTGTAATGATTCCTTTTTGATATGTTTTACTCCTAACTAATCCAAACAAAGTTAAAAGTCAAAAATTGTGATCTATGCAATTCCCTCTATAACCTTTCGTTGCCTGGACTATTATGCAAGGACTACGTTATGATTGAAGGTATGTTTTTTTTCTGCGTAGTATGATGAAATATATTGTACGTTATGCACAGGCGGAAAGTTTTGCCGAACTTCACGGCCTAGTAACGTAATATACTTTATTACTCCTTAAAGAGTGAGTAAAATAATATTTGGTCTCATAAAGGGAGTAAGTAAACCCATAGAGAGAGTAAAGTGAACCCATAGAGGTAGACACAGTAAACCCATAACATTTAAATCAATAATTTAATTATAACGCCTTCAAATTTCCACGCACACATGCGAACATGTTGTCTATCCGTCGTTGGAACTTCTTGGAGCATATGTGACCTTGAGATTGATGAATCAGTCTAAGAGAGTTGAATAAATAAGATCGTTATTGTTTAGGAGTATGACAAACACAAGGACTGCCGCTGAAGCTGAGCTGACAACGTATCATTGTTTACGCTCGATTGGATGTTCAAGAACCGTTTCTACGGGCGTACATCATTTGCGCGGTATGCGGAGAGCCAGGTAGAAGGGCTGTGTGTTCTGCGCGGTGAGCTCCAGGGGGCTCTCGGCATAGAAAAATCTCGGGTATATGCATCATCTGCGCGGTGAGGGGTGGCGGAAGCAGCTTCAGCGGAACACAATATCATGGCCTTGCCACTTCTTTTACATTCTTTTATTTTTACCAGTAATCTTATGAGTGTTTTTATTATTGTGAGGAGTTAGTATCGGGCTACTAAGTAGTTGATTACCGCTTAATAATTTTAAAGAGCAGTATAACCAAACACGGATTTGAAAAATATTCGACAACAAATAGTTGTTTATTTGTCAACGTTACCACAAAATTAATAAAATGCTATAGATCACAATGTCGCACAATGTCACTACTGTATACTCGTAAATATAATTGTAAAATAATAGTCGTAAATTTAAATGTAATATATGGAACTACAGTAGGGCCTATTTAGATTTCAACATTTAAACAGAATGTCTTTGGTAAATTCATAACATTCTAATAATAAGAATAGAAACAGGATTTATCACAGGTCAAATTTTATACAGAAACTAAACATAATATACAAAACGGTATGTGCGCTGAATATATGTGGTATGTGCGGGAGGGCGGCTGTTTGCGAATTGTTGTCGGCAGGCTGAGGCTACCTGGGCGGGACACCTCGCAGATGATGTAAGGGGATTAGCCGACCCTTCAGAACATTTCACAGCAGGCTTGCATACCGCGCAAATGATGAACGACCGTTTATTCTGCGTTTACGTTTGGGCTTTCAGTAATTAGATTGCCTTTTCACAACAAAGTGTTGACATTTGTGCGAGAGTTATTGAAACGAGTAATTTCCGATAGTATTGAGTGCTTATTTTTAATTGTCATTATAATATGTTCGTTAGATCTATGCACAGGGCTAAAAGAAAGACGTTTTTCTTTAGTCCTGAAGTTTGGAATAAAGGAACTTTTGGAAAATGCTCTGGATAATCCCGCAAAATCAATTTAAATTACTTGTACATCATGGACAACTGCCTTTATATAACTTGCCGAATAGGCCACCAACGTCTTTAAAATGTAAATTTTCAACTTACAAATTATACCATAACGGAGGTATCTGAAAAGCGATGTAATATATAACAGCTTTCTTTGGCCGTAACCTGTTCGATCACAGTTTAGCACTGTAAACTTTGGTTCTAAAATTGGAGTTTTTCAGCCATCACTAAAACTTTCCTTTTAAAAACTCACCTTATATTACGTTAAAATATGTTTGCTTGAAGTGGAAACTTTGAACCACTCCCGAAGAGCAAACAGGTTGACAGATCAATTTGTTTTACAGTCGGTACTTATTTTATTATCAGTTAGTTTTTAATAATTTTACCAAGGAAACTGAATCGAACCGGCGTGTTATCACTTCACGGTTATCAAGCTTTTTGCCAAAAGCCTTTATCATGAAACTAAATCAACAATGATCACACTCTATTATAGAACGTTACACAATTAAGCTTTCAGATTAATATTTCATCAACTAAATACTCAGTGTCCCAATAAAATACACAGAAAACTATTAGGTATTAAATTTATTTAGTTTATTATCATCAATATAATGAGGGATCCTGTTTCAACATAATATTCTCAAATTACATGATGAAACATAGTTACAGAACACCGCTTCTATCTCATTTCTCCTGATTCTAAACTCCCACTCCCTTCAAACTGTTGATTTAATAACACTTAATGTTTCTGTCATAATAATTTTCGTATTCTTACTTTAACCATTTATAATAACCATGTATAAATTATCATAGCCAGTTAAAATTAGGCCTACACAAGTTTTTATTCAAAAAGTTTTGTCATTAAAAATGACAAAGTATAATATTAATCACTTGACAAAGTATAATATTAATTACTTGACAAAGTATAATGTTAACTACTTGTGGTTTTGACTGAGGAAAATTGATCATGCATTACCAATGGGTAGGTAAACAAATAACAAAGAGAATTTTGGAAAAACTACAAATCTTCACTTGATTTTCTTTACTCTCTAATATCCAATTATGTTTGAATAAATTATGCATGCTTGAAAGGTAAAGTAGCTCCTAATTAATTTTGGTGTTTCATTGAATGGAATGGGACGAAAATTAAGCATTTAATTACAGTGGAATCCTTTAACTTTGTGTCTTGTCAAGTATCCAATGGCTTAATGATTACTAAGCACCCAAACACCAAGTTATGATAACTCCACTGTATGCTATGTGTGAACGCTTCGCGTGTCTCAGCAACAGCTGATCGCCGATTTCCCATCGATCTGTTTATGAATCGAGGTTTTGTCGCTCCATAACTCCGCCATCCCTCCGATTAGCGGCTGATCAATCGTGCCGAACGTGTATTTTATTCGCAAAGATGACAGTCATGGTATTGTCAACGAATACACAAACGTTTGTGTATTCATTGGATATTGTTCCATTTAATTGAGTCTTTGTAAATTCTTAACATCTTTAATATCTCTAACGAAATTTATTGAAGAAAATGTTTAACGATAATTAAAAAAGTTCACTTTAACCATCTGAAAAAGAGAAAATAGTCCAAGTTGTGATAACGTTTTGATGACTATACTTTAAGCCTCCCATTACTTCCTAAATAAATATAATTTGAAATGTTATTTAAAAATGGTTTCTCCTAAATAAAAAATGGCTTTATATTTTTAATGACTGGCTGCTTGTAGAGGTTAAAAACTCCTAATCGTTAAAGAGGAAAATTTTAATGAAAACAATAATTCTTTATTATGGTACTAGCAGCCTGCGTCACTTCGTGACTTAAATAACATATTAAAATTTTACATTGTTTCTCATTTTCTGTAATGTTTTAAACTACAATTGAAGCTTAAAGAAACTACAGTATTTTCTCCGAATCGCTATTATTAAACCCTTTAATTTGAGCCCTTTTCCCATCATTCTGCATCTGCCTAAACGCTCACAATTTCATCTATTAAATAAATTCGCTTATTACGTTTACCAATGAACATCGATTCAATATCAATTTGAAGCCATGTTATGTCAAGTTTTGTCAAGTATGTGAGCGTGTTACAATACTCTTACGTTTCATGGGCGTTGCGTTTTGCTAATCGTTGTGGCTTGCGTGTTTGCACCAAACTGTACAAAGAGGTCAGACATTACACCACTTTATTTCATTCTCTCAATCACAGAGAGTGCAACTGAAAACTGGACAAATAAATGTACATCACCACAATAATAGCATGTTCGCCAACTAAACAGTGTCCTATATGTAGCCTAGCATATAGGCAATTCGACAACTTCGAGAAATTTACTACGTCATCAGCCACCATTCATATAATTGGACTAATTGATTAATTAACACAATGTCTCATTGAGTAGGACGGCTAGGCAGTAACAAGGTCACCATTATTAATTTCACTTATATTACATTTGCACTACTCGTTCAGACATTTTGTCTTAACAGGTTTTAGTCGACTACGATGTTTTCACTAGTAACTTACTTATCAAATCATCAATTCGTTCTGGAAAATCTCTTATCAGTTAAATGGACAGATGGCGCGCCCTCGCGGTGCCTAGATATGAGTAGGCCTAATCGGTTTCACGATAACACCATTAAAAGTGAATTCAGATACTTAGTTATAGCGTTGTGAGTGCAAATAGCTTTGTAAATGCACCTCCGAAAGTTTTAAGTAGTCTAAGACAAAAACTTTTGAAAAAACCCTGATTGCATCAAGGGGATACAGAATATGGTTTAACAAATTATTCCCTGCTAAAATTACTGTTATAAGTACTGTTCGAGGTTAGGTGTCGACTTATCAAAAAATGGTGCACAATTCTGTGAAAATTGGTATCGTTTCTAGCAACTCCAAAAGCAGTCGTGCTCTAATTATTGTAAAGTCAAAGTCGTTGTGGCAAGTTAAATTTTTTAAGTGGTACAGGGAACAAATAGTATAAAAAGGATACGAACAAATGTTATTTTTTAGATTAAATTGAGTATCCTGATCTGTAGATGCTACTATCTATTACCTGCACTTTTACGAGCGACTTTTAATCACATTGAGAAACTAAATTAATTCTAGAGGTAAAAATACCTTGTTCCATCAGTGATCTAGTTCCAACCGGTGAGCCGGCGACCGGTTTCGACCCTATAAAGGGGTCATGTCCAGGCAGGGGCGAACCTGGGGGGGGGGGAATAAAAGGGATATTAGGGGTCTTTGGAGAACAGCAATTTTGGACGACAAGACAATCATTTTCGGGTACACCACGACGCGACAACGATTTTTGTCTACCCCGACGCGGAGACGATTTATTTCGTCCACCGTAACGCGAAGACGATTCTCTTAAACCGCGACGCGACGACGATTTTTATCAACTGCGACGTGACTGCGATATTTTTCTCCTACGACAATGATATTCGTCTACCATATTCGTCCACCGCCGCGTCTACCAGGCCCGGCGACAGGATTGCGCCTGGTAAACGCGGTGACAAAGAGGCAATAGGCATTATTAGCAGCATTATTATGGCAGCAGTGGCTGCCGGTGGCCGTGGGCGCATTGTTGAGTCCTTGATCTCGTGACACGTTCCAGCGGTGACGTCAGCGCCGAAATCGTCAGAGCGGCGAGAACCACTGGGCCGGCGATGTTGCAACAACGCGCTCTGTTGCGTTGGATGTTTTCGTCTAGGGTCTGCCAGATACAAATAAAACAGTTAGGACACTGTAACACTAAATAATTTCCCGATGTTTCTTCGCAGCAGTTGTAGATACCATTATTATTATTATACTATTTATTTTGTCTTGTATCAAATAAAATATATCTGTAGCTGCGCCCTTAGTGGGTTTGGAAAATAATCCCATCAACAGGCTTCACATTATACATTATACATTATACATTAGCTGAAATGGCGACCTACCCAGGTAGGTATTTTAAGCCAAGTATGAATGACAGATGAGTGAAGGATGATTGTGGCGCGATCTTGTAGTCTTGTTACTGACTAAGGCCGACATATTCCTTAGACAGGACTGTTAATTAATAGCCCATCAGCCAATGGCGACTAAGGGACCTACATTTTAACGTGGGATCCGAACCACGATTTCGCCTCGGTTAAGAATTTACGAACTGGTCTAATTATGAGGATGGTCTCATGAACGAGTACTCAATAGTGCGGACGTTAATCCCCACTAGGGAACACCGCGTCCACAAGCCATCACTCATAACTATCCACAATTCGTGACCTCCAAGTAGCTGGGTTACAAGGACACGCCATAGTCCCAGTCTGTGTGGGAGTCACATTTGAGGCTTACGGGATGTTTTCTTTATTTCACAAGTACAAGCCTGTACATTAGTGTCAATTTAATATCTAAACAGTTAATTAACTTAATTCTAAAAAACTTATTCTACATACAGAATTATCCTTATTCTAAATATACCAGTTAATTATTTTTTCATTAATTTCAAGCCAAGAAATAAAAAATTTCAGTTTCAAGGAAAAAACTCAGAAAAAGAATAGTGTGGATGGTTTATTTAGAACGATTTTAATTCAGTATTAAATTTTTTTTATGTTACGTCTATGCTACAATCTACTTACTACTATTTATTTGAAAGTAATTTTGTCAATGTAATGAAATTTTTTTTGCTGTTTTAACGGATATAAAAATATAATTTAGTCTTACATTTAAAAAGCTCACTAGTGGGCATAGAGAATTCATAACCTAAATTTTTGACTTGCTCTTGGACTCACAATCTGGCTAGTGTTTCGCTTACAATCGGGAGGATGATGTAATTCGAGTTTTCTAGACTACTGACTTGCTTTGTACACGTATGAGAACCCCGCAAGAAAAAGGACACCGTGTTACAACAGCTATTGTTCAAAGTAATATCTCACATTCCCTTACTAAACATTCTTCGGTGGCTAACTGTCCAAGTTTGCAAGTTTTTACCTATTTTTTTAAGGCGAAAGAAACTTAAAGTCATGAGAAATCTTAGGCGCGACAGTCGCGTACCCAGTAGGAGTAGACTAAGCATATCGTTGCTGATTGCAGTCACGCCCGCGCAGTTCGGTTGACGTTCAGCAGTCAACAATCAACGCTGGCGTCACTTCCGGTTCCACGGCCATCTGTAGCGTCTTTGTCGTCGGCGTTGCCAACTTAACAATTACACTTGAGTACTGTTTTATAACTGCACATTTAATAAGGAGAGGGGCAGATAAAACAAAGTCAATTAATTAGGGTATTGATATAGATTATGTAGGTACATTTTTCAATGCTAGAAAAAGAAATTATTCCCGTTAAACAAAAATTAGGATGCCATTTTAGAATCAGACTGTAGATAGCATATTATATTATCTTCCAAACTTTACGATGGTTATTTTAAGACTCCTCGTCATGGTTTTTTTCATTTATTCTAGACAGTATTTGACACTGAAAAGTAATAAAGACCAATTGATTTTGTTATATAATGCTGCCTTATATACCAGATTGAATGATAGCCCAAGAATAGTAACTGATCGAAAATGTAAAAATCGAAAATCAATTACTGGCGCTTATCAACATAAAGTAAAACCTGAGAATTTCCATCATGTGAAGCAAGCCTGTTATTATTTATTGACCTATAGGCCCTACTTGTTCAGTTTAATTCATGTCGTGTAGTTTATACATTTCTGTTCCCAACCCCTTGTAGATGTTCAATTAAAACTTTGAACCGTTCCTTTCTCTGTGGTTTTGGTCGGACCATTCCTTTTTACACTAATTTAATGGTGGCAGTAGGCTGTAGAGTAGCCTTGACATAAACTATCACATGCATAGAACTATCACTGAGCTACTAATAACCATAGAGATAAGGCTGACACTACACGAAACAATTGTAGCAGTGACGTTAGCTGCAATAATGGTTACGTCTGTTTTACAAGGTTTCTAACCTGGTACCTGGTACCTCATGCTCCCAGTTTTCCTTATATGCATAAAAAGCTGAGCACTGCAATTAGTTACAATAGTAAACCATAACTTAATACTTAACTTGTAACTAGTAGGCAAGCATGATTTTTACAATAATGTTTTGCTAGCTGATGTGCTTTGTTGGAAAATTTTAAACATACCGTTAGAAATGTATTTTCCTGTTGATATATTCCAAAATTTAAATCCCAACTTAATTTTTTGTTTAAATAAATGTAGAAAAAATGAGTTTGACACTATAACAAATTGATATGGGCCTTATATGAGTTGTCCTTGGATACGAATTAAAGTAAGAAGTAAATGAATCCATCCATACATGTTTTATTGCAGCAAGGTTAGAAACAAAACCTAAACAATTAATAGGCGATCTCTAGTTGTATTTATTGGAAATGCAGGGTGTATAACTGCATATTAACTAGGCAGCACAAGTATTGCCCAGTGCTGAAATTTTTGTCACCATGCTGTGACTATGGGTAGTGCTGACACATTTTGTTTTAAATTATTAACACCTTAATTGTGTCAAAATTTTTAAAAAAACTCTACAAAATATCCTCATGTAAACCTTTTACAGTATTCTCGGCTTGCACTAAGTAAACAAATGATTATAACAATGAAACTGATATCTGACATTGAAACAGTCAGTAAAAGACACTGGACAGGCAAAATGAGGACATTTTAACATAATTCATTAACAATACATAGAGATCTATGATTTTTACTTTAATATATGCCAGATTTTCCTGGGGGAGGATCACCTCAGATTCCCCTTTTTGTGGGGGATATTCCATATTCCTAGACTCACAGAAGAATCAAACAGAGGTATCTTCTAATGTTGCGCTCAGCGTGTGTCAAGCACTGGCCAGCGGGTGTCGAGGAATTAGTTCACCATTTACACCATGAGAGAGCAGCACCATTGCTGCCTTCTCCTAATTTAACTTAACTGTAACTAGTAAGTGGATGTAATTAGTACCGTAACTTAACTGTAACTGTAACTGGATTTAACTGTAACTAGTTCTTGGGCGCAACGGAAGACCCATTTAAAAGCGACCTCTGTTTGATTCTTCTCTGTGCCCCAGACATCCTGGTAGTTTAGTCCCCCCCAAATGAAGTAAAATCCTGAGTGTGCCACTGTCACCTAATGAAAATCCCTTAAGATATGCTCTGTTGGAAATGATGTATACATTTTATCTACATATATAAAATCAAATGTATATCATACAAATGCATTATTGACTAATATCGTCTGACCCACGCAAAGGATGGGAGCAACTACCTAGTAGTTTATAAATAAAGAGAAATATATTGTTAACTATATATAAACATAGCGGCTGCATACAAACTCCCCAACATTTTTGGGACTGTTACACCCACGCCAACACCAACACACACTAACACACCAACTTACACCAACCTACACTGATACACTAACTCGCCAACTTTTAATTAGGTGCAAACATAGCATTCATGCCACAATTTATTTGGTCAAAGTACAAATTTAAATTACTGTAAAAATGTTCAGTCATATGGCATTTATATCTTTTTCCGTATAAAATGTATGTCTGTCGTTCTTTTGCAAACTTTTTTAAAGTTAGAAAAATATCCTACTCAAATACTTAACTAGCGACAGCAGGAAAACTACAGGTGTAATATAGAATATGACTGAGAAAACTTACTATGAAGTTGTTAAATACATTTTTCTCTGTAAATCACCAGAACCAGAACAGATGAAGTTAGTATGCTGGTAGCCAACCAAGGTCAAACCATCATTGTCTGGATGACCCACTTTCTATCACTAGGGAAGGACCTCTTCAGATCATTTATTTGTTCATTTTTAGTGTTTTTTCATAAATATCATTCATAAGCTCTAAGTATTTTTATCCTGTAGGTGAAAACCTATGCTGGTAAACAATTTTCTTTCTGTTCTTCAAAGCTTGCAATATATAAACACAGAATATAATTGATTAGGTTAAATGACTGAGTATTAGAAAAATGTCAGGTTATGGTTCAGGATATCCATAACCTGTAAGGAAATTTATAGACCCAATTAAAGAGATTTTTCATTAAATAAAAAAAAGAACAAACCCATTTTTCTTTTTCTTTTTTAAAAAACAGTTTAGGTTTTAAAATTAACTGTGAATTCTTGAAAATTAATTAAAATGGTGCAATGAAGTTGCAATGAAGTTACAAATTAAAGAAAGAAAACTCTTTCTTTCGTTCTAATTAAAAGTTTTAAATAAGTAGAGGATTCTTTGAAATTAATTAAAACCATCTATTGAGTTGGAAATACAGTATTTAGTATACAACATCTCATAATTAACAGTAAAAGTAGAATAATAGTTACCAGTAATCCAACATTCAAATGCAATGGGTAAAATAAAAACGTTGGTAATTAGTTTTCATTTCAGTTTTAGTAATTTCAAAGCATTAAAATGTTATGTAACATTTTGATTTTGAAAATTACTCGTCACACTTTTTATAGCTACCTTAAATACCCCTATAATTGGGAGCTTGACATTCGGTGGGGGACAAAAACTGTAAATTCTTTAATTAAATTGCTAAAACTCAGATGAAACAACTAAATGAAATGTTTTTGTTGAACTGTCCAATCTTTGTTTGAGTTTATCTTGCCCTTTTACAATTTACAATTTGTGTTTACTTTAACATATAATCATAATTGATTAACTATTTCGACCAAATAATAAACGCCAATTTCACCAGCAGCGCAATCACTGACTTGCCTTATTTGGTGCTCCCGAACATATGGTTTTAATTAAGTATAGATGGTATATATGATTATGATGGATATCAAGAAATTTCAAGATGTAATAACCCTTTTAAGAACTCTAAATTGGGACAAGATTGAAAAATTGATTTATTGTGATAGAAACTAAAAGAAGAAAACTTGTAAATTAGTAAACTGTTCCATTCCACTAGCTCCCATTCCTCTAAACTTCCTGCTTTTAATGTGCTTACTTAATGTTGATCTGCAATGTACATGTAATCTCTGAGCACGCTCGATGTTAACCACTTGTGCATGTACAGAGTGATGGCAAACAAAAACGCACCTCCTCCCTATGGCTTCAACCCGCAAGGACCCAATGTTGTGTACACCAGCCAGCCACGTATGTATAAACTGCTTCATTAACCTTGAGCTTAAATTTCAAAATCCTTAAAATTTTAAGTTTCACTGTTAAAATAAAGGTGTTTGAGCAGGGAATATAGATAGGTCTTCCTACTTCAACCATGTTTCGTTTGGTAATCTGGGAGAGGTAATTCATATTTACATAAATTCTTGCTCCTCCCATCTACTTCAGTTTATTACGCTTTTCCTTAAAAGGGTTAGTAGATAAAATGTAAAAACAATTATATAACTTTTGGTTTTTAATGTTATATAGAAATAAATTGAACAATTTTAAATCATTGTTATATTGCAGGTTGAAAAGTATGAATAAAAATTGATAAATCAAATTATGTTTTATTTACATGAATTCTATTTCATCTTATTAAGTGTACCAAAAACTGCAATTCCTGATTCCCACTTTTATTAAAATAGTGGGTGTTCGAAAAAGAACTCCCTCATTCTGATGAACTCTCAATTTTAGTGTAATCACAATACCAAGTAATGAAGTAATACACCAGACGAAAGGTAAACTCGCCAAGTTATTTTTACAAGTCACAAATGTAACTGTGGATACATGGTGTAATACACCATGCTGTGGATACAGGTAAGCATAGAAAAATCCTATTTTCCCTGTGCATGGGTGGTGGTGAAAACACTAAGTACTGTATATTAAAAAAATTGTTAACAGTTGTACAATGCATTCTACAGAAAATACTCAAATTACATATTAAAAAAAATTAAGGTTCCTATATTTTGAGTGTTTTTGTATGTCTGTGGCTTTTAAGGATCTGTATATATTTTTTTATGGAAGAAATTACTTCTTTTGAGTTTTGTGCACCATATTGTTAAAGTTGCAAATGCCAAAGACATTGTGACATGCACCAAAACCTTGATGAATTTTCCCTCAGTTTGATATATTATTTTTAGTAAAACTCATTTTCATTATATGAAAATTTAGAGTTTATCGAAATAGCGAGTTCTTCTCCAGACACCCAATGTAAAATATATTTGAAGCAGTGCTAAGGAACTGCGTATCTCAGATGAAATCCCTAGATTAGTTTCCACAGAAGTGTTGTGCTCTATGCCATAAGCCATAAGTCTCCACCAAAGTGTTATGCACTTTACCATAAGTTTCCACAGAAGTCTTATGCACTTTACCATAAGTTTCCACAGAAGTGTACAGTTCGCATGTTAATCCCCGGCTATGGCAGAGTCAGCTGGTTGCATAGCGAGAGGAGAGAGGGGGTACTTTTGTGAAAACATTGCTCTACAGGCCTATAAAAATCATATGATACTGTTAGTAGTGTAGCATAGTCTTCTTTAGTAACAAGGCCGCGGCGCTAGTAAATGGTAACAGCATGCCTTAGGGTTCAGCTGATTTGCTTATCCATACTCTCTTATGGCACTATCTTTTGTTTGCATGAAATTAGCTGGCTCTGTAAGGGTTTTTACCATGCAAAAAACCCTTGATGAGCGGTGTTGCCAGGTCGAAGGCCGCGGCCTTATTACTAGAGATGGCCATGGTATTAGCCATAGCCGGAGATGTAATGTGCAAACTGTAACACAATGTGGCATAAGTTTCCACAGAAGTGTGACACACTGTGCCATAAGTTTCCACACGAGTGTAACGCACCGTGCGCTCTCTGTGCAGGAGTCATGGTGATGCCGATGGGACCCCACAGCAGCACGGTGACGTGTCCGTCGTGTCACGCCACCGTCTCGTCCCGCGTGGAGAAGGAGGCCACTGTCAAAACTCACCTGTTCGCCCTCTTACTGTGCCTCGTGTGAGTATCATGTTGACGATTCTTTTATTTATTTACTCTGTCTCAATAAGCCCTTATGTTTTGGTATGTGCAAGTCAAAACATTTGGGATATTGATACAAAATTGAACTTGAACCTACTGTAGGTCTTCAGGTACAATAAAATATATTCTGATTCCACGTTAAAACGGTCCCTTAGTTGCCATTGGCTATTGGGCTATTAATTAACAGTCCTGGCTAAAGAACATGTCGGCCTTAGTCAGTAACAAGACTACAAGATCATGCCACAATCATCCTTCACTCATCTGTCATTTATACTTGGCTTAAAATACCTAACTGGGTGGGTCGCCATTTCAAGTAATGTATCTAATGTTTGAGCTCCTTGAAAAAAAGTAGAATCTGTACAATTCATCTATGTGCCTGGATGTAGAGATTCAGGTACTTAGAGAGGCAGTTATACAACAAAGGTGTCAGTGACCAACTTTTTAAAGTTTTGTTAAGATGTTAAGATGGTGCCTCCGTGAAGTGATTTGGATAGCTGTTATAGTCATAGTCATATATTCTTTTACTCAAATTAAGAAGCATGGTGATGGTACAAGACAACATACTATGCTCAACCTGCCCATAGTTCAACTTGATTCAGGAAAAAAGGTTTTCATATTTTGGACCCTGAACATACAACACCCATCCCAAAAATATTAATTCATTGCATATTGCCAGTGACGGATCTACACTTACTGTCGCCTGGGGCAAAAATGGAGTTTGGCGCCCCCCCCCCTTCACCCGCACAAAACACAAGAAAAATATATTATATTTTTAATGTTTCTTTAATGTGATGGACAAGCAATTATCTCGTATATCATAATATGATTTCATTTTATGGCTTTTATGATTTTTTACTAGCGATGTTCATATCGGCTAGCCTAATCAAGAGCTGTTATTTAATATGACCGAGAAATTTGCCAGCCGCTGTGAAACCAAAGCATGGATTCTATACCAGATTTCACTTATGAAACTTCCGACTTTTTCTGACATTTCCCGACTATTTCAAAACAATGCCCGGCCAGTGAAATCGGCCATGTTGCCTGCCTTCTTAAGTAAAACTTGAGCCCAATCTATGCAAAGTAAAATACAATCTTATTTGACGGCCGCAATGCGACCGAGAGATTTTGCGGACGCGATATGTCCCAACATATTTAACAGACGCAATGAGACCAAGAGATTTTCTGGACGACCTCTAAAATAGCGAAATACTTGTCGGCTGTGAAACAACAAATAAATATGCTTGCCAGCAACGACTGATTATCTGTTCAAAATATGGCCAATAAATGTAACGGCCACGAAAAGAGCGAAAGACTTGTCTGTAATGAGACCAAGAGATCTGCCGGCCGCTATACAAGCAAGTGATTTTCCGATCACAAAATGAGCAAGCGATTTTTTGGCCGAGGGGCGAGAGAGCGGTATTCTTCCCATTCAACAACTAGAAATGTGACTGTCACGAAAACAGAGAATGCCTATGGCAAGGCCGACAGAAAGACTTGACGGCCGCGACGGCCGCGATGCGACAGATATTTTCTGGCAGTGATGCTACTGAGAGATTTGCCGGCGAAAAATTTGACTTTAAATTGATTTGTTTCGATTTTTACATAACCGGAGCCAGTCATTTAGGGCGGCGCCCCCGCTGCCCCCCCCCCAGATCCGTCACTGCATATTGCACATATTGCATACAAGAAGTTCATGTTCAAAGATAAAATCCACTTCAAACCTGAATTTCATATACTGAGGACCAGGCTTATAAGTTTCCATGAACATGCACTGCAGCTTATTTGCGTATTGTGCACCCTCAAGGTTATGGCATTATCACATAGCAAATTTGCCATTGGTGATTGGCAGGATTCAAACAAAGAACCCTGGGAACTGTAGTGCCATGTCCTACCACCGCACCAGGCTGCTTCCAAAGTGTAGTTGAAGGGCAATAATGTTTTTATAAATGTTTAGAAAGATAGTGTTCCACCATTTAACAATTCTGTCTGTTTACATGCTAGATGTCCAAATTCAAGAAAAGTCAATATTAACTTTGTTCATATAGGGTGGGTGCACCAGTGAATGACCACCCCCCAGTGAATGACCGTTTTGTTTAAAAAGCCCGTTATTAAGCATATTCTTTGGGCTAGGTAATTAAAAATAAGCATAAAACCAGCCTTGGAATATTATTCAACAATAATCTTTCATTGGTTAAAATTGCTGGAGTCAAAAATACTTTTTAAACATATTTAATATTGAGTGTCCCACTATCTTCGATTTTGATGCTTCCTGCTATAGTGATTACCCCTGCAAGGCTTTCCTGGATTTACATTCATTCTGTATTTGATGATTGTT